>CM069140.1:82908648-83281220 GCA_035221665.1 Okamejei kenojei | reverse complement strand
GGAGGTTTAGGAGTTTATTGGGTTGTAAGGTGTTGGGGAGTTGGATAGGGAAGGTTGTTTATAATAAATAGTGAGGGAAATAAGGAGTGATTGGATGAATGAAAATTAGTTTTTTAATGACACAGGGTATAGAGTAATGGATAAGGTGTGAAGGGAATAAGCCAACCGTATACCAAGCAGAAAGCCGTTTTTAAGGGGCAGGGCCAACACGACCAGCGGGAAGAGGCACCAACCTCCCACCCCAGCCTCACACGACCCACGAAACCCAGAACATCAAGCCCCGCAGTAACCATGGATGTAAGGGTCGGTTCTCTTTTGATAGTTGCTGCAAATATAACCCTCACAAGTAGGAGGGAGATTGCATGCCTTCCTGGGATGCATGGATACTATAACTTCAGATACAATTATAATTCACAAAGTAGTTCAGTTATGAGATTGAATTCATAAAGGGGCATCGTCCCCCACCTCAACATGTACATGACGAAATTTTGCACTATTCCTCACAAAGAAAAAGTGGAAGGACATGAAAAATATGAGCAATAATGCCCAAGGGTAATAGAAAAAACACACATAACCTCCAGGAAGGTTGTGTCTAACATCTTTACCAAAACCAAAAAAGATGTGGATGTCGCATTAACAGTGAGTTAACCCACTTGAATACCTTTGTACATAATACCCATTTCGAAAATGGAACTTGAAATGGCTAAGCAACTATTTCCGAGGTTGCTCTTGGCCTGCATCGATATAAAAAGATGCATACATTCAGTACCTATAAGGGAACATCACTGGAAATGAGTTTGGGAGATGGGAACTATGGCAATATAAGCCCTACCTAATGGCTTAACCACAGCCCCTAGTTATTTACCAAAATGGTAAAACCAATATTGCATCTCTCAGACGACAAAATCACATAGTCATGGAAGATCTAATACATCTTAATTGAGGGAAAACTCTGCAAATATCTTAACTACTGTAACGAGCTACCAAAACCATTATTCGAGAAACTAGGGTTTGTCATGCCATCCGACAAATTTTAAGTTCAACCCTTCTGTGGTTTTATGACTATCTGGATTCAACAATTAACACCAATCGATATGAGTGTCACTATCCCCCAGTTAGCAAAGCAAGTAGACAATAATAAAGCATGTAACAGCTTTCTTGCCCAGAAACCGACTATTAGACATGCTGCAAAGGTAATTGGAAAGCATGTAGCTACATTTCCAGCGCACGATTTGGCCCATTACACTATCAAAACTTGCAAGAGCAAAAATCACAGCAATAAAATGCAACTGCTGGACATTTGACAGCCTATGCAGTTGGCCGATTAAGGCAAAAATTGAGCTACAATGTTGGGTTACAATGTTAGAGATTGTTAAATCCCATCATTATATCCAACCCATCAGTCGTGTTACAAACCAACACAAGCGCCCAAGGTGGGGACTACCAACATCTAACTTCTAGTTGTGCGGCAGAATGTATTCGCACAGTCCACTCTTCTTCAGTCACAAGTATAGAACGCATTTGGAAATGCTGGAACATTCACGGGCTGTGCGGCTTACTGCACTAATTTACATCATATAACGCATGTCCTTCTTCAAATAGATAATACCACGGTGTGGCGTATTTAAACCATATGGTGGTAACAAGTCATATCTTGTGATGAATTGGCAAATACAATTGGCTCTGGTTAAATGAAAGAAGTATTTGGATATCAGCTACGTACTTTCCGGTAAGACTCCATACAGTGGTGAACTTCCAGTCACGAGTATCAATGAACAAACATCGAGTGGATGTTGAACCCCCAAATATTTTTCTAAACAAATAAGCTAACACATTGCACACCAGATATCTACCCTTCTTTTCACACACACAAAATTGCGGAGCGCGCCTCTCGCCGACTCGAATCTAAGGATCTTGCACTCGGCATTACATCTCTCTCATTCAGGTGAAGTACCTTTTGGAAATGGTTTTCTATGCATCTCCCACCTCTATGTCATAAAGCAGTCGAAATTGCAGAATATTCAAATGGGTATACGCATCAAGGATTCTATGGAAGTCCCCAACTGGGCGGCGTTAATCACATACCAGGACCCGTTTGTGGGGAAATATTGGGGGTTAAAGTAATTGGGAAAATATGTAATTATGAAATATGTGTTATAATTGAACAATGCAGCGAGGGAGTATGGCATCAGGAATTGGATAATTTAAAGGAGGATGGAAGATTAATAGATGGGTGTGGGAGGAATGAATTGAATGGGAATGATTTTTATGAGAACGTGCGAGTTTGAAACACACACACTCTATTAATTAAATATAATTTGGGTGGAAGTAGGGATTAGTATATTGAGCGGGGACGGCATAATATGCGTGCGATATTAACGTATAAGAGAAGATTGGAATATACTATGAGAGGAAGGTGGGGTTGTCACATATCACTATTTAAAGGTGAGAGAGCATGGAAATGGTGTGGTGCATCAGTAGGAAGTAAAGATTTGTGGTTGGGGTTTAGTTAATGAGGGTTTATTTTATTTGTGGGTGGTTATGGTATAAAGAAGAGTAAAATGTGTTGTGCTAAGGTTAGGGGGGTAAAGTAGAGTGATGGAGAATTGGTAGGGTTAAGTAATAGTTTTAGATAAGTATATGTGGGATGTTGTTTGGATAGGTAAAATGATGAATATGATAAAGGTGAGATTAGGTGTGGGGAATTTTGGGTAAAGTAAAGAGTATTTGGTTATTTAGGGTTTTGGTGGTAGGTTGATGATATGTAAGGTTAGTATAGGATTGGGTGTGAAGTGAGGTTAAAGGGTTGATTATGAGTGTGAATAAATGTGAATTGTTGGTTGATATATTTGATTTAAAGATTTTGGTATGGAGGGGTGATGAAAAATTAACAATATTATAAGGGTAGGATGGTATTGAAGAATGTGAGAAGGGGGGTAGGGGGAGATAGGTGAGTTGAGTTAGTGGTTTTGAGATGTAGGTAATGGAGGATGAATAATTTAGTATGGTAAAGTGGTTAAAGGGGGGTGGATTGGCATAGAATAGAGGGATGGGAATGTATATTAAGGGCAGCGGGTTGATAATAAGCCTGTGCAACTACCGCAACGTTGCGGAGTCAGTTTAAGTACTGTGTCCTTTTAACTTTATTCCCCAAGTGGTATTGGGGGGTTGTTTATTGTGTGGATGTAATGAAAACGTTATTTTTTTCAGCTTGATCATGTCTGAAAACGTTACATTACAGTCCCCATCATAATTGTGCATGTGTGACATGGACTTGTCCAGGGCGTGAAAATCCACAGGGCTTTGAAATGCTTCAACGAAGTCCTCCACGTGACACCGAAGTAAAATAGTAAGATGAAAACAGAACTTACCAGTTAAGTTTGACGTTATGAGAGTTGCGATGAGGGATTTCGTGCCCTCCCGCTCCCAAACCCTCTACATAAGGTCCAACTGGTAAGAGAGTCCTTGAATCTTGCTGATCTTCAGTCCTTGTTGTTTATCTGTGACCCCTCAACCGCTGCTTGAAAATGTCGCCATGCTTGCTGGCCGGATCGTCACGAAATCCCTCATTGTAAACTCCTCATTAAATAAAGATCAAACTTCAAACTGCGGTAATTCTCATTTAATCTTATCTTACTATTTTGTAGGTCAGGTTTATCCAATGAAAGTCCAGTTATTGGGCCCACCCTCGACATGTTAATACTATGCTGATAACCCAATCTGGAATAGTGGGCCCTGGGGGATGAGAATTAAATAGACCCCTCATATTTTGACAACCAGGGGTAGATCCCACGCAAAGGAATCGCACCCTCGCCCAAGAAGGATAGATAGGTATCTCCTGGCACAGTTGATGGCACTATAGCTCAAACCCTCATCGAAATGAATGCTTACCAGGAACTCCAGCACTTCCGTGATGGTGGCTGTGCCATACGTGGTGTTCGTTTTTGAGCAAAACACCTCCTATTGTGTACAGTTCTGGTCTCCAAATCTTGAGATGGTACAGTATTGCCATAGAGGGAGTATGAGAAGGTTCACCCGACTGATTCCTGGGATGTCAGGACTGTCTTACGAAGAAAGACTGGATAGACTCGGTTTATACTCTAGAATTTAGGAGATTGAGAGGGGATCTTATAGAAACGTACAAAATTCTTAAGGGTTGGACAGGCAAATGCATTAAGATTGTTCCCGATGTTGGTGAAGTCAAGTACAAGGGGTCACACTTAAGGAAAGGGTAAAACCTTTAAGACTGATATGAGAAAGACTTTTTCTTGTTTGGAGTCAAAGTGACAACATATGGACAGTCAATTGTACACCCCCAAATAGTCCATAGAAGTAAAGGCATCAATTTTGATTTACTTGGATGAATGACAAAATCAGCTTTTGAAATAGTGCTGGTGGGCTGAGACGGCCAGTTTGGCCAGCTCCAAAGTTTTTCCCACGATTTAAAATATCATCGAGGTAAGCACCTTAACAATATGATTTTGTTTCCTGAAGACACGCTAAAGCTGGTTTTAATAATTTGGTAAACAGTCTGGCGCTGATGATAATCCATTAGGTAGTGCTTTGTACTGCCAGAGCTGCCCCATCCAACAAATTTCAAATATCTGCGATGATCCTTGTCTATTGGTACTGAATAGATGCATCCTTTAGATCGATGCAAGCCATGAAGTACCTTTTGGCAATTAGTTGTTTGGTCGTGATTAAGGTTTTTCCATTTTGAAGTGGGGCATACTGCACGAAAGTACTCAGTTCAGTCAATCTATGATGATGCGGCATCCGCCGTCTTTTTTTAGTTTTAGTGAAAATTGTTCGATACAAACCTCATGAGACTCTCTTTTTAGTTTTCTCTCAATTACCCCTATTGAATTTGAGTCTTAGAAGTTCAGCATGACCTGTCTTTTCTTTTTGTGAAAGTAACGAATTTCCAACTAGGCGTATGCTGAACAGGGAAGGGAGTTCGTGAACGAATTCAATTTTATATCCCTGAATACTTTCCAGTATGAAAAGGATCAGTAGTAAAAGTGCTCCATGCATCCTGAAACAAGTGCAACCGTCCACCAACCCGTGAGGAGCCTAGACATGCGATGTTCACGAGGCAACCAGACCCACCTACCTCCATGGATTACCGGCGGTGCTGCGTTTGTTGCCTCTGTCCTTGTTTCTTGTGGTGTGGAGCGCTGTGGTGTGGGGTTGGCGCATCTTCCAAGATTGCCGTGCTGGGCTATGTCTAAAAAAGACCACTGAGCAGGTTGTCCGGCCTTCGAGCTTTCACCAGCAGGTGGTCTATCGCCATATCGTGTGTGTGCTGGTGGATGCATAGGGGTGCTGTCGCTGCTGGTATGGGGACTTGGTGGCAGCCGGCACCTTAATCATGCCAATAGCTTTTACCCTCCTCGCGTCGAGGTCTTTGACCTGCTTCGGCAGGTTGTCCCCAAACAGCAATGTTGGCGGCTGTGCACTGCTGGGTCTGCACAACCCCCCGCAAACTTGGGTTGAGTGAGGCCGGGTGACGCTCTTCCTGTAACTGTTGATCTCGTATTGAGTGTTACATAAGAAAGCTAGCGCGGTCCTGCAGCTCTCCGGCATATCACTCCATCCACTGTTCTGGCAACGGCGTAATCCCCGCAGCCAGCAAGTTTAAGGATTTTTCTGGAGCTTGATCTCTTGGCTCCTTATCCCAGGGCTCATGTTACCCCAAATGGGATTGTTAACAGCAGGCACATTGAGGGAGATGCAATTCTCCGGAGCTAGGTATTTTGCTGCCGTATCATTGATGGCTTGCTCTTGTAGTTGGTTGGTCGCCATGTAATTGATACTGGCTGCCAACTTAGGATGTAACGGCAGCCCTTTTTGGGTAGGTAATGCAAATTTTAGAGACCATACCCAAGAGCTCCTCTTCTGGCACCCCTAGCATTGTCGTATCTTCAGCCATGCCCCCATCTTCAGAGTCAGCCCTGACTCTGACTCCTAATGCTCCCCTGTGAAGAGGGTGAGACATTTGGCAGTCCTGAAAAGGATGCTGCCTTGGGTCTGCGAGGAGACCCACTGTGACTCTGCCCCTGCTGCAGCAGGTCATGCTGGAGCAACTGCTCCACCATGCGGGACAATCGAAGATCCCCTGTCGCTTCCCGCGAGCGAGTGTCCTCTGGTCCGGACTCAGCCGAGTCAGCGGACCTGCCCGACTTCCGGGTGGATTTGCCGCCAGTCCCAGGAGCACCTGTGGCCTGTAGCGGTGTGAAGTCGGGGGCTGCGGTTTGAACCAGCACTCAGGAAAACTCGGACGCCGCTGCTGCCTCCTTCTCACAGAAACTTTAGCAGCGGGCTCTTCTCGATTTTCGGGAACTCCATGGTGCGCTCTGAAAAACAACAGCACACAGAGCCAACAAACGACCTCAGAATGGTAAGTACTTACCTGCGGGCCGTTTTTAAACTTGCGTTTGAAGAGAACTAGTGTAGTGGCTGATCGCTCGTTTGGTGCGGACTTGGTGAGCCGTACGGCCGGTTTCCATGTTGTATATCTAAGGTATAACTGAATGTTAAACTCACATGTAATGAATGCTAGCCAATGGAAACACCTTCAATCTGTGAAAAGAAACAGAAGAACCTTTGAAGAGAGGATCAATTCTTGAGAAAGCGTTCAACAAATGGAGTCCATAGATGGATCAGAAACAATAACCTCCACAGAGCAAAGGGAAGGATTGTAGAGTGCAGAATATATTTCTCGGTTTTCAGGCTCCTGTACCTTCTCCCCCATGGTAGCAGCGAGATGAGAGCGTGGCCAGGGTGGTGTGGGTCTCTGATGATGCTGGCTGCCTTTTTGAGGCAGCGCATTCCTGTAGATCCCTACGATGGTGGGGAGGTCAGTACTGTGATGGACGTTCGATGGTGGGGAGGTCAGTACTGTGATGGACAGGCCAGTGTTCACCACCCCCCTGTAGTCTCCTTCGCTCCTGCATGTGTGAGTTGCTGAACCTGTTAAACCAGTCAGTGTGCATTGAGCTGAGAGTCTCAGTTTACAATGCACCTGTGGGTGAAAGGAGTGAGAGTGTGCTGTGACTGAGCTCTGTGAAGGGGTCCAGGCACTGGCTTTGTGATGGACTGCCAGTGTCCACCCCCCCCCCACTCTCTCTAGTCTTCCTCTCAATCTCTTGTTAATAAAAAGTGCTGGAGGAGGCAGATCATTGAGTATGCTGTGCAGAGTTAATGTTTCATGTCCGAAACCCTTCGTCATAAGCAGGAAGTGTGGGTATGCAATGAAGTAGTTGAGAAGAGGGGAGCGATGAAAAAAATTCACAAGACCGGCCAGACTGCATGACATAAAAGATAGGGACAAAATGCTGGAGTAACTCAGCGGGACAGGCAGCATCTCTAGAGAAGGAGTGGGTGATGTTTTGCGAATCAATCTGAAGAAGGGTCCACCCGAAAGGTCACCCACTTCTCTCACTCCTGAGATGGTGCCTGTCCCGCTGAGTTACTCCACACATTTGTGTCTTTCTTCGATTTAAACCAGCATCTGCAGTTCTACGTTGCGTGACAAAAATCTGTCAGTAGTTAGTCAAGTCAAGTCACTTTCTATAGCACAATTTAAAAAACAACTCTCTCATTGAACCAAAGTGCATTACATTGGTGGAGGTGCTAACGTTATACAACATTGGTTCATAGATTTTAGTACATACATAAATACATACATATAGCCCTCCCTCAGAGGACGTCAAGAAAGGCTTGAGAGTAAAGATGAGTTTTTAAGTCTCAACTTAAAAGAAGTCGATGAGGGGGGCAGTTCTAATGGGAAGAGGGATGCTGTTCCACAGTCTAGGAGCTGCAACCACAAAGGCCGGTCGCCCCTGAGCTTATGCCTAGACCGCGGGATGTTCATAACCCCAAGTCGGGCGATCTGAGGGACCGTGAAGGTGGTGTGCTGGTGTAAGCAGACTTTTGATGTATGTGGGGCAAGCCCGTTAAGGGCTTTGTAAACATAAAGAAGGAACTTGAAATTGAATCGGTACCGCACAGGGAGCCACATGTGGAGAGAGGCCAGGATCGGGGTGATGTGGTCCCTTTTTCAGGTGCCCGTCAGGAGTCTCGCTGCGGCGTTTTGGACCGTTGCAGGCGGGACAGGGAGATTGGCTGATGCCAGTGTAAAGGCAGTTGCAGTAATCTAGCGGGAGAGATAAATGTGTGGATGATCTTTTCAATGTCATCAAACTGAGGAATTGTTTTATTTTAGCTATCGTCCAAAGCTGGAAGAAGCTAGCTTTTACCACGGCATTGACTTGTTTGTCAAACTTCAATGCTGAGTCAAATATCACGCCAAGGTTTGAGTAGTGGGGTAAGGCTTCCAAGGCTGCCTGCTATCATTTTGATTGAGTCCGAGGGGCCGATTTGGATGACCTCAGACTTACTCTCGTTTAGTTGGAGGAGGTTCTGGGCCATCCAACACTTTATATCCTCGAGGCAGTGGATAAGGTTAAGTAGATTTGATCGTTTTTTTTTTGGGCTTCAGGGGGCGATAGTTGTGTAATGGAAGGAAATGCCGTGCCTTTGAATGACTTGGCCTAAGGGAAGCATACACAGGGAGAAGAAAATGGGGCCAAGGATGGAACCTTGTGGAACCCCACAGCAGTGGCTAGCTGGGGAGGAGAAAGAGTTGCCTATGTTAGTAGAGAAACTCCTACCTTTTGAGGTAGGAGATGAACCAGCTCAGGGCAGTGCCATCACGGTCAATTAGGATGGTGTGGTCGACAGTATCAAATGCTGCGCTGAGGTCGAGAAGGAGCAGGATTGCACAGTCGCCGGAGTCAATGGTGAGAAGTAGGTCATGAAACAAGGCAGACTCTGTGCTGCCCTCCCCCACACTCTGATTGGGAAGTTTCCAAGACAGTATTTTGTGATGGTAAGACATAAGTTGACTTTAAATGACTTTTCAAGGGCACCATTTTGAAAGGAAAGGCAGTTTTGAAATAGGTCTGTAGTTGCTTGGCAAGACGGGGTCGACGTTAGGTTTTTTCAGAGGGGCTGGACCACCGCATGCTTGAAGCAGGTAGGAAACAGTGCCAGTGGCCAGAGAACTGTTGAAGATGGCAAGGATGCTGGGACCAGCTCATTGTAATGATATCCTTCAGAAGGGCAGAGGGGACAACATCGAGGGGCAGTAGCAGTTTCATTGGTGACCATTTTACAAGGTGGGTAGAGTAACGGGTTTGAAAGAGTCTAATTTTGAAAAACAACCAATGAGACAGCCAGGTCACGGATGGAGGGGAAATATTTCGATCTGATATTTTTAAGACTGTGTTGGTGAAAAATGTAGTAGTAAATTCCTCGCACTAGCAGGGGACCCCAGTTAAGCTGGTGCTGGGTTCCCTGCAATCCTTGACATTCTCACTCTGGAGAAAGGTTCTGACTGTCCACCCTATCTCCGCCTCTCATATTTTTTATAATAGATGCAAGAGTAGCCATTCGGCTCTTCGAGCCAGCACCGCCATTCACTGTGACCATGGCTGATCAACCCTGTGACGTTATTTTTTTTTGGACCTTCCACAGACTCACAACCTCTCTGATAAAAAGTGTTTCCTCGTCTCCATTCATAAATGGCTTACCCCTTATTCTTGAACTGTGCCCTGGTTCCGGACTCCCCAACATCGGGAACTTGTTTCTGCCTCCAGTTGTCGAAACCCTTAATAATCTTATATGTTTCAATAAGATATCCTCTCATCCTTCTAAACTGCAGAGTGTACAAGCCCGCCGCTCCATTCTCTCAGCATGTGACAGCTGCGCCATCCAGGAATTAACCTTGTAAACCTATGCTGCATTCCCTCAATAGCAAGAATGTCCATCAAATTAGGGTACCAAAACTGCACATATTACTCCAGGTGTGGTCCGCCTCCTTAGGGCCCAGTGCAACTGCAGAAGGACCTCTTTGCTCCTATATCAACTCTTGTAGAGGGCCAATATATGAATACCATTCTCTTTAAAAATAATAAAAAAAATGAACCTTATCTCTTACTACCTGAATCCCCCTAGTTAGCGTGATGCTTTAATTCATTGGACTTTGTGCGTCCTCTCAATCTCCCCGCCATTCACGTGCGGCGTCCGGAGAGAGCGCCGTTCCGTAATGCAAGTTGACGTGCTGAGTGGGTGCGAGTGCGGGGTACGGCGTGTAACCAATCCTTTGTTTGTGTGTTCTAGCGTGTGCTGTGGGGGCCCTCTCTCGCTGGCTTTACGAGCCTGTCCACCACAGTAGCTGGGCTTCAGTCGCCGCGACCCAGGCAAGCCCTCAACCATCGCCGCATGGATTTTGTTTTGGTAAGGCGTCTCCCCACTACGTTATGGTCAGCCCCGTCACTCTGTACGACTTTGTACAGGCCACAGAGCAAACATTTATTTTGAGTGGACTAGAGTATATAAAAACAAGGATATACTGCTACCGTTAGTGCAGTCAGCGGAAATAGACAATAACTGTGTATTACAATCGAAGGTAGACAAAAAATGTTGGAGAAACTCACGGGTGAGGTAGCATTCTATGGAGCGAAGGAAAATGGGTGGACGTTTGGGTCACCCTGTCTCAGCAAGGCCAGCAGCATAATCAAGGACCAGTCTCTCTCGCGCGGTCACTCCCATCATCTCCCTCTCCCATCGGGGAAGAGGTACAGGTGAAAATGCACACCTCCAGATTCAGAGGAAAAAAAAAAACAGTTTCATCCCAGATGTTATCAGACAACTGAACCAATCCTCTCACCAACTTGAGAGTGGTCCTGAACTACTATCTACCTCATTGGTGACCCTTGGACTATCTTGATTAGACTTTACCTGGAACTAAACGTTATTCCCTTTATCATGTATCTGTACACTGTAAATGGCTCGATTGTAATTTGTTTAAAAAAGAACTGCAGATGCTTAGAATAATCGAAGGTAAACAAAAATGCTGAGAAAAAAAAAAAGAACGCAGCGGGTGAGGCAGCATCAACGAGCAAAGGAATAGGTGACGTTTCCGGTTAAGACACATTCTTCAGATAGCTTGGGGTGGCGAGGGTGGGGTCGATACCCTTCTTCAGACTTTCTCACACACAGAGTTGTGAGTGTGGAATTCTCTGCCTCAGACGGTAGTGGAGACAGTTCTCTTGATACTTTCAAGAGAGAGCGAGATAGGGCTCATAAAGATAGCGGAGTCATGGGATATGGGGAGAAGGAACGGTACTGATTGTGGATGATCAGCCATGATCACATTGAATGGCAGTGCTGGCTTGAAGGCCAAATGGCCTACTCCTGCACCTATTGTCTATTGTCTATAAGAGACACACACAAAATGAGTAACTCAGCAGGAGAGGCAGCATCTCTGGAGAAAGGGAAAAAGAGAAGGGTCTCAATTCAAAACGTCACCCATACCTTCTCTCCAGAGATGCTGCCTCTCCCGCTGAGTTACTCCAGCGTTTTGAGTCTATCATTGAAGTTTTGTTTTTTGTCACGTGTACCGAGGTACAGTGAAAAGCTTTTGTTGCGTGCTGCCCAGTCAGCGGAAAGACAATACATGATTACCACGGTGTGTGGATCACGCTGGTATTCTCGTTGACGTTGGCCATGTGTAAAGACCACTCACCACTTGTTTTTGCCCCCGCACGTTACAGAGCTCTCGGCACAACAGCAGGAGTTCCAGGCCATGGCACGGAAGTTTACCCGTGAGGAGGTGGTTCCCGCTGCCGCTGAATATGACCGGAGCGGAGAGGTCAGTGGTCTAAAGGTCATACAGATATGGACCAAACGCGGGCAGGTGGGACTGGTGTAGCTGGGACATGTTGGCTGGTGTATCATAATGAATAGGAGTAGAATTATGCCATTCAGCCCATCAAGTCTACTCCTTTCCTGCCATTCAATCAGGTCTAATCTATCTCTCCCCCTGAAGGGATTCAGAGTAACATTAGCAAATTTGCAGATCACACAAAGCTGGGTGGCAGTGTGAACTGTGAGGAGGACGCTATGAGAATGCAGGGTGACTTGGACAGGTTGGGTGAATGGGCAGATGCATGGCAGATGCAGTTTAATGTGGATAAATGTGAGGTTATCCACTTTGGTAACAAAAACAGGAAGGCAGATTACTATCTAAATGGCGTCAAGTTGGGTAAAGGGGAAGTAAAATGGGATCTGGGTGTCCTTGTACATCAGTCTGAATAAGCATGCAGGTACAGCAGGCAGTGAAGAAAGCGAATGGCATGTTGGCCTCTATAACAAGAGGAATCGAATATAGGAGCAAAGAGGTCCTTCTGCAGTTGTACAGAGCCCTAGTGAGACCACACCTGGAGTATAGTGTGCAGTTTTGGTCCCCTAATTTGAGGAAGGACATTCTTGCTATTGAGGGAGTGCAGCGTAGGTTTACAAGGTTAATTCCCGAGATGGCAGGACTGTCATATGCTGGTCCGTCCCTCTTGCCCTGTGGCCCGTCCCCCTTGGCCAGACCTTGTCCTCAGGGATGGGTCCTGGCCCCAACTCCATCCGGGACTGCGACCCCTCCTTGTCATAGTTGATGAGCTTCACTGGTGATTGCATCCACGTGCTGGGCCCATGACAGATCTTGTGCAATTTGTTTCCCAGCAACTTGAAGTCGTTGACATTGAAGCGTGTGGATCTTGGACCTGGCACAGAAAAGCTCACGAAAGTACAGTGTGAAAGCAAAGGCATGTGTAGTTGGCAGATAATCTCTCAGCTGCACCCACAAATCTTGAGTTTCATTGTTTTTATTGGAACCATTTGTACAAATTTGTGAACAGCTTCAATTTTAACACTTTCCAAAAAGGACATTAAATTAAAAAGAGAGAGAAAGAAGAAGATAGAGAAAGAAGAAAAAATAAGAGGGGAGTTCTACCTGTTGACCCACCCACCCATACGCCAGCTCACTCAGCCCTACCAGTAATTTCAAATTTGTTCAAATATTGGTTAGTTCGAGAAAATCAATAAAAGGTGACCATGTTTTTAAAAATTGCTTCAGTTTATCATTCAAGATAAACCTAATTCTCTCTAGATGTGATGTGTCTGTCATTTCTATAATCCACATCTTCACTCGAGGAACTTTAGCATTGTTCCAGAATTTAAGGATGATTAATTGTACGATGGAAGGTGAATTATTCATGTCAAGGATAATGAGATGTTGCCGCTGTGTTAACGATTACTTTCCTTCTCTTCAGTATCCCCCAGTTCGATTTATTAAAAGAGCGTGGGAGCTGGGCCTGATGAACACCCACATCCTGAGAGTTTGCGGTAAGCAGTGGCACGAGGAGGGAAGAAGTCCCTTTAACAATCGGCAAAACCACGGCGAATGCCGAATAGCAACCCGTTGGTTTCAGTACAAGGTGTTTTAAAATGTTGTTTTCTTTAGAGATACAAAGCGGAACAGGCCCAACCGCCCCACCCGATACTGCGACGACCAGCAATCCCCGCACACTAACACACACTAGGGACAATTTACAATCATACCAGACAATTTAACCTATAAACCTGGTTATTTGTAGCGTTAATTGGAGTGTGGGATTAACTGTGTGGGTAGGAAACTGGAG
The DNA here is from genome assembly GCA_035221665.1 of Okamejei kenojei. Classification (NCBI taxonomy): domain Eukaryota; kingdom Metazoa; phylum Chordata; class Chondrichthyes; order Rajiformes; family Rajidae; genus Okamejei; species Okamejei kenojei. The sequence goes on along the minus strand of CM069140.1, from coordinate 83,267,679 downwards.
CACCCGAGAAAACCCACGCAGGTCACGGGGAGAACGTGCAAACTGCGTACAGACAGCATCCGTAGTCAGGATGGAACCCGGGTCTCCGGCGCTGTGAGGCCAGAGACCCAGGATCTGAGGAGTCAGGAGTGCTGTTTAGTCAGATGTGTTGGCAACATAACAAAAATGTTCTCAACTTGTTCTGCAGCATAGCAGCCCCATTCATGTAGTATCATAACAAATACATATACAACAATCACCAATACATCAATTAATAACAATAATACTAGGGAACCATAACAGTGCAAAATCAAAATCTATAAAGCAATGACAGGTAGAGTAGGCTGGGTCACTATTTGTTGGTTCCGAGTGGAGGCGTGGGTTCGCATCCCACTTCTGACACCATGTTTGTTTTGAGTCCTTGTAATAATAAAGATCTCACACCTTGGCAGGTTATACACTGTTTATTTAGAATAAACAACTACAAGCTCTCACATGAGAGTTAACTTCATACTGAAGAGTGCAGTAGCTCGCGACGCTAATAAGCTAGTGGGCGTAACTACAAAAGCATGACTCATAACATGAGCCACTGATCTACATTATTCCTTGGAGCACAGGAGGATGAGGGGAGATCTTATCGAGGTGTATAAAATGATGAGAGGAATAGATCGGGTAGATGCACAGTCTCTTGCCCAGAGTAGGGGAATCTTGGACCAGAGGACATAGGTTCAAGGTGAAGGGCAAAAGATTTAATAGGAATCTGAGAGGTAACTTTTTCACACAAAGGGTGGTGGGTGTATGGAACAAGCTGCCAGAGGAGGTAGTTGAGGCTGGGACTATCCCATCGTTTAAGAAACAGTTAGACAGGAACATGGATAGGACAGGTTTGGAGGGATATGGACCAAGCGCAGGCAATTGGACGTAGTGTAAGCTGGGACATGTTGGCTGGTGTGGACGAGTGGGATGAGGGCTTGGTTTCCACACTGTATCACTATGACCCTATGATGAACCAAAGTTTAGTTTCTTATTGTCACGTGTACTGCGGTCGAATGGAAATATTTTGTTGTGCGCTGTCCAGTCCAAGAAAAGACTATAGATAAAAATCCAATCAAGCTGTCCACAGTGTACAGATACAGGATAAAGCACAGTCCATGGACTTCCACATCTAATATGGTCTGAAGGCAATACTCAGTTCCCAGATAGTGTGGCAGATTGTCACGATTTTGCTATGTTCCTTATCTCAGAACAGGCAACACTATAAAACATTTGTGATTGATGTCATGATTTTTGATATGTAAAGGAAGGAACTGCAGATGCTGGTTTACGCCGAAGATAGACACAAAGTGCTGGAGTAACTCAGCGGGTCAGGCAGTATCTCTGGAGGGAAGGGATGGGTGGGGTTTTGGGTTGAGCCCCTTCTTCAGACTGAGTCCCAAACCGAAACGTCGCCCCATTCCTTTCTCCAAAGTAAAGGGCCTGTCCCGCTGAGTTACTCCAGCACTTTGTGTCTCTTTTGTGGAAATGCAAATGTGTTTGTTATTTGTTTTCTTGTGGAATGTGCTGATGAGTCTGCTTCTGTTGAGCGCGTTGACTGCCTTGAGAAGGGCCTGTCCCACTTGCCGATTTTTTTTTTCGGCGATTGCCGGCGTCATTGACACATATCAGGGTCGTCGAAAGATTTTGAACATTTCAAAATCCAGCGGCGACAAAAATAATGTTGCGACACTTGGGGAGACACCGAGCGTCAATACGTCGTCACGCCGCGACTTTTTCGAAGCCCTGTTACGTCAGTCAATGATGCCGGTAGTCGCTGAAACAATTGCTGTGGGACAGGCTCTTTACTTTGGTTCAGAGTGTTGTGGGGATCTGAGGGTGATGCTTTGGTCTTACAGGTGGAATAGGACTGGGCGTGTTTGACTCCTGCCTCATCTCAGAAGAACTGGCGTATGGATGTACCGGTATCCAGACTGCAATCGAAACCAACTCGTTGGGGGTAGGTGTCAACCCTTTTATGACTTAAGGTCATAATGGATAGGATCTGAAATAGGCCATTCGGCCCATCAAGTCTGCTCCGTCATTCATTCATAGCTGATCTTTCTCTCCCTCCTAAGCCCATTCTCCTACTTTCTCCCCATAACCTCTGACACACGTACTAATCAAGAATCTATCTATCTCTGCCTTAAATATATCCACTGACATGGCCTCCACAGCCGTCTGTGGCAAAGAATCCCACAGATTCACCACACTCTGACTAAAGAAATTCCTCCTCATCTCCTTCCTAGAGGAACGTCCTTTAATTCTGACTATGACCTCTGGTCCTAGACTCTCCCACCAGTGGAAACATCCTCTCCACATCCTCTCTATCTAAGCCTTTCACTATTCTGTAACTTTCAATGAGGTCCCCCTCATCCTTCTAAACTCCAGCAAATTCCTCCTCATCTCAAGAGATGTATTCAAGGGAGAGTTAGATTTAGCTCTTAGGGCTAATGAAATCAAGGGATATGGGGAGAAAGCAGGAATGGGGTATAGTAATAGAAAAACTAAAAATAAAACATCTAGATTTTAGTGGAGTTTGAGCCATGATCATAATGAATGGGGGTGCTGGCTTTTAATGGCCTACTCCTGCACCTATGTTTTTATGTATCTCCTTCCTAAAGGAATGTCCTTTAATTCTGGGACTCGATTTAGTGTCGGATTATTACATCGTTCAAGGAATTGCTCCCACTAGCCAGCAGGATAAAACGCGGGGTGAGGAAATAGTGTCGTTTTACGCATGGGAGTTCTCCACGAGACTTTCAAAGCAGTAGAAAGATACATTTTCCAAAACACTCTGGATTAATAGTTAGATATTCATCCAAACTTCTTCTTGTATCAGTACATTTTAACCTGAGTCAAACTCTGTCGCATGTGGCTCCGGAGCGTTAGAAAGCTCCGCATGCGGTGACTGTCCCTGTAGCAGCCGCCCTGTAACCTGGAGCCTGTGTTGTTCATGTCAAGAGAGTTTATTGTCATGTGTCCCAGATTGGACAATGAAATTCTTGCTTGCTGCAGCACAACAGAGTATTGTAAGCATGAATACAGAACAGATCAGTGTGTCTATATAGCATAGACCATATATATACACAAAAATAAACAGATAAAGTGTAATAGGCTGTTGTAGTTCAGAGTTTGTTTGATGGCGAGTTTAATAGTCTGATGGCTGTGGGGAAGAAGCTGTTCCTGAACCTGGATGTTCCAGATTTCAGGCTCCTGTACCTTCTACCTGAAGGCAGCAGAGAAATTAGTGTGTGGCCAGGATGGTTTTGGTCTTTGATGATGTTGGCAGCCTTTCTGAGGCAGCAACTGCGATAGATCCTTTAAACAAGTGATGTTTAGATGGTGGGGAGGTCAGAGCCAGTGATGTACTAGGCAGTGGTCACAACATTCTGCATTCTTTTCTGCTCCTGGACAGCAAATGCCGGTGATCATAGCTGGCAACAAGAGCCAACAGAAGAAGTACCTGGGCCGCATGACGGAGGAGCCGCTGATGTGTGTGAGTTGACCACGAGCATGCGACCGTCACCTGTACTGCGAACACCAGACCCTCGCTCACCGCGGCTTAACATGGCCACACAGATAAATATACAGTCACTTAGTAACCACAATTGTGCAATCGCCAAATCCAACGTTCCGGTAGGCGGTGACACACACACACAGTCCGACAGTCCAAACGAGAAAAGTGAATCACATGTATACAGAGTCACAGTTGGTTCAGAAAATAAGACAAAACAAACCTAGGGTCGGCCTGGGAAGAAGTTCAAGAGCCGACCTGGTGGTTCAGCTTCAGGTTTATTACAATCACTTGTTTAAGAAGGAACTACAAATGCTGGAAAAATCGAAGGTAGACAAAAATGCTGGAGAAACTCAGCGGATGAGGCAGCATCTATGTAGCGAAGGGATAGGTGACGTTTCGGGTCGAGACCTTTCTTCAGATCAATGTGGGGGGAGGGGGTCGAGACCCTTCTTCAGACTGATATGGGGGTGGGGGGAGGGTACAGAGGGGAAGAAGCTGTTCTTGAACCTGGAGGTCACGGTTTTCAGGCTCCTGTACCTTCTTCCCGATGGTAGCAGCGAGATGAGAGCGTGGCCAGGGTGGTGTGGGTCTCTGATGATGCTGGCTGCCTTTTTGAGGCAGCGCCTCCTGTAGATCCCTTCGATGGTGGGGAGGTCAGTACTGTGATGGACTGGCCAGTGTTCACCACCCCCTCGCTCCTGCATGTGTGAGTTGCTGAACCTGTTAAAGCAGTCGGTGTGCATTGAGCTGAGAGTCTGGGTTTGCAATTTCCGTATGGGTGAGAGGAGTGAGAGCGTGCTGTGACTGAGCTCCTCTGCCCACCAGGCGTACGGTGTGACGGAGCCGGGCGCTGGCTCTGACGTGGCCGGCATCATGACCAGAGCCGAGAAGAAGGGCAGCGAGTACGTCATTAATGGGCAGAAGATGTGGATCACCAACGGAGGCAAGGCCAACTGGTAGGTCTATAGGTAGACACAGAATGCTGTAGAAACTCAGCGGGTGAGGCAGCATCTATGGAGAGAAGGAATTGGCGACGTTTAGGGTCTGAGCGCCGGCAGGGTTCATCATTAACACCTCAAGCAAAACAAACTCTGGGCTAGGTCTGAGGAAGAGTTCCGAACCGAACCGTCACCTATCCATGTTCTCCACAGATGCTGCCTGACCCGCTGAGTTGCTCCAGCACTCTGTGAAACGTCACCTATCCATGTTCTCCACAGATGCTGCCTGACCCGCTGAGTTACTCCAGCACTCTGTGAAACGTCACCTATCCATGTTCTCCACAGATGCTGCCTGACCCGCTGAGTTACTCCAGCACTCTGTGAAACGTCACCTATCCATGTTCTCCACAGATGCTGCCTGACCCGCTGAGTTTAAACCGTCACCTAGTTCTCCACAGATGCCGCTGCCACCTGACTGAGTTGGCTCCAGTCGGTGAAACGTCACCTATCCATGTCACCTATCCCTATGTTTCTCCACAGATGCTGCCTGACCCGCTGAGTTACTCCAGCATTCAGTAAACAATCACCTATCCATGCACTCTGTGAAACGTCACCTATCCATGTTCTCCACAGATGCTGCCTGACCCGCTGAGTGAAACGTACTCCAGCACTCTGTGACCCCGCTGAACTCCAGTTCTGTGAAACCGTATTCCAAGTTCCATTTCTGCCTACTTCCAGCACTCATGTTAAACGTCACCTAATCCATGCTCCACAGATGCTGCCTGACCCGCTGAGTTACTCAGCACCTGCTCCTACACCAACCTGAGGTGGGGGGGGGAGTAGGTTCAACATTGCAGGTCCTTGTTTCCGTGCAGGTATGACCATGACTCCATGACCAAGGCCTGGATATAGTGGATGTGGAGAGACGTTTCCACTAATGGGAGAGTCTAGGACCAGAGGGCACAGCCTCAGAATTAAAGGACGTTCCTTTAGGAAGGAGATGAGGAAGTCAGTGGGTACAGTATATATTTAAGGCAGATATAGAAAGATTCTTGATTGCAGGTGTCAGGGGTTCTGGGGAGAAGGCAGGAGAATGGGGTTAGGAGGGAGAGATAGATCATCCATTATTGAATGGCCTAATAGATTTGATGGGCCGAATGGCCTAATCCTGCTCCTATAATCTTTGAACATACGATTGTCTGACTGTTCATGTTTCTAGGTATTTCCTCTTGGCTCGCACACACCCTGATCCCAAAGTGTCAGCGGGCAAGGCCTTCACCGGATTCATTGTGGATGCTGATACCCCTGGAATCCAAGTGGGAAGAAAGGTTCGGAGACGTGCTGAGATTTTTGCTTCAACAGGTTGATCCTGGGAGTGTTGGTGCGGGATTCCCAACACGTTAATTTGCAAGTCAAATCGGCAGTAAGGAAGGAAAACTTAATCCTTGCATTTATTTCGAGAGGGCTAGAATACAAAAACAGGGATGTAATGCTGAAGCTCTATAAGGAGCTGGTCAGGCCACATTTGGAATATTGTGAGCAGATTTGGGCAGGATGTGGAAGGATGTGCCGGCTCTGGAGAGAGTCCAGAGGAGGTTTACAAGAATGATCCCAGGAATGAGTGGGTTAAGCTATGATGAGCGTTTGACGGCACTGGGCCTGTACTCACTGGAGTTTAGAAGAATGAGGGGGAAAATAATTGAAACGTACAGAATAGTGAAAAGCCTGGATAGAGCGGATGTGGAGAGGATGTTTCCACTAGTGGGAGAGTCTAGGACCAGAGGTCACAGCCTCAGAATTAAAGGACGTTCCTTTAGGAAGGAGATGTGGAGGAATTCCTTCAGCCAGAGGGTGGTGAATCTGTGGGATTCATTGCCACAGACGGCTGTGGAGGCCACAAGTCAGTGGATATTTTTAAGGCAGAGATAGATTCTTGATTAGTACAGGTGTCAGAGGTCACGGGGAGAAGGCAGTAGATTGGGGTTCGAAGGGAGAGATAGATCAGCCATGATTGAATGGTGGAGTAGACTTGATGGGCCGAATGGCCTAATTCTGGACCTATCACTTATGAACATTAACTTATCTCTGTAACTCCGATCTTGATGGCTGCCAAGTTTAATTGTTTAAACGATAGTTAAACTCAGAGTGGGTTTAATGCGTGATGGCAGATGCTGCACAGTGGAGCAAAATCAAAGTGTGGCAAGAACTCAGTGGGTCAGGCAGCTTCTGTGGAGGCAAACATGTTGGGTGAAGACTGATTCGGAACCCGACCGCAATTAGACAGGCACATTAACAGGACGGGGATAGTTCATGGATTCGGGGAGGCAAGGTGGCGCAGCGGTAGAGTTGCTCGCAGCGCCGGAGACCCGGGTTCCATCCTGGCCACGAGAGCTGTCTGTATGGAGTTTGTGCGTTCTCTCTGTGCCCTGCGTGGGTTTTCTCTGAGATCTCCGGTTTCCTGCCACACTCCAAAGACGTACAGGTTTGTAGAATAATTGGCTTCGTGTGTGAGTAAGTTCTTGCTAGTGTGTGTAGGACAACGTTAATGTGCGGGGATCGCTGGTCAGCGCGGACTCGGTGGGCTGAAGGGCCTGTTTCTACGTCAGATGTGATACGGTAGAATTAGGCCATTCAGCCCATCAAGTCTACTCCGCCACTTAATCATGGCTGATCTATCTCTCCCTCCTAACCCCATTCTCCTGCCTTCTCCCCATAACCTCTGACATCCGTACTAATCAAGAATTAATCTTGAATTATCCTTAAAAATATCCACTGGCTTGGCCTCCACAGACTTCTGTGGCAAAGAATTCCACAGATTCACCACCCTCTGACTAAATCAATTTCTCCTCATCTCCTTCCTAAAAGAATGTCCTTTAAAACTCTCCCATTAGTGGAAACATCCTCTATACATCCACTCTATCCAAGCCTTTCACTAGTCAGGTGGGACTAGTGCAGATGGGACATGTTGAGATGATGACTTTTTTTTTTCACCCAGAGTTGTGAATCTGTGTAATTCTCTGCCACAGAAGACAATGGAGGTCAATTCACTGGATGTTTTCAAGAAAAAGTTAGATTTAGCTCTTGGGGCTAAAGGAATTCAAAGGGTCGAATGGTCTACTCCTGCACCTAGGTTTGGAGGGATATGGACCAAGCGCAGGGAAGTAGGACTAGTGTAGCTGGGACGTGTTGGCCGGTGTGGTAAATTGGCGTGTGAGGTGTGATGGTGGGACTGTCATATGCTGAGAGAATGAAGCGGCTGGGCTTGTATACTCTGGAGTTTAGAAGGATGAGAGGGATCTTATTGAAACATATAAGATTATTAAGGGTTTGGACATGCTAGAGGCAGGAAACATGTTCCCGATATTGGGGGAGTCCAGATCCAGGGGCCACAGTTTAAGAATAAGGAGTAGGCCATTTAGAACTGAGACGATGAAATCGTTTTTCTCACAGAGAGTTGTGAGTGTGTGGAATTCGCTGCCTCAGATGTGGAGGCAGGTTCTCTGGATACTTTCAAGAGAGAGCTAGATAGGGCTCTTAAAGATAGCGGAGTCAGGGGATATGGGGAGAAGGCAGGAACAGGCCATGATCACTGTGAATGGCGGTGCTGGCTCAAAGGGCCAAATGGCCTACTCCTGCACCTGTTGTCTATTGTCTATTGAGGTATAACGGCACGCGTTGTCTTCTGGCCGGCTGCTGATGTGAATGTCCTTGCACTAGGAGATCAACATGGGCCAGAGATGCTCCGACACCAGGGGCATTGTGTTTGAGGATGTGCGTGTACCTGCCGAAAACGTCCTCATTGAAGAGGGAGCCGGCTTTAAAATCGCCATGCAAGCTTTCGATAAAACCAGACCCGCAGTGAGTGACTGAACCTGACTCCATCTACACCTCACGCTGCCTCGGAAAGGCCAGCAGCATCATCAAGGACCAGTCTCACCCCGGTCATTCCCTCTTCTCCCCTCTCCCATCGGGCAAGAGGTACAGAAGTGTGAAAACGCACACTTCCAGATTCAGGGGCAGTTTCTTCCCGGCTGTTATCAGGCAACTGAATCATCCTACCACAGTTGTGGATGCAGCCCAGACCATCACACAAACCAACCTCTCTTCCATTGACTCCATCTACACCTCACGCTGCCCCGGCAAGGCCAGCAGCATCATCACGGACCAGTCTCACCCCCAGTGACTCTTCCCTCTCCCATCGGGCAAGAGGTACAGAAGTGTGAAAACGCACACCTCCAGATTCAGTATTTAAGAAAGAACTGCAGTTGTTGGACAAATCGAAGGTAGACAAAAATGCCAGAGAAACTCAGTGGGTGAGGCAGCATCTATGGAGCAATGGAATAGGTGACGTTTCGGGCCAAGAGTTTCTCCAGCATTTTTGTCCACCTCCTCTGTATCCTTTATCTGTACACTGTGGATGACAAAATTATATTCATGTAAGAATCATTTTCTTTGGATAGCTTTTCAATGTACCTTGGTACATGTGACAACAATCAACCCGGGTCCAACCTTATTGGAATCTCACCCCTGTGTTCCTACTGACCTCCAGTAATCCCCTCAGTTGATCTAGAATCTGTTGTCCTCCACCTTAAAATTTATTGAAAGATGCTGGAATGTGCAATGGCGGAGAAGCAAGGTGTAGCGGCGGGTAGAGCCGCTGTCTCTCATGGCCCCAGAGTCCTGGGTTCCATCCCGACCTCGGGCACGGACTGTGTGGAGTTTGCACCTTCTCCCAGTGACCACCTGGGTTTCCCGTTTCCTCTGGTGCTGAGAATGTTGGGATTAGCAGGGAGTGTGAAAAATATACATCTTCTAGATGCGCTGGGACGCATCCTCAGTGATGTGGTCTGGGGTCATCGGGCGTTTCGGGTCTCACAACATCAGACACCCTCGCCCAGGCGACGCAGCCGGGGTTGATCAGGCCCCGACTTGCGTCCCAGCAGCAACCGCCCATGGATCAGCCACTCTGCAGGGGTTGGGAGACTCTAGTGCGTGGAGCGACTGGGTTCTGTGGAGGTGCGTCCAGGCCGAGCTCCTCCTGCGCCTCTCCAGGTTCAGGACCTCTTTCTCCTTCTCCCAGCATTCTCCGAGGACTTCTGTGACCGGATACACGGACAGAGTCGCTTGGTCTGGGCACCATCTTGGATCATGTTGCCAACAAACCCAAACTCACCCCCCCCCCCCCCCCCCCCCATCCAGCGTGTGCGTGACAGCGCGGCCCCCGCTCGGCACTGCATCGTCCGCCCGTCTCTGCGGTCCGTGTCCGAGTCGGCTCCCTCTCTGTGACAGGTTGCGTCCGGGGCCGTGGGTTTAGCTCAGAGAGCCGTGGATGAAGCCACCAAGTACGCGTTGGAGAGGAAGACCTTCGGCAAGCTGCTCGTGGAGGTAAGGCCAAGGGCCAATCGCACTTTATTTAAGAGAATGAAACAACTGATCAAAGATTAATCTGCTGCTTATATACTGAATGATGATAGTTGTTTACTGGAGCAGGCACTTTTGCATTTTTCCTTCTTTCGAGTAGTCTTATAACAAGTATAAATAAAACTCCTCTGAACAATACAGATCAGTAAACTTAGCCCAATTCCTTCCGATTACATAGTCACAGAGTGATACAGTGTGGAAACAGGCCCTTAAGCCCAACTTGCCCACACTGGCCAACAATGTCGCAGCTACACTAGTCCCACCTGCCTGCGCTTGGTCCATATCCCTCCAAACCTGTCCTATCCATTTACCTGTCTAAACTGTTTCTTTTTTTTTTCCACTTTAGTTTTTATTGCACAAATATTACAACGAAACATACAACATTACAATGAAATGTACAACAGTGTAGCGGGGGGGTTCAGTTTACAATTAATGATGCAGTATACAGAACTATTTTCATAGTAAAACATTTTCCAATAACTTACATTATTGTCTATAAAATTATACAGTGTTGATGTCTTTATTTCTATACCTAATCCATTTTCCCCATTTTCTGTTAAACTCGTCTTCTTTCACTCTTAGAGAATATGTAATTTTCTCCATGACAAATATTTCCTGTACTATGTCTAACCATTGTCCAAGTCTGGGTGTGTCCGCTGCAAGCCAGTTTCTTGTAATGGCCTTTCTACTCCAGCCTCAACTACCTCCTCTGGCAGTTTGTTCCATACACCCACCACCCTTTGTATGAAAAAGTTACCCCTCGGATTCCTATTAAATCTTTTCCCATTCACCTTGAACCCGTGTCCTCTGGTCCTCGATTCCCCTACTCTGGGTAAAAAGATCAGCAAATGTCCTGTTCCCATTTTGACCTCTTTTTAGTGTTTCACGATTGCCATTTACCCTTTTTTTACCCATTTACACCAAAGGGTCCTTCTCCGAAACGTCGGCGCCCATTCCTTCTCTCCAGAGATGCTGCTTAACCCCCTTCCTACACATCGAGCAGACAGACGGAACAGGCCCTTTGTCCCAAAATGTCCATGCTGTAAATACACCACGCCTATTAAACTGAACTCTCTACCTGCACGTGGTCCATTTCCCTCCATTTTCCCGCAATATCTATGTGCTGATCAAAAAGTCTCCCAAAACAACGCACTGTTGTATATAAACATCTAACACTCCCCCCCCGCCTATTTTTTCCCCCCTTCTCCTTCTCCGTAATTCATATAAACATAGCAAAATAGGTGCAGGAGAGAAGGCCATTCGATCCAGCAACTCGCCATTCAGTGTGATCATGGCGAATCATCCCCGATCAAAACCGTGCCCTGCCTTCCACCCCATATCCCTTATTCCACCAGCCCCATGAGCGCTATGTAAAACTCCTGTTCCCCTCAACATTTCCTAAACATTCCCCCTTCACTATTTTCCCTTCGTTTGTCCCTCCCCCCACTCCTCCGCCCCCCCTCCCCCTCACCCAACCCCCCTCCCCCCAGCACACAGGCCGTGTCCTTCATGCTGGCAGAGATGGCCATGAAGGTGGAGTTGGGGCGCCTGGGCTACCAGCGTGCAGCGTGGGAGATTGACCAGGGCCGCAGGAACACCTACTACGCCTCCATCGCCAAGGCCTACGCCGGTGACATCGCCAACCAGGTGGCCGCCGACGCCGTGCAGATCCTGGGTGGCAACGGCTACAACACTGACTACCCCGTGGAGAAGTTGATGCGAGACGCCAAGATCTACCAGGTCAGTGGCGGGTACATTCCCACCCCCCCCCCATCCCCCCTACCCCGCACTGCCCAGCACTAGGGTCATTAGTTCAGTTTTAGTTTACAGATACAGCGCGGAAACAGGCCCACCGTGTCCGTGCCGACCAACAATCCCCGCATCACTAACACAATCCCACACACACTAGGGACAGTTTCACATTTACCAAGCCAATTAACCTACAAACCTGCACATCATTGGAGTGTGGGAGCAAACCAAAGATCTCAGTGACAACCCACGCAGGACACAGGGAGAACGTGTCTCTCCGTACAGACAGGACCCGTAGTCGGGATCAGACCCAGGTCTCTGGCAGTGCCACCACTGTGACGCCCTGGTTCATAAGTGATAGGAGCAGAATTAGGCCATTTGGCCCATCAAGTCTACTCCGCCATTCAATCATGGCTGATCGATCTCTCCCTTTCAACCCCATTCTCCTGCCTTCTCGCCGTAACCCCGACACCCGTACTAATCAAGAATCTGTCAATCTCTGACCTACTGAGTTACGCCAGCACTGTTAAATGTCACCTATCCATGTTCTCCAGAGAGAGACAATAGGTGCAGGAGTAGGCCATTCGGCCCTTCGAGCCAGCACTGCCAGTCAATGTGATCATGGCTGATCATCCCCAATCAGTACCCCGTTCCTGCCTTCTCCCCATATCCCCTGACTCCGCTATCTTTAAGAGCCCTATCCAGCTCTCTCTTGAAAGTATCAGGAGAACCGGCCTCCACCGCCCTCTGAGGCAGAGAATTCCACAGACTCACAACTCTCTGTGAGAAAAAATGTTTCCTCATCTCTGTTCTAAATGGTTTACCCCTTATTCTTAAACGATTGGGTTTAACACGGGTGGGTGGGTGCCTGGATCTCGCTGCAGGGGTGGTGGTGGATGGCAGATACGAGGAGTGGTTTTGAGAGGCTGCTAGGAAGGCACGTGGACATGTCCAGGGAACGAGGGGTGTGGATTCACGTGCAGGCAGAGGGGAATAGTTTAACTTGGCATTATGTACAGCATGGACATTGTGGGCCGAAGAGCCTGTTCCTGCACTGTTCCTTGTTCTAATTTAGCAACAAACAACACTGGACTCGGGGGGGGGGGGGGGGGGGGTTAGGAATTTATAACAGTGTAAAAATAGTATTAGTCCTGCAGTCCAGGTTATTTATAGGTACAGAGTGCTTCAGACCAGGCCTGACATAGATATGGTTCCTCAGGCAAGAGCGGCTTTGCACGAGACTCCGACCTGCAATCTGGTGTAACACGGGGGTCAGGCAGATCTGTGGAGACATGGATAGGTGACGTTTCACAGGAGTGCAGTGAAACTCAGCGGGTCAGGCAGCATCTGTGGAGAACATGGATAGGTGACGTTTCACAGAGTGCTGGAGTAACTCAGCGGGTCAGGCAGCATCTGTGGGAACATGGATAGGTGACGTTTCACAGAGTGCTGGAGTAACTCAGCGGGTCAGGCAGCATCTGTTGAGAACATGGATAGGTGATGTTTGGGGTAGGGACCTTTCTCTCCAGAGATGCTGCCTGAGCCGCTGAGTTACTCCAGCAGGTTGTGTCTATCTTTGACATGAAGCAGCCTGGGCAGCTCGCTGTGATTTGTGGCGGGTTGTCTTCAGCTGGCCGCCGTCTCACCCAGCGAGCGGTTTCTGTTTCAGATCTACGAGGGCGCGGCCCAGATCCAGAGGATGATCATCGCACGCGAGCACATCGACAAGTTCCAGCAGTAGCCCACTGACCGCTAAAGGCATGGAATGTAAACCTGTGATCAATCCCTCAGCTATGCAAGTCTACTGTCCCCCGGACCTTCAGCCCCCCACCCAGAGATACTTTGCCCCAGGGCCACTGGACCAGACATATGATGGCGTCCCTCAGCAAGTGCCTCCGTTTGCCCAGTGGAGGCAGGTGATTCATGGTGGGGGGGAGGGGGGAATCACAAATGTATAACCAAACAAACGAACAATTAATTACCAAATAAAGCACCAGCAATGTGTTGTTGCAATCTCATGTGCTTCCTCTCTGCTCTTGCCCCTCTCCCTGAGTAGCCCCAACCACCGTTTACAAGTTCACAAGTTAGAGGAGTAGAATTAGGCCATTCGGCCCATCAAGTCCACCCTGCCATCCAATCATGGCTGATCGCTACCTCCTAATCCCATTCTCCTGCCATCTCCCCATAACACCCATCCTAATCAAGAATTTGTCTATCTCTGCCTTAAATATATCCACTGACTTGGCCTCTACAGCCGTATGTGGTAAAGAATTCCACAGATTCACCACCCTCTGACTAAAGAAGTTCCTCCGTGTTATATTCCGGATGGCAGAATGAATAACAACTTATACGCAGGTTGCCTGGATCACGAGAGAGAGAAATTTATTACCCAACATTCCCTGCTTATATTGAACACCAACTCATTAACATATATGTGAATATGCATGAATACATTACACTGCGGTCCTTTTTTATCTAAGTAAGTATTAAATCTAAGTGCTCAGTTACAATTTTGTTGTTGTGATACTCGATCTAAACCATTTTTCATGAAATTCTAAATGATAATATAATATATATTTTACATATCTACACATTTTCATTTTACTTATACAGTGAGTTACTTAACTTACAAACCTAATCTGACTACTGGTTTACGGATCCTGTACTTCAGGAAGAAACTAGCCAAATTATGTTTCATGCTGAGCTTTGAACTACCCTGCAAAACCTGTTTCTTGAGAGCATCTTTGACAACTCTAACAGACCTTTCCGCCGCCCATTAGAGGCTGGATGGTATGGGGGAACAAGTGTGTGTTTTACATCATTCCCCTGCATGAACTCTTTGAACCGTTCTGAACTAAACTGTGGCCCGTAATCAGAAACAAGTTCTTCCGGTAAACCATGGCATGCAAAAATGGATCTCAACTCATCTATAGTACACTCAGTAGTAGTGCTTGACCCCATATGCTTAACCTCAATCCATTTGGAATGAATATCTACTAGCACCAGAAAGTGGTCATTACCCTTTTCACAAAAATCTACATGAACTCTCTGAAAAGGTCTACATGGCCATGACCAGGGTTGCAGCGGTGTTTTTGGTGGTTTACTCCGGCAATTTTGGCAGACGCTGCATTTGCTCACCAGTGACTCGATGTCACTGTCAATACCAGGCCAATGCACAAAACTTCTGGCAATTGACCATGCTTACTATGCCAGGATGTTCGGCATGAAGTTCATTCATAATTCTGTTTCTCAAAAACTCTGGTACAACCACTCTGTAACCTCACTTAATGCATCCCTGCTCACATGATAATTCATGGCGTTGATTATGGAAAGGCTTCAGCTCTGAGTTCAGAACTGAGTTCAATCCTCGATCTATTTCAGTGCATCCGTTCAATGTCTGTTCATAGACCCACTTCAGCACAGTGTCTCTTCTGTTTCTGCTGCAATTTCTGTTGCAGTCACTGGAAAGTCTTCATCTACAACTTGCAGTGTCTAGATTGAGTTCTCACTTCCCACGTCAGAGTTCTCATGGGGCAACCAGACAACGCATCTGCAACTGTGGGTACACAAAAGGCTGGAGAAACTCAGCAGGTGCAGCAGCATCTAAGGAGCGAAGGAGAAACCCTACTTCAAACCCTTCTGCAACTGTGTTGCACTTGGAGCTTCTGTACTCCACCTTGTAGTCATACTGGGGCAGCAAAGTTGCCCAGCGCTGCAAACTTGATGCCGCCATGGAAGGTATAGCTGACTTGGGACCCAGTATCACTAGTAGTGGTTTGTGATCAGTCACTAGGGTGAATGGTCTGCCGAGAAGAAACTGATGGAATTTCTTGATTCCAAACACGATGCTGAGTGCCTCCTTTTCTATCTGTGCATAATTGCGTTCACTCGGTGATACGGTGCGGGATGCAAAAGCAATAGGCTTTTTCTGTCCATCATTCATTACGTGAGAGATCACTGTACCTACACCATAACTTGAAGCATCACAAGCAAGTTTCATCTCGCGTGTCGTATCGTAGTGAACATGGAGTTTGTCACTTGTCAAGTTGTCCTTGCAGATGTCAAATGCACGTTGCTGTTCCTTTCCCCACGTCCATTACACATCTTTTTGTGGCAGATGATGAAGTGGCTTTAGCACAGTTGCTAAATCTGGATGGAATCGTGCATAGAACTGCACCATCCTCCCGTGGAATGATCGTAGCCCTGACATTGTTTTGGAGCATTCACTATTGCTTCAACTTTCGCCTTTACAGGATGAAGTCCATTGGCATCTACTTTAAGTCCAACGTAGACCACCTCTGACTGCGCAAATGCACATTTACTTTGTCGCAGTTTGACATTGTGGCTGTTCAGTTGTGTGAGAACTTGCTCAAGGATTTCCAGATGTTCTACCTTGCCCTCTGGTAATATCAGTGGGTCACCCTGGTTGCACACACAGTGCGGAATGCCTTGTAACATTTTGTCCATGACAGACTGGAAAATGTTCGGGGAGGATCTCACACCATAGGGCAGCTTTGTATATGAATACAAGCCCTTATGTGTGTTGATAGTCAAGTGCTGCTGACTTTCCTTGTCGACATTGAGTTGGGCGTAGGCGTGAGACAAATCAAGTTTAGTGAAGACTCTTGCTCCGCTAAGTTCTACGTACAGATCTTGCGAGGTTGGTAACGGATATTGTTCGTCATCAATGGTTTGGTTGATTATGACTTTGTTGTCACCACATAGTCGAACAGTTTTGTCGGCCTTGGGTACGGCTACATTTGGCGTTGCCCAGTTACTCTGGTCTGTCTCCACGAGTACTCCATTCCACTCTAACCTGTCGAATTCCTCCTCCACTTGTTGCTTTAGTGCATGGGGGGCAGTGTTAGCTGGGGGGCAGTGTTAGCTGGGGGCAGTGTTAGCTGTGAGGAGGATGCTAGGAGGCTGCAGGATGACTTGGATAGACTGGGTGAGTGGGCAAATGCATGGTAGATGCAGTATAATGTGGATAAATGTGAGGTTATCCACTTTGGTGGCAAAAACAGGAAGGTAGACTATTATTTGAATGGTGACCGATTAGGAAAAGGGGAGATGCAGCGAGACCTGGGTGGCATGGTACACCAGTCATTGAAAGTAGGCATGCAGATGCAGCAGGCTGTGAAGAAAGCGGATGATGTGCTGGCATTCATAGCAAAAGGATTTGAGTACAAGAGCAGGGAGGTTCTACTGCAGTTGTACAGGGTCTTGGTGAGGCCACACCTGGAGTATTGCGTACAGTTTTGGTCTCCAAATCTGAGGAAAGACATTCTTGCCATAGAGGGAGTACAGAGAAGGTTCACCAGACTGATTCCTGGGATGGCACGACTTCCATATGAAGAAAGACTGGATAGACTCGGCTTGTACTCGCTGGAATTTAGAAGATTGAGGGGTGATCTCATAGAGACTTACAAAATTCTTAAGGGGTTGGTCAGGCTAGATGCAGGAAGATTGTTCCTGATGTTGGGGAAGTCCAGGACAAGGGGTCACAGTTTAAGGATGAGGGGGAAGTCTTTTAGGACCGAGATGAGAAAATCGTTTTTCACACAGAGAGTGGTGAATCTGTGGAATTCTCTGCCACAGATGGTAGTTGAGGCCAGTTCGTTGGCCATATTTAAGTGGGAGTTGGATGTGGCCCTTGTGGCTGAAGGGATCAGGGGGTATGGAGAGAAGGCAGATACAGGATATTGAGTTGGATGATCAGCCATGATCATATTGAATGGCGGTGCTGGCTCGAAGGGCCGAATTGCCTGCTCCTGCACCTAATTTCTATGTTTCTATATGGTACAGGTCTTGGTCGACAATACACAGGTCTCACATCCTACTTAAGTCAAATGTGTGCAGAGTACCCTGTTATTCCCGTGTAATTGTCAGCAAAAATGTTTGCTTATGACATTTTCAAGATGTGATTTGGACAAATCGACGTTGTAAATGTTCTTCCGGTCTGACTCTATTCTACTCAGCCAATCCTTTCCAAGGAGGGTTGGTTTATTTCTGTAGCTGGCCACTATGATGGGCAGTGTTACTGACTGACCATTATGCTGAACTTTACAGTTCATTTGTTCATATTGTGTCCACGGCATCTTGCCAGGTAGACACAACCTAGAGACAGCCTGACAAACTCTCGACGATTTGTACAGCTTGTACTATCGTGTCCAGCTCGCAAACAACTGCGACACAACTCCATATTTTCTGTTTAAAATGTTAAACAATACTGCATGTTGCAAAACAGTAAGTAACAGTACAGTAAGTAAGTTTATTGGCCAAGTATTCACATACAAGGAATTTGCCTTGGTGCACTGCCCACAAGTAACAACATGACATACAGTGACAGTTACGAATGACTCAGAAAACACTAAACATTAATAATAATAAAACACTAATGATAAAACATCATTGATCAAGCATGTGAACCAACAAAATACCAGATCAAAGGGAGGCTACAGATTTTTGGCTGTTGAGTAGAGCAACTAATCGTGGATAAAAACTGTTTTTATGTCTGCCTGTGGCAGCTTTGACAGTCCGGAGTCGCCTTCCAGAGGGAGTGATTCAAAGAGTTTGTGGCCAGGGTGAGAGGGGTCAGAGATGATCTTGCCCGCCCGCTTCCTGGCCCTTTCAGTGTACAGTTCATCAATGGAGGGAAGGTTGCAGCCAATAAACTTCTCAGCTGATCGGACGATTCGCTGCAGCCTCCAGGTGTCGTGCTTGGTGGCTGAGCCAAACCAGACCATGATGGAGAAGGTGACAACAGACTCTGTGATGGCCGTGTAGAATTGGACCATCATTGCCTGTGGCAGATTGTGCTTCCTCAGCCTCCGTAGAAGGTACATTCTCTGTTGTGCCTTTTTGACTGTGGAGTCGATGGTAGCCCCCCACTTAAGTTCCTTGGAGATGATGGTTCCCAGGCAACATAAAAGACTCCACAGATGTGACTGTGGTGTTGTTGATGGTGAGTGGGGTGAGCTCTCCTAAAGTCTACAGTCAATTGCACTGTCTTAAGAGCATTGAGCTCTAGGTTGTTGCAATGGCACCAGGATGCCAGCTGTGTCACTTCCTGTCTAGGCAGATTCCTCCCCATCCTGGATCAGTCCAATCAGGGTTGTGTCATCCGCAAACTTGAGAAGCTTGACAGAGGTGTCTGTGGAGGTGCAGTCATTGGTGTAGAGGAGAGGAGAGAGTACGCAGTCTTGCGGTGCTCCTATGTTGAGGGTCTGCGGGTCCGAAATGTGCTTTCCCAGCCTCACATGCCACTTCCTGTCTGTCAGGAAGTTGGTGATCCACTGACAGAGGGGTTCAGGCACAGTCAACTCTGAAAGTTTGGAGTAGCTCTGGCACAATGGTGTTGAATGCAGAACTAAAATCAACAAACAGGATCCTCGCATAGGTCCCCAGGCGGTCTAGGTGCTGCAGGATAAAATCCTGCACTGTATGAGTTCACAAACTCTATGCCATCCTCGTCGCCAATTTTGTTATATTCCGGGCGGCAGAATGAATAACAACTTACACGCAGGTTGCCTGGATCACGAGAGAGATTTATTACCCAACATTCCCTGCTTATATTGAACACCAACTCATTAACATATACATGAATATGTATGAATACAATACACTCCTCATCTTCTTTCTAAAAGAACATCCTTTAATTTTGAGGCTATGCCCTCTGGTCCTAGACTCTCCCACTAGTGGAAACATCCTCTCCACATTCAAGTGTGTTTATTTTCGTGTGTCCCTGACGGACAATGATATTCTTGCTTTGCTTCGGCACACAGAACATAGAAGGCATTTACTACAAAACAGATCAGTGTGTCCATATATCATTATATAAATACATACACACATGAATAAATTAACTGATAAAGTTCAAATAACAGATAATGGGTTATCAATGATCATAGTTTTGTCCGAGCCAGGTTTAATAGCCTGATGGCTGTGGGGAAGTAGCTATTCCTGAATCTGGTCGTTGCAGTCTTCAGGCTCCTGTACCTCCTACTTGAAGGTAGCAGGGAGATGAGTGTGTGGCCAGGATGGTGTGGGTCCTTGATGATGCTGCCAGCCTTTTTGAGGCAGCGACTGCGATAAATCCCCTCGATGGAAGGGAGATCAGAGCCAATGATGGACTGGGCAGTGTTTACTACTTTTTGAAGTTGGAATGGAGATCAAGGAAAATGTAGAATAGATTGTTGTTAGCTAGGAGAAGGTAACAACAAAACAAACAGATAAAATATAATCGAGGACAGTCAGACTAGTCGGAGAACTGCCAATGTTCATACCGCTGGGGTGTAAGCTGCCCAAGCGAAATATGAGGTGCTGTTCTCCAATTTGCGCTGGGCCTCACTCTGGCAATAGAGGAGGCCCAGGTCAGATTGGGAGGGGGAGTTAACGTGTTGAGTAACCGGGAGATCAGGTAGGTTAAGGTGGACTGAGCTGAGCTGGGCTGAGGTTCAGCGAAACGATCGCTGAGCCTGCGCTTGGTCTCGCCGATGAGGTTGGAGGAGGTGCAAGTGAACTTCTGCCTCACCTGGAAAGACTGTCGGAGTCCTTGGATGGAGTCGAGGGGGTAGGTAAAGGAACAGGTGTTACAGCTCCTGCGGTTGCAGGGGAAAGTACCTGGGGAGGGGGTGGGAAGGGACGAGTTGACCTGGGAGTTGCGGAGGAAACTGTCTCTGTGGAAGGTGGATAGGGTTGGAGATGGGAAGATGTAACCAGTGGTGGGATCCCGTTGGAGGTGATGAAAATGCCGGAGGATTATGTGCTGTATGTGACGGCTGATGGGTTGAAAGGTGAGGACGAGGGGGAAGAGAGGTTGGTTTGTGTGATGGTCTGGACTGTGTCCACAACTCTCTGAAGAAGGGTTTTGACCCAAAATGTTGCCAATTTCCTTCGCTCTATAGATGCTGCCTCACCCGCTGAGTTTCTCCAGCATTTTTGTCTACCTCTCTGCAGTCAACTCCTAGTAATGAATGAATAAGTTTATAGGCCAAGTATTCACATACAATGAATTTGCCTTGCTGTTAAGCGTTAGGAGTGACACGTAAAACATTAATAATAAAACATTATTGATTAAACATGTGAATTAAATAAAATACCAGAGCAAAAGGAGGCTACAGATTTTTGGTTATTGAGTAGAGCTACTGCTCATGGATAAAAGCTGTTTTTATGTCTGGCTGTGGCAGCTTTGACAGTCAGGAGTCGCCTTCCAGAGGGAAGTGATTCAAAGAGTTTGTGGCCAGGGTGAGAGGGGTCAGAGATAATCTTACCCGCTCGCTTCCTGGCCCTTGCAGTGGACAGTCCGTCAATGGATGAAAGGTTGCAGCCAATAACCTTCTCAGCTGATCGGACGATTCGCTGCAGCCTCTGGATGTCGTGCTTGGTGGCTGAGCCAAACCAGACCAGGATGGAGAAGGTGAGGACAGACTCTACGATGTCCGTATAGAATTGGACCATCATTGCCTGTGGCAGATTGTGCTTCCTCAGCTGCCGCAGGAAAAATTGTGCCTTTTTGACTCTGGAGTCGATGGAAGCCTCCTCACCTAAGGTCCTTGGAGATGATGGTTCCCAGGAATTTAAAAGACTCTCAGTCTCGGGATCATCCATTCTTTACTTACGATACAGGAATTAACCTGGAGTCACAAGAGCTGCAGATGCTGGAAACTTGAGTTTAGTTTACATTTACAGTGCGGAAACAGACCCTTCAGCCCACCGAGTCTGCACTGACCAACGATCACCCCCCCCCTCCCCCCGCCCCCACTATCTGACACTAGTGACAATTTTGCTTAAACCAATTAACCGACAAACGGCACGTCTTTGGAATGTTGAAGAAATCCAGAGCACCTGGAAAAGCCCATGCGGTCACAAGGAGATCACACAGGGTGGTGGGTGTACGGAACGAGCTGCCAGAGGAGATAGTTGAGGCAGGGACAAGCCAAGATTTAAGAAACAGTTAGGTACATGGATCGACACAAAATGCTGGAGTAACTCAGCGGGACGAGCAGCATCTGTGGAGAAAAGGAATGGGTGACGTTTTGGGTCGAGAACCTTTAGACTCAAGTCGACCCGAAACATCACCCATTCATCTCTCCAGAGATGTTGCCTGTCCCGCTGAGTTACTCCAGCTTTTTATGTCCCTCTTCGGTTTAAACCAGCATCTGCAGTTCCTTACACAGGTACATGGAAAGGGCAGGTTTGGAGGGATATGGACCAAACGCAGGCAGGTGGGACTAGTGTAGGTGGGGCATGTTGGTTGGTGTGGAATAGTTGGGCCGAATGGCCTGTTTCCACGCTGTATCATTTCATGAGAACATACAAACTCCGTTTATGGACAGCACCCGGTGTCAGGATCGAACTCCTGGGGCGCCGTCCAGTTGGTATGGCTGCCCAGCCTGCAGCTGTCTGTCTTTTAACTTCTTTCTTTTATTTTAGTGAGTTTTAGTGTTTTGTTTTGGAGTGTATTCTTTTTTATGTGGGGGGTGGTGGGGGGGTGAAGGGGGAAACTACTTTTCAGGGTCCCTACCTAGTCGGAGAGGCAGCTTTTCTCTGGGCCCATCCTCGCGGCCTACCAGCGGGCCTGGAGCGGAGTTTCCTGGGGGGACTGCCCAGAACCTCGGCTTCGGAAGTGGCGCAGCGCTGGAGCACCATCGTGGAGCGTTGCGGGCAATGCCTTGCCTGGGTCGCCGCGCTGGAGCTCCGTAATGCTGAGACCGCAGGAGAACATCACGGAGCTGCGGGACTGTGGGGCGGACGGCAGCGCTGAAACTTTTACATCAGGAGCCTGGGATCTCTTGACGAAATCGCCAGGGGTGTTGCTCCATCCGGCGCGGCCTTGTCGGCTTCGGAAGCCACGGACTCCGGTTAGGAAGCGGCCGTTCCAGGTGTCCCAAGCCGCTGAGAGGGTCAACTGACGCCGGAGCACCATCACCCGGAGTGAAGGCCAAAAACATCGGGCCCCGTAGCGCCGATTGCGGAGGCCTCAATAGGCCCGACTATGGGTGGACAAGGGGATGAGACTGGACTTTGTGCCTTCTCCCACAGTGGGAACCATTGTGGGGGGGATGTTTTTATGTTTATTGTTAATTCTTTAGTGTTGTGCCTCATCTTTAGCCGTGTGCTGCATGGCAAGACAAATTTCACTACACCAACTGGTGTATGTGACAATAAATGTGAAAGAAGGAACTGCAGATGCTGGAGAATCGAGGGTACACAAAAGGCTGGAGAAACTCAGTGGGTGCAGCAGCATCTAAGGAGCGAAGGAGATAGGCGACGTTTCGAGTCTGAAGAAGGGTCTCGACCCGAAACGTCGCCTATCTCCTTCGCTCCTAGATGCTGCTGCAGCCGCTGAGTTTCTCCAGCCTTGTGTGTACCCTATGTGACAATAAATGTCCTTTGCCCTTTGAACTCGCGTTGCTAACTTCCCTCAGCTGCAGCAACCACCCCGCACCGCTCCCAGCCCGCCACCAGGTGGCGCGCAGTCGCGCATGTGCATTGCACCTCCGCCAGCGGTCCTTCGTGCGGGGCAGAGGGTGTGGACACCCATAGAAGGGGTCTTCGCTGCGGGGCACCGGCGGGGGAAGAACGCAGGCCATTGCTGGACACTTATGGCGGGGTCCTCGCTGCGGGGCAGCATCAGTGGCTGGGGTCCTTGCTGCGGGGCGCGGGCGGCCGGCGGACAGCACTGTGAGGGGTCCTTGCTGCGGGGCGCGGGCGGCCGGCGGACACCACTGTGAGGGGTCCTTGCTGCGGGGCACTGGAGCCGGGCGGCGGCGGCGGCGGGACGAGGATGGTGAGGAATGAGAGAGCGGAATGTTCTGGAAACGGGGGTCGGGGGAGAGGGATAGAGATGGACATGAGGGGGGAGGTGAGGTGGAGAGGGAATGAGGGTCAATGAGGAGGGGAGGGCAGTGTGGAGGGAGGAGATGCGGGAGGTAGAAGGCAGACACACAATGCTGGGGTCACTCAGCGGGTGAGGCAGCATCTCTGGAGAGGAGGTGAGTGAATGAGGAGGGTTAGGGTGTGGAGGGAGGGGGAATTAGGGAGTGGGTGAGCAGGAGAGGATGAGGGAAGACGAGGTAGAGGGAGGGAGGGAGGAGTAGGGGCAAGAGGGGGGGGTTGAGGGAGGAGGAGAGGGTGGGGGTGCAAGGAGGGAGGGGAAGATGAGGGGAAAGATGAGGGAGTGAGAGAGGGAGGGGTGAGGTAAGAGGGTGTAGGATGGGCTGGGGAAGGGGAGGGGGAATTAGGGAATGGGTGGCGGAGGGAGAGATGGGTGAGGGGAAGGGTGAGGATAAGAGGGAAAGGTAGGAGAGGTTAGGGAAAGAGGGAGGATAGGGGAGTGAGGGAAGGGTGAGGATAAAGAGGGAAGGTAGGAGAGGTTAGGGAAGGAGGGAGGGTAGGGGAGTGAGGGGAAGGGTGAGGATAAGAGGGAAAGGTAGGAGAGGTTAGGGAAGGAGGGAGGATAGGGGAGTGAGGGGAAGGGTGAGGATAAGAGGGAAAGGTAGGAGAGGTTAGGGAAGGAGGGAGGATAGGGGAGTGAGGGGAAGGGTGAGGATAAGAGGGAAAGGTAGGAGAGGTTAGGAAAGAGGGAGGATAGGGGAGTGAGGGGAAGGGTGAGGATAAGAGGAGGGGGCAGGAGGGGTTAGGGAAGGTGAGTTGGAGGTATGTGGGATGTGGAGGGAGGAGGTGGCGACTGAGGGGGGGCTGAAATGAGGGTCATCGGAACGGAGGGCAGTGAGAGGTGGGAGAATGGCGTTTTTTGGGGAGTGGGACTGAGAGAAGATGGAAGGAAATCAAAGGAGGAGATGCTGGAGGTAGAAGGTAGACAAAATGCTGGAGTCACTCAGCGGGTGAGGCAGCATCTCTGGAGAGGGGGAATGGGTGACATTTCGGGTCGAGACCCTTCATCAGTCTGAAGAAAGATGTCGACCCGAAACGTCGCCCATTCCTTCTCTTCAGAGATGCTGCCTGTCCCGCTGAGTTACTCCAGCATTTTGTGTCTACCTTTGATTTAACCCAGCATCTGCAGTTCTTTCTTACACGTGTACAAGGTGGAGATGTGTAAATGGAGGACAATTATTGCTCAGTTACAGTGGGGAAGAGAGTTTCAGAAGTAGTGTGATAGGGGGAAACTGGGTGAATGGGGAGGATTGTGATGGAGGGGGGGGGATTGGGGGGGAGGATTGTGATGGGGGGAGGGAGACAAGACAGACTGGATGAGTTTTTGGAAGCATAGGGGATGATATCAAAATAAATGCATGGAAAGACAGGACTAAATGACAGAGAATGTGACTAGAGTGCTGTGTGGGAAAATGTTTGATGCTCATAAGTGATAGGAGCAGAATCAGGCCATTCGGCCCATCGTGTCTACTCCGCCATTCAATCATGGCTGATCTATCTTTCCTGCTTAACCCAATTCTGCTGCCTTCTCCCCGTAATCCCTGGCACCAGTACTAATCAAGAATCTATCTCGGCCTTAAAAATATTCACTGACTTGGCCTCCACAGCCTTCTGCGGCAAAGAATTCTACAGATTCACCACCCTCTGGCTAAGTATATTCCTGCTCATCCCCTTTTTAAAGGTACATCCTTTTATTTTGAGACTATGCCCTCTGGTCCTAGACTCTCCCACAGCTGATGGTACAAAAGAGGGTGTTTTTGCATAGCGAGGATGGTTGTGAACGATTGCAGCAAGATCTGGATTGGCCAGGTTGATGAAATTTAATACAGAAAAGTGTGAGGTGTTGCATTTTGGGACGTCGAACAAGGGCAGGACCTTCACAATGAATGGTCGGCCTCTGGGGAGTGTTGTAGAGCAGAGGGATCTAGGAGTACAGGTGCATGGTTCCTTGAAGGTCGAGTCACAGGTAGATACGGTGGTCAAAAAGGCTTTTGGCACTTTGCCTTCATCAGTCAGAGTATAGAGGTTGGGAGGTCATGTTGCAGTTGTATAAGACGTTGGTGAGGCCGCATTTAGAATATTGTGTTCAGTTCTGGGCATCGTGTTATAGGAAAGATATTGTCAAACTTGAAAGGGTTCAGAAAATAGTTTTACGAGGATGTAACCAGGACTAGAGGGTGTGAGCTATCGGGAGAGATTGAGTAGGCTGGGTCTCTATTCCTTGGAGTGCAGGAGGATGAGGGATGACCTTATAGAGGTGCACAAAATCATAAGAGGAATAGATCGAGTAATTGCAGAGTCTCTTGTCCAGAGTAGGGCAATCTAGGACCTGAGAACATGGGTTCAAGGTAAAGGGGAAAAGATTTAATTGGAATCCGAGGGGTAACGTTTTCACACAGAGTGGTGGATGTATGGAAGCTGCCAGAAGAGGTTGTTGAGGCTGGGACTATCCCATCGTTTAAGAAACAGACGGGTTCATGGAAGGGTTTCGGCCCGAAACGTTGCCTATTTCCTTCGCTCCATAGATGCTGCCTCACCTGCTGAGTTTCTCCAGCATTTTTCGATTTTCTACCTTCAATTTTCCAGCATCTGCAGTTCCTTCTTGAACAGGTACATGGATAGGCCAGGTTTGGAGGGATATGGACCAAGCGCAGGCAGGCGGGACTAATGTAGATGGGGCATGTTGGGCAAGTTGGGCTGAAGGGCCTGTTTCCACACTATCACTCTGTGACTCTATGACAAACTGGAAACATCCTCTCTGCATTCAGGCCGATTGCTGTCCAACGCTCATCATATGTTATGTACATCATTCTCGTAAACCTCCTCAGGACCCGCCCCAGCGCATCCTTCCACAGCACGATGGCGCAGCGGTAGATTTGCTGTCTCACAGCGCTCCACGGCCTTCTGTGGGTCAACTTTGTTATGGGTGCATTGGAATCAGAATGTGTTCTTTTGATCTCTCGGCCCCCTCCCTTGACTCTTGCTACTTGAATGTCATGATGATTGCAGTGAACACATAGTCAAACAGCACAGAAACAGGCCCTTCGGCCCAACTGGTCCAAGATTTCCAGCTAAGCCTGTCCCATCTACCTGCATTGGCCCATATCCCTCTAAACCTTTCCTATCCCTGCACCTATCCAAATGTCTTTCACATGTTGCTGCAGTAGCTGCCTCAACGACCCCTTCTGGCAGCTCGTTCTATTCATCCACTGCGGGTTCTGATTAAAACTGTCCCCTCTCAGGTCCTTTGTTAGGCACTGGTTGAGACCGTGGTGTGCAGAGAATTTTCAAGAGTCAAGAGAGTCTCTTTCACTTAACTTAGTTATTTAGAGATACAGCGCGGAAACAGGCCCTTCGACCCACCGAGTCTACACCGACCAGCGATCCCAGCACACTAACTCTATCCCACACACTCTAGCGACAATTTACATTTACACCAAGCCAATTAACCTCCAAACCTGTACATCTTTGGAGCGGGAGGAAACTGAAAATCTCAGAGAAAACCCATGCGGGTCACGGGGAGAATGTACAAACTCCGTACAGACAGCACCTGTAGTCGGGATTGAACACGGGTCTCTGGCGCTGCGAGCGCTGTGCCACCGGGTTGCCATTTGCTATCTCTTGAAGAATCTTGCAGTGGTTAGGCCAGGGCTTGGTTCTGGGTAAAAGGGTTAATTCATGAGCTGAGTGATTCATTATTTCTACGAAAAGCAGAGGAGATTTCTTTCCAGTGTTTACTTCTCGTTAATGTCATGAGAGTAAATATTCTAATTTAATGGGTATGCATGATTACTCATCCTTTGAGCTTCTACCCCAGTCCGCACACATTCACCCCAATCGCCATGCTCTTTT
Source organism: Okamejei kenojei (assembly GCA_035221665.1). Classification (NCBI taxonomy): domain Eukaryota; kingdom Metazoa; phylum Chordata; class Chondrichthyes; order Rajiformes; family Rajidae; genus Okamejei; species Okamejei kenojei. Next base: position 83,240,289 of record CM069140.1, on the reverse strand, counting down.
CTCCTCCTCAATATGCTCATCACCCATCCTTAAGGCCCACATTTCCCTTTTATCCCCCTCTTTCCCCTTCAGCCCATATCCCTCCCACCACCTCCTCTTCCTTCACTCCATAGATGCTGCCTCACCCGCTGAGTTTCTCCAGCATTTTTATCTACCTTCGATTTTTCCAGCATCTGCATTTCCATTCTTAAACACCTCCTCTTCTCAAGTTAATTGACAACCTTTTACCTCCTTTTCACCTCCAGCCTTTGTCACGATCTCCACCGTTGGGAGGTCGTGTCGGAGGAGTCTTAGTGCGTAACTGCAGTTCCTCCTGTAGACGATTCACATTGCAGCCTCTGTGTGCCGGTGCTGGAGTCAATACAGGTTCCGGGAGGTGGATTAGGTGCTGGTCAAGTGGACTGCCTTGCCCTGAATAAGCAACACTTCTGCATCTGTGGTTTAATAGGAAAAACAAGGAACTACAGAAACTCAGCGGGTCAGGCAGCATCTGTGGAGAACATGGATAGGTGACGTTTCACAGAGTGCTGGAGTAACTCAACGGGTCAGGCAGCATCTGTGGAGAACATGGATAGGTGACGTTTCACAGAGTGCTGGAGTAACTCAGCGGGTCAGGCAGCATCTGTGGAGAACATGGATAGGTGACGTTTCACAGAGTGCTGGAGGTAACTCAGCGGGTCAGGCAGCATCTGTGGAGAATATGGACGTAGGTGCGGAGAACTCAGCGGGTCATGGACTGTGCGGTGAGAGACGTGGGGGTAAGGGGCGGGAGGTGTAATGGGGCTAAAAGGGAAATGGTGAACAGGCTTGGAAGATGACTGTATGGAGCGGGTGTGGGATAAATGTGTGCGCGTGGGGTGGCTTTTGGAGAAAGAGAGGGGATCTGGAGGGTATTTATTGAAATTGGAGAATCCAACGTTGACACGGTTGGGTTGTTCGCTGCCCAAGTGGAATAAGCAGCACTGTTCCTCAAGTTTGCATGTGGCCTCCTCACTCATTTGATCATTTGTTGATGCATGCAACACCATTCACGATGAGATTTGCCTGAGCTGCAAAGCTGTGATCTGATTGTTTTGATCTCACCAGGCATACAGAAGGCTTTGGGAGGGCATGGGGGTAGAGAAGTCCCTACACGTCGAGCGGAGGTTGTAATCGGACCAGCCACGGTAGAGCTGTGAGATTGTTTAGTTCACCCACTGGTTGCTTTCTCAAACCCAGGAGCCGTGCTTTGCTTGTATTTGGTTATGTTGGAGTAATTTGAGAGCTGGAAAATACTGGTAGTTTGAAAAGAAGTTTGGAAATTGAATATTTTGTTTTTGTTTAATTCTGGGAAACAATGCTTCATAGTCACAGAGTATATTTTCATTCCAGAGGTTGTGAATGTCACTGATAAGTCCATAATTAATTGTTTATTACTAGCTTCACGGGGAGGAAAGGGATGTGAGATAGACAAAGAGTGCTGGAGTAACTCAGCGGGTCAGGCAGCATCTGTGGAGAACATGGATAGGTAACGTTTTGGGTTGAAATCCTCTTCAGAATGAGAATCGGGAGAGGGAAACTAGAGGTGTGCAAAGATTCAGAATGAATCGGAGCTGATTTATGGAGTGCTGAGGTGGAGCCCACAATGGTTAATTGTTGGCTGTGGAAGAGGTGATAACAAAGGAATGTATGGATGTGAACAGTGGAACTGGCAGGATGTCTAATGTGGGTGAGGAGCAGAAAGAGAGGGCTACTTGTAGTTTAAGAGTCAATGTTCATACCGTTGGGGTGTAAGCTGCCCAAGTAAAATATGTGGTGTTGTTCCTTGCTCCGACAGTAGAGGAGGCCCAGGACAGAAAGGTCAGTATGGGAAGGGGAGTTAAAGTGTTTGGCAACCAGGATCGCTTAGGCCAAGGCAGGCTGAGTTTAGGTGTTCAGTGCTTGGCCGATGTATAGGAGTCCACACTGAGAGCAGCAGATACAGTCGGCGAGAATGGAGGAGGTGAACCTCTGCCTCACCTGAAAGGACTGTCAGAGTCCCTGGATGGTGTTGAGGGGGGAGGAATAGAGACAGGTGTTGCATCTTCTGCGGTTGCAGGAGAAAGTACCTGGGGAGGGGGTGGTTTGGGTGGGAAGGGATGAGTTGACCAGAGAGTTGTGGAGGGAACGGTCACAGACGTGGTCAATAGACAATAGGTGCAGGAGTAGGTCATTCGGCCGTTCGAGCCAGCACCGCCATTCAATGTGATCATGGCTGATCATCCCCAATCAGTACCCCGTTCCTGCCTTCTCCCCATATCCCCTGACTCCGCTATTTTTAAGAGCCCTATCTAGCTCTCTCTTGAAAGCATCCAGAGAACCGGCCTCCACCGCCCTCTGAGGCAGAGAATTCCACAGACTCAGCTTCAAGTTCAAGTGAGTTTATTGTCATGTGTCCCTGATAGGACAATGACATTCTTGCTTTGCTTCAGCACAACAGAACATAGAAGGCATTGACTACAAAACAGATCAGTGTGTCCATATACCATTATATAAATATACACACATGAATAAATAAACTGCTAAAGTGCAAATAACAGAAAATGGGTTATTTATGTTCATAGTTTTGTCCGAGCCAGGTTTAATAGCCTGATGGCTGTGGGGAAGTAGCTATTCCTGAACCTGGTCCTTGCAGTTCTCAGGCTCCTGTACCTTCTACCTGAAGGTAGCAGGGAGATGAGTGTGCGGCCAGGATGGTGTGGGTCCTTGATGATGCTGCCAGCCTTTTTGAGGCAGCGACTGTGATAGATCCCCTCGATGGAAGGGAGGTCAGAGCCGATGATGGACTGGGCAGTGTTTACTACTTTTTGTAGTCTTTTCCTCTCCAGGACGCTCAAGTTGCCAAACCAAGCCACGATGCAACCGGTCAGCAAGCTCTCTACTGTGTACCTGTAGAAGTTAGAGAGAGTCCTCCTTGACAGACCGACTCTCCGTAATCTTTTCAGGAAGTAGAGACGCTGATGAGCTTTCTTAATAATTGCATCAGTGTTCTCGGACCAGGAAAGATCTTCAGAGATGTGCACGCCCGGGAATTTGAAGCTCTTGACCCTTTCAACCATCGACCCGTTGATATAAACGGGACTGTGGGTCCCATCCTACTCCTTCCAAAGTCCACAATCAGTTCCTTGGTTTTGCTGGTGTTGAGGGCCAGGTTATTGTGCTGGCACCATATGGACAGTCGCTCGATCTCTCTTCTGTACTCCGACTCATCCCCATCAGTGATACGTCCCACTACAGTGGTGTCGTCAGCGAACTTGATGATGGAGTTCGCACTGTGACCGGCTACGCAGTCATGAGTATAGAGTGAGTACAGCAGGGGGCTGAGCACGCAGCCTTGAGGTACTCTCGTGCTGATTGTTATCGAGTTTGACACATTTCCACCAATACGAACAGACTGTGGCCTGAATGAGGAAGTCGAGGATCCAATTGCAGAGGGATGCGCAGAGACCCAGTTCTGCGAGTTTGGTAACCAGAGGGGATGATAGTATTAAATGCCGAGCTGTAATCAATGAATAACAGCCTGACATATGAGGTTTAGTTGTCCAAGTGGTCCAGAGCAGAGTGGAGAGCCAGCGAGATCGTATCCACCGTTGATCTGTTGTGGTGGTAAGCAAACTGCAGTGGGTCCAGGTTTTTGTAGATGTACGAATTGATTTGCGCCATGATCAACCTCTCGAAGCACTTCATCACTCATCACTCTCTGTGAGAAAAAGTGTTTCCTCGTCTCCGTTCTAAATGACTTACTCCTTATTCTTAAACTGTGGCCCCTAGTTCTGGACTCCCCCAACATTGGGAACATGTTTCCTGCCTCCAGTGTGTCCAAGCCCTTAACAAATGGTCAGCATGGATGAGTTGGATTGAAGAGCCTGTTTCAACGTTGTACGACTGAAAAATTTACTTATTATAACAACAAATAGGTTTGCTTCTCAATACACAGACAATTCACAAACGTTTGTGTAAATGAAAACTTTACAAGCTCTGGTCTCCAACTGGAGGCGTGGGTTCATATCCCACTTCTGACACCATGTAAATGAAAACTTTACAAGCTCTTAAGTGTGCAACATCTTTTAATGATAGCACTGGGTATTACACACACCTTCAAGCACCGGCTACATTTTCCAACTGAGGGGAAGGCGTTATGATTGATGTTAACTGGGCGGGGTTAATGGGAGTGAGGTAACTATATTATTGGTTGCATATAAACCATCTACAGTCCGCACAGGTTGGTAGACCAGATCAAAACTTTACTTATTATCGGCCGATGGAAGGGAGGGAGAACTCTAGTCAAGTGAGCAATACAGTCACTTCACTGTCCTCATCCACTTCTTCGAACAACAGAATTACATCATATTATATAGTGTTTTTTTGTCACCTTAGCACATTTTACAAACATTAGTCATGGTCAGAGGTACAGAGAATAAAGGTTTTTACAGAATGCATCACATCAAAGGCATCTTGTCATATGGTACAAGATATCTTACATATTAAAGACATTGGCCATTAGTTTCCTCTCTCGTCACTTCCCCCCCTCACTGACATCGGACATTTGGTGCAAGGCATTTTACATAACAAAGACATCAGCCATTTGTCATTGCCCCTTACTGGGATCAATCTAACTTCCTTTCTCATCATTTGGTAGACAAATGTTAGTCATTGATTATCTCAATACACAGCATCCTGAGGCAAGCCTAGACTTGCCTTTCTGTATTAATCTACTGGAGAAAGCCTGATTTGAGACTAAATGTAAGCTGTAAGCTTTTCTTATTTTTAACATAATTCAGCCTTATCACGACTCTGACTGTGTGCCTTCACCAAGATGCCTTGCATTAAATATGGTGCAATCGTTTCCACTGCATATTCTACCATTTGCACCCAGTAACAATTCCCAGTCCCAAGATGCATCTAACTCTGAGATTATTGCATTTGCATGCACCGTGGAAATTGTTGATTGGAGGGATGGTGGTAGAGAGGGAGCAGGGAGCAGAGAGTTTGGCCAAAGGAGTCATGTTTAGGTGCCAGTGCAAGCATGAGTGTGTGCGGCTGTCACTAAATACCAGGAGAGAAAGAATACATGATTGAAAGCTACAACGTCCAGAGCGGTAGATGTGGGTGGATCCAGAACCAGGGATAACACCTTTAGTTTAGAGATACAGCACGGAAACAGGCCCCTCTGCCCATCGAGTCCATGCTGACCAGCCGTCCCCGCACACTAACACTATCCTGCTCACTAGGAACAATTTACATTTATACCAAGCCAATTAACCTAGAAACCTGCACGTCTTTGGAGTGTGGAAGGAAACCGGAGCCCCCCGGAGAAAACCCGTAGTCGTGGTGGAACCCGGGTCTGGCGCTGTGAGGCGGCAGCTCTGACCGCTATGAATCGCAGCTCATTTCTACCTCGGTACACTTTGTCAGACCTCTAATTCTATAAACCCTTTGCCAGTTTGCCTCTGATTCAAATAATCAGGGATTATAACCCGTGGTTCTGATTTACAATTAACATCCGATGTTCTTCTGGAACTCTTATGTATCAATGCTATATTCTGCACCCTGGTAGATAGAAATGCTGGAGAAACTCAGCGGGTGAGGCAGCATCTATGGAGCAAAGGAATACGTAACTTTTTGGGTCTAGACCCTTCTTTAGACTGATGTGGGTGTGGGGAGGGCGGGTCGAGACCCTTCTTCAGACTGATGTGTGGGGTGGGGAGGGCGGGTCGAGACCCTTCTTCAGACTGATGTGTGGGGTGGGGGGTCGGGTCGAGCCCCTTCAGTCTGATGTGGGGGATGGGTGCCCCCCCTCCCACCCCCACAGTCTGAAGAAGGGTCTCGACCCGAAACGTCACCTATTCCTTTGTTCCATAGATGCTGCCTCACCTGCTGTTTTTGCCTACCTTCGATTTCCCAGCATCTGCAGTTCCTTAAAGATTCTGCACACTGGAGTCTTTCCCTGCTCGACTTTTTGTGTAGTTGTGCTCGATTGTGTTTATGGCTAGTATTTGACTTTATTGGATAGCGTATAAACAAAAGCTTTTCACTGTACAGTTCTTCAGTAAACACGATGATAATAAACCTAAACCTGAGGGGTGTGACTGTGACCTGGAGTACCTTATCCAGGTATTTGCATTCCCTCGCACGCTGAAGCATCAACTTGTGACAAAGTTCCTTGTGTAGTCATTATTTACCGCAGCAGAGGATAAGATTGCTGATAACAAGTGGGTGAAAGGTTGCATGAAGCTAGGAATGCAATGTGGAGATTGTGCTCAGATAGAAACATAGAAAATAGGTGCAGGAGTAGGCCATTCGGCCCTTCGAGCCAGCACCGCCATTCAATATGATCATGGCTGATCATCCACGATCAGTACCCCGTTCCTGCCTTCTCCCCATATCCCTTGATTCCATTAGCCTTAAGAGCTAAATCTAACTCTCTCTTGAGAACATCCAGTGAATTGGCCTCCACTGTAGAGAATTCTACAGCTTCACAACTCTCTGGGTGAAAACGTTTATCCTCATTTCAGTCCTAAATGGCTGAACCCTTATTCATAAACTGTGGCCCCTGGTTCTGGACTCCCCCAACATGGAGAACATTTTTCCTGCATCTAGCCTTTCCAACCCTTTAGGAATCCTTTAAGAATGCGCTGCGATCTTATGTAGTGGTGGTGCAGGCGTGAGAGGTCTATCATAACTTGTACGTACTTCTGGGTTATATGGAAAGCATTTCTGGTGTCTGACGCTGGCAATCCATTCAATAATGTAGGCAGCGCAGGGTGTTTGAACCAGAGGGGTAGGGGGAGCGGTGGGCTAGGAACAAGGCTACCAAAAACAACAGGCCGGCTGAATGGTGCATCTGCTGGAGCTGCTGTTTCACAGTGCCAGATACCCAAGTTCAATCATGACCTCAGGAGCTGTCTGTGGAGAATTTTTTAAATTTCAAAATAGACTTTATTTGAGAAATAAATATATACAATACATGATCCTTAAACTCCTTCCGACATTCTCGGAGGCTGCACATACATACAATACAAATCAAAATTACGTCCTTGCCACTCATGTGGCCCACTGGCGTGGAATCCCTTCCCTTATTTTGAGGGGTGTCTCCACCATACCGTGCCCCCCATGTCCAGCAGCGGGAAGGACCCTAGACTGTGGTCCTCCCAGCCTTGGCGTTGGCTGCACTGAGCTTCAGTCCGTCCCTCAGCACGTACTCCTGCAGTCTGCAGCGGGCCAGTCGGCAACATTCCCCAACGGACATTTTGCTCCACTGGGTGGTGAACAACGCTCAGGCAGACCAAAGAGCGTCTTTCACCGAGTTGTTGACCTTCCAGCAGCACTCGATGTCAGTCTCTGAATACGTACCTGGGAATAGTCCATAAATCACAGAGTCCTCTGTGATGGAGCTGTTCAGAATAAATTGTGACAGGGACCCTTGGAAACCTCTCCAGGTTGTCTTTGCAAGTCCACACTTGGCCCTGCAATGATTGAGGCTCCATAGTCTCAAGATAAGTGCATGCCACTTATGACTGAGATAAGAAGCATTGTATGTACATAGTGAGTTGTAACTTGTCTTTATACACTCACTGGAATGTGAATGATGCTGGCTCTGGCACCATTTATTATACATTGAGAACAGAGAGAGGTGTACATCAGGTGAAGAGTGTGGTGTTTGGCACGGCTTCATTGGGGAGTGTGGGTACAAAGGTTGGGACATCAAGAAAAGTTGGACATGATATTGAAGGATATCATGAGAGCAATATTTAAGAAAGGACTGCAGATGCTGGAAAAATCGAAGATAGACAAAAATGCTGGAGAAACTCAGCGGGTGAGGCAGCATCTATGGAGCGGAATAGGTGACGTTTCGGGTCGAAACCCTTCTGACTGATGTGGGGGTGGGGGGGGCACCCACATCAGACTGAAGAAGGGTCTCGACAAGCCCCCCCCCCCCACATCTGTCTGAGGAAGGGTCTCGACCCGAAACATCACCCATTCCTTCGCTCCATAGATGCGCCTCACCCGCTGAGTTTCTCCTGCATTTTTGTCTACCTTCATGATTCTTCAGGAACAGATCGGGTAGACGCACAGAGTCTCTTGCCCAGAGTAGGGGAATCGAGAAACAGAGGGCATAGGTTCAAGGTGAAGGGGGAAAGATTTAATAGGAATCTGAGGGGTAACTTTTTCACACAGAGGGTGGTGGGTGTATGGAACAAGCTGCCAGAGGAGGTAGTTGAGGCTGGGAATATCCCAACATTTAAGAAATATTTAGACAGGTACATGGATAGGACAATTTGAGAGGGATATCGGGCAAACGCAGGCAGGTGGGACTAGTGTAGCTGGGACATGTTGGTCGGTGTGGGCAAGTTGGGCCGAAGGACCAGTTTCCACACTGTATCACTCTGTGACTAGTGTAGCTGGGACATGCTGGTCGGTGTGGGCAAGTTGGGCTGAAGGGCCTGTTTCCACACTGTAACACTATGATAGAGGAGGATTGAGAAGTTGTTGGGTGTGGGATGCACTTGTGCTTCTAGTTTTCAGGCTGCATTTGAAGAGTTCTTATGTACCTGTCGTTCATGTCGGTACAATTATTGCCATCTCGCCTGCAAACAACATAGGGACATAGAAATTAGGTGCAGCAGTAGGCCATTCAGCCCTTCCAGCCAGCACCGCCATTCAATATGATCATGACTGATCATCTAAAATCAGTACCCGGTTCCTGCTTTCTCCCCATATCCCTTGATTCCATTAGCCCTGTGCTATATCTAACTCTCTCTTGAAAATATCCAGTGAATCTCTCTCTTTCTCGTTTGCTCCCTTTTTCATTTGAGGTATATTCATTTCTCCTACACATTCTGATCCCCATTATGTTTTGTAGCCGATCTTTGATCTGATGTATTTTGCTTTGAAACAATCGTTGGTATTCGTACAAGAATCCTCTTTCATGATTTAAAAGCTCCGGTTTAGTCTTGTCAAAGAAAGGCTGTCCCCGCGATGCCAGTGTGGATCTCTGGAATGAATGTTAGACCATTAAAAACTAAGCATAATAACAGGTCACTGAGGCTGTTGTTTCTGCTTTCCCATGGGAAAGTTAATTGACCTCAATTTCCTCCGGCATACTACAGTAACTCGGCAAAGGATTGCTGTATATTTATTGGATTTTATTCCACTCCTCAAGCAACACCACTCAAGCCTGCCCCCTGTCCCTGACCCAAGCCAGGTATCCGTGTCTCCAGTGACCTCATCAACCCACATGGTACAACACACAAAGCTGCTGCTTTGACTGTTCACACCAGAAACTGCAGATGCTGGTTTACAAGACAAAAAGACACAGAGTGCTGGAGTAACTCAGCGGGTCAGGCAGCATCTGTGGAGAACATGGATAGGTGACGTTTCACAGAGTGCTGGAGTAACTCAGCGGGTCAGGCAGCATCTGTGGAGAACACGGATAGGTGACGTTTCACAGAGTGCTGGAGTAACTCAGCGGGTCAGGCAGCATCTGTGGAGAACACGGATAGGTGACGTTTCACAGAGTGCTGGAGTAACTCAGCGGGTCAGGCAGCATCTGTGGAGAACATGGATAGTCGATACTTTAGGTCGGGGCTCTTCATATGTTTTAGGAGCAGAATTAGGCCATTCGGCCCATCAAGTCTACTCTGCCATTCAATCATGGCTGATCTGTCTTTCCTTCTCAACCCCATTCTCCTGTCTTCTCCCCACAACCCCGACACACGTACTAATCAAGAATCTCAATCTCCGCCTTAAAAATACACAATGATGTGGCCTCCACAGCCCTCTGCAGCAATGAGATTCACCACCCTCTGACTAAAGAAATTCCTCTTCATCTCCTTTCTAAAGTTGTTTCTAATGTAGTCTCTTACTCAGAGTAGGGGAATCAAGAACTCAAGGCCATTGGTTTAAATGAAAGGGGAAAGATTTGATAGGAACCCAAGGGCCAATGATTTCACACACATGTGGTTGGGTGTCTGGAACTAGTTGCCAGAGGAGGTGGTTGAGGCAGGTATAATAACAGCATTTAAAAGGCATTGGGACAGGTACATGGATAGGATCGGTTGAGAGGGATATTGGCCAAACATGGGCAACTGGGACTAGCTTAAATGGGCTGGAATTACTCCAGCTCTTTTTTGTAAACCTGCTTCTGCAGTTCGTTGTGTCCATATTAAATGGTTCATCTTGATGGGCATGGACAAGTTGGGCTGAAGGGCCTTTTTCCGTGTTCTATGACTCTGACTACTGTTATCTTGCTTGTTAGTATCTGGGCGATGTTATGCCTTATAACTTTCCATCTGAAATAAGACATTGATAAGGCATTGGTATGACGTTCCCTTTGTTACTTATAGAGTAATACAGTGTGGAAATGGGCCCTTCGGCCCAACTTGCCCACACCGGCCAACATGTGCCATCTACACTGGTCCCACCTGCCTGCGCTTGGTCCATATCCCTCCAAACCTGTACCTGTATGTGTATTTGTGAGCAATTACAACTAAAGCACAAAGTACTTGTGCTATAACTCCAGGATAAGCTCTCAAAGGCAAAGTATGCTCCAACTATCTAACTAAATATACCAACTTTTAATTATTTACTCTATATGCAAAAAAACTGTTGTTTGAGATTTCTGATCATATTTGCCTCCTGCTGCAGGGCACACCAGTGAAGGATGTGGTTATCAAAGCTGACGCTCCCACGGTTCTGCTAATGGAGAAACACTCTGATTACATCGCCTCATACGGAACAAGAAAGGATGATTATGTAGGTACCAGACTGGATGATCAGCCATGATTACAGTGAATGTAATTTGAGAAAGGATATTCTTGTTATTGAGGGAGTGCAGCGTAGGTTTACAAGGTTAATTCCGATGTGGCGGGGCTGTCATATGCGTTTGAGGAGCTGGGCAGCTGAGCTTGTACACTTGGAGTTTAGAAGGATGAGAGGGGATCTCATTGAAACATGTAAGATTGTTAAGGGCTTGGACACACGAGAACTGCATCTGCAGTTCCTTCTTTAACAACATGTTCCCGATGTTGGGGGAGTCCAGAACCAGGAGCCACAGTTTAAGAATAATGAGTAAGCCATTTAGAACGGAGACAAGGAAACACTTTTTCTCGAGTCTGTGGAATTCGACAAGTACGAGCAGTTCTGCCCCTGAGATCAGTGCTGGGATGAGTTCCGCGGGGGTCGGTGTTAGGGCCGCTACTCTTCACGTTGTACATTGATCATTCGGATGAGGGGATTGAAGGCTTTGTGGCCAAGTTTGCAGATGATGCAGAAGCAGGTGGAGGGGCAGGTAGTGTAGAGCAAGCAGGGGCTCTGCAGAGGACTTGGACAGGTGGCCAGAGAAGTGGCAGATGGAATATCGTGCAGCAAAGTGACACGAGAGATCCCAGGAATTAGTAGGTTAGGGTTAGCGTTTGTCGGCGCTGGGCCTGTACTCGCTGCAGTTTAGAAGGATGAGGGGGAACCCCATTGAAACTTACAGAATAGTGAAAGGCCAGGATAGAGTGGATGAGGAGAGGATGTTTCCACTCCTGGGAGAGTCTAGGACCAGAGGGCACAGCCTCAGAATTAAAGAACGTTCCTTTAGGAAGGAGATGCGGAGGAATCTCTTTAGTCAGAAGGTGGTGAATCTGTGGAATTCTTTGAATGTCTTATCCTTGTCTTCAACCAGAGGCACAACATCAGCCACCCTCCAGTCATAGAAACATAGAAACATAGAAATTAGGTGCAGGAGTAGGCCATTCAGCCCTTCGAGCCTGCACCGCCATTCAATATGATCATGGCTGATCATCCAACTCAGTATCCCGTACCTGCCTTCTCTCCATACCCTCTGATCCCCTTAGCCACAAGGGCCACATCCAACTCACTCTTAAATATAGCAAATATTTCATCCGGTCACCGGCACCTTCCCCTTGTCTTAGTGACTCATATATATCTCAGCCAGGGCTCCCACAATATCTTCGCTAGGTTCCCACCGTGTCTTTGGATATATATTTATGTATCAGGCAGCACGGTGGCACAGCTGTAGAGTTGCTGCCTTACAGCACTTACAGCAGCAGAGACACGGGTCCCATCCCGACTACGGGTGCTGTCCTTACGGAGTTTGTATGTTCTCCCTGTGATCGCGTGGGTTTTCTCCAAGATCTTCGGTTTCATCCTATACTCCAAAGACCTACAGGTTTGCAGGCTAATTGGCTTGGTATAAGTGTAAATTGTCCCTAGTGCGTAGAGGATAGCGTTAATGTGCGGGGATCGCTGGTTGGCATGGACTAGGTAGGCTGAAGCGTCTGTTTCCACGCTGCATCTCTGAAAAACTTTTTTTTTAATGTATAGGAAAGAACTGCAGATGCTGGTTTACACCAAAGATAGACACAAAAATGCTGGGGTAACACAGCGGGACAGGTAGCATCACTGGAGAGAAGGAACGAGTGATGTTTCGGGTCGAGAGTTCTTTAGACCCCAGAGATTTATCTGATTTGATATGCCTTCGGTTATCCAGTATCTCCTCGACTAATATGGACTGTCCTCAAGACATCTCTATTAACTGTTCCGAGTTTGCTCACTTCATGTCTCACCTTGAGCCTATGCCCTTTACCTTGGGAAGACTTTCAGCTGCTCCCAATGCACCCGTTAAACTTCTTCAGCTCACTGAGATGAATCCTTAACCTTCAGGCAAACTTTATGCATTCAGATTAGACTGATAAAGCCACCTATAAAAAGGTAGACACAAAATGCTGGAGTCACTCAGTGGGACAGGCAGCATCTTCAGACTTATTCAGTCTGAAAAAGAGTCTCGACCAGAAACATCATCATTCCTTCTCTCCAGAGATGCAGCCTGTCCCGCTGAGTTACTCCAGCATTTTGTGTCTGTCTTCGGTTTAAACCGGCATCTGCAGTTCCTTCCTGCACCTATTAAATGTTCATTGTTTGCATTGAATCGTTGTAAAATGTGAGGATTATTATTGAAGAGCCATCAACGTGTAATCCTACTTTCAATCGTACTTTTTTGTCCTTGAGCCCAAAAATTGTGCGTGCCAGATTTGTGAATGGATAGATTTTTTCCGTTCAACAATGTTGGTGGATAGATTTCAAGCTTGGCTGTTGTAGCATAGAAAGAATGCGCTACCAGGGGTGGTGCTGGAAGCTGAAACGATAGTGCGGTTTCATAGGATTTTAGATCGGCACATGGAAATGCAGGGAATGGAGAGGTGTGGATCACGTGCAGGCAGAGAGGATTAGTTTGACTTGGCATCATGGTCAGTATGGACATTGTGGGCCGAAGGGCTTGTACCTGTGCTGGACTGTTCGGTTGTAAATAGATAGCAAAGGTATAGGGGCAAATAGGACTACCTCAGATGGGTGACGTGGATGAGTTGGGCAGCTTGCGTGCTGTGTGACGCTGTGACTCGATGCTCTGCTCATTTTGTTTGTCTGCTATGGGAAGCTGTCAACCATGAACATTCTCTGTGTTGCTCCAGGAATACTGCATGTCTGAGTACCTGCGCATGAGTGGGATCTACTGGGGTCTGACTGTCATGGATCTCATGGGGCAACTGCACCGTATGAACAAAGAGGAAATCCTGCAGTTTGTGAAGTCGTGCCAACACGATTGTGGGGGAGTTGGGGCCAGTTTAGGTCACGATCCTCACCTTCTCTACACTCTCAGTGCCGTGCAGGTAAGTCTCATCCACACAGTCGCACACAAGAGTGGCGATTAAATCGTCACATCCCATGTGTGTTGGGTGGGGGGCGGTGGGTGATCCATTCTTGTTCTTCTGATTCACTCGGCCCGTCCCCCAGTTCATCAGTGATATTTTTGGAATCGCAAGTCCTGCTTTCCTTCTGATCTTTGTGTTGCATTTGGATTTAATTTGACCAACAATGTGTTTTTAAACTAAAGTGTAAGTTTCTGTTAAGACTAACTTGCACAATTGAAACATTGTGATCGCATGAGCCCACTCCCCCTTCAAAATTCTCTCAGGCCCAACACATTTATGCCGACTAACGTGCCCAATCCAAGCGAGGCCAGTATTTGGCCAATATTCCTTGAAGCTTTTCCTATCCAGTTTCCTGTCCAAATTTCTTTTAAATATTGTTATTCTACCTCCTCTGGCAGCATGTTCCATACACCCACCACCCTCTGTTTGAAAAAGAGACTCCTCAGCTTCCTATTAAACCTTTCCCCTCTCACCTTAAAGGGCCTGTCCCACTTGGCCGTCATTTACCCGCCATTTACACGACCTCCAAAAATGTGGTTGTCGCATTGTGACGCGGGGTGGCACGGGACGGGCGCATGGAGAGGCGTGGAGGAGTGCGGAGTCGCGTGCGGTATTGCGGGCGCTCCAGGATTTTGTGCTGCACGAAATCTTCGCGCGCCACCGCCGTGGCGTATCGCTTGCACACGCGGGCGTACTGCGGTCGCACGCTGACGTCGTACGTGTAGTGCGTGTTGACGCATGATTACGTCACCGTGCGCCGCCTTTTACGCGTCAGGGATATAAGCGTGCACGATTTAAGAGTGCATTGTGGATAATTATTTAACATCTTTGGCAACAGTCAATTCACAAGAGGAATGAGGAATTGAGGGTTTGGCAGATGTTTGTATTCAGAACGAGCTGGAAATCCTTGCACACAAATTCCTGAAAGGTTATTTACCAATACATACCAATATAAAATGGAAGAGCAAACCAGATAAGTGGTACAAACTGCTGGAGTAACTCAGCGGGACCGGCAGCATCCCTGGAGAGAAGCAATGGGTGACCTTTCTGGTCAAGACTTCTTCAGACTGAAGAAGAGTCTCGACCTGAAACATCATCCATCCCTTCTCTCCAGAGATGTTGCTGTCCCGCCGAGTTACTCCAGCATTTTGTGTCTGTCTTCAATTTAAGCCAGCATCTGCAGTTCCTTCCTACAGATTAATTTGGTCTGCAGCTTGCTACTTTTCATCCACCTCTTTCTTTGAATAGGGGCAATACATCTGCAGTTTTCCAATTGCTTGCACCACTCAAGAAACGGGAACATATTAGAAAATCACCATGAATATCATAAACTGGGTAAATATCATAAACTGGGTATTCAAATGACGTCAAGCGCTCCAGACGGCTGTGCTGCCATGAAGACGCATGATGACTACCGTGTCAGTCACTACCGGCCTGTCGCGTAAATGACTGCCAAGTGGGACAGGCCCTTAAGGCTACGCTCTCTAATTTCCTCATACTAGGAATAAGACTCTGCATTCAGCCTCTCATGATTTTATACACCTCTATAAGATCACCTCTCAGCGTCCTGCGCTCTGAGGAATAACGTTCTAACACGCCAAACCTCTTCCTGCCACTCAGATCCAAGTGTCCTGGCAGAATCCTCATAAATCTCTACATTCTTCCCAGCTTATTGACATCTTTCACAACTTCACAAGTTATAGGAGTAGAATTAGGCCTTTCAGCCCATCGAGTCTACTCCCCCATTCAATCATGGCTGATCTCTGCCTCATAACCCCATTTTCATGCCTTCTCCCTATAATCCTTGACACCTGTTCTAATCAAGAATTTGTCTAACTCTGCCTTAAAAATATCCACTGACTTTGCCTCCTCAGCCCTCTGTGGCAAAGGATCCCACAGATTCACCACCTTCTGACTAGACAATAGGTGCAGGAGTAGGCCATTTGGCCCTTTGAGCCAGCACCGCCATTCAATGTGATCATGGCTGATCATCCTCAATCACTACCCAGTTCCTGCCTTCTCCCCACATCCCCTGACTCCGCTATTTTTAAGAGCCCTATCTAGCTCTCTCTTGAAAGCATCCAGAGAACTGGCCTCCACCGCCCTGAGAATTCCACAGACTCACCACTCTCTGAGAAGTGAGTCCTCGTCTCATTAAGGCTTACTCCTTATTCTTAAACTGTGGCCCCTGGTTCTGGACTCCCCCAACATCGGGAACATGTTTCCTGCCTCTAGTGTATTCAAGCCCTTAACAATCTTATATGTTTCAATGAGATCCCTCTCATCCTTCTAAACTCCAGAGTGTACAAGCCCAGCTGCTCCATTCTCTCAGCATATGACAGTCCCATCATCCCGGTAATTAACCCTGACTAAAGAAATTCCTCCTCGTCTCCTTTCAAAAAGAGCTCCCTTTAATTCTGACACTATGACCTCAGGTCCTAGACTCTCCCACCAGTGGAAACATCCTCTCCACATCCACTCTGTCTAAGCCTTTCACTTTTGGATGTGTTATATCTGGACTTTCAGAAGGCTTTCGACAAGGTCCCACATAAGAGATTAGTATACAAACTTAAAGCACACGGTATTGGGGGTTCAGTATTGATGTGGATAGAGAACTGCCTGGCAGACAGGAAGCAAAGAGTAGGAGTAAACGGGTACTTTTCAGAATGGCAGGCAGTGTGTCTATCTTCAATTTAAACCAGCAGCTGCAGTTCCTTCCTAAACAACACCCAGTCATTGTTTCACAACACAAATGGAAGTTCTCTAGTTGGGGTGTGATTGACCGGCTGATATTCATGACTCTTGAGGATATTTTTATATTTTTTATTTGTGCCCACCTGTCTAACCTAGAGTCTCACCATTCTGGTGTCTACCCACCCACCCATTGCAACAAGGTGGGGTTTGGGGCATGGTGAGGAGTTGATTAGCTTTCATAGAATCATAGAAAATAGGTGCAGGAGTAGGCCATTCAGAGCCCTTCGAGCCTGCACCGCCATTCAATATGATCATGGCTGATCAACCAACGCAGTATCCCGTACCTGCCTTCTCTTCATACCACTGTGATCCCTTTAGCCACAACGGCCACATCTAACTCCCTCTTAAATATAGCCAATGAACTGGCCTCAACACCTACCTCAGTGGCCGAGAATTCCAGAGACTCACCACCTCTGTGTGAAAAATGACCTTCTCATCTCGGTCCTAAAAGACTTCCCTCTATCCTTAAACTGTGACCCCTTGTTCTGGAGTTCCCCAACATCGGGAACAATCTTCCTGCATCTAGCCTGTCCAACCCCTTAAGAAATTTTGTACGTCTCTACAAGATCCCCCCTCAATCTCCTAAATTCCAGCGAGTACAAGCGAGTTTCAATGCCTCACTTAAAGTTCTCATGTGTAGGAAGGAACTGCAGGATGCTGGTTTACCCCAAAGATGGACACAAAATGCTGGAGTAACTCAGCGGGTCAGGCAGCATCCTCTGGAGAGAAGGAATGGTGACGTTTTGGCTTGAGACCTTTCTTCAGACTGAAGTCAGGGGAGAGGGAGACACAGAGATAAGGATGAGTAGGGTGTGAAAAGGACAGATTAAAAGTGATGATGCTCAAGGGAAATGTAGAATAGTTCTCATTGTTAGCTGAGGGAAGGTTTAACAAACAGTACAATGTAACCAGGTGGGCAGTTAGAACTAACAGGAGTCTAGTATAGGGGAGGGAGGGAGGGGGAGGGGAGGGAGAGGAGAGGGGAGAGGGGGGGGGAGAGGGAGGGGGGGAGAGGAAGGGGAGAGGAAAGGGGGTGAGAGGAAGGGGAAGAGGAAGGAAGGGAAGGGAAGGGGAGAGAGGAAGGGGGAGAGGGAAGGGAGAGGGGGGGAGAGGAAGGGGGGAGAGGAAGTGGATGGGAAGGGGGAGAGGCCGGGAGGAGGGAGGGGTGAAGGGAGAGAGGGATGAACGAAAGGGGGAGGTAGAGGAGAGGGAAGAGGTGGAGATTTTGGTCGTAGAGGTCGAGGGAGGGGCAGCTGGATGAGTTAAGGGGAGAGGTTGGGGGAAGGGAGGGTTGGGAGAGAGGGTGGAGAGGGAGGGGAGAAAGGGAGGGGGAGGGGAGCGGGGAATGGGGAAGAGGGGCGAGAGTGAGGGGCGAGAGAGAGGAAAAGAGAGCACACTCACTGTTCCTTCCACTCACTCTGACCAATGGAGGAGGCCCAGGACACAAAGGTCAGTGTGGATGGAAGGAGGAGTTAAAGTGTTTATAGCAACTAGGCAAACTGAATGGATGTGTTCAGGGCTGAATAATACTGGGTTACCGCAAGCCTCATGCTGGGACCGTCAGCTATTTACATTCAATATATATTAATGATCTGGATGAAGGAAATGAATGCAACATCTCCAAGTTTGCGATGACACAAGCTCAGGGGGTCGGTGTTAGCTGTGAGGTGGATGTCTAGAAGGCTGCAAGTGACTTGGATAGGTTGGGTGAGTGGGCAAATGCATGGCAGATACAGTATAATGTGGGATAAAAATGTGAGGTTATCCACTTTGATGGCAAAAACAGAGGGTAGACTAATTATCTAAATGGTGCCGATTAGGAAAAGGGGAGATGTAACGAGACCTGGGTGTCATGGTACAACCAGTCATTGAAAGTAGGCATGCATGTGCAGCAGGCTGTGAAGAAAGCGAATGGTATTTGGCATTCATAGCAAAAGATTTGAGTACAAGAGCATGGGAGGTTCTATCTACTGCAATTGTACTGGGTCTTGGTGAAGCTACACCTGGAGTATTGCATACAGTTTTGGTCTCCTAATCTGAGGAAAGACATACTTGCCATAGAGGAGTACAGAGAAGGTTCACCAGACTGATTCCTGGGATGGCACGACTTCCATATGAAGAAAGACTGGAATAGACTCGGCTTGAACTCACCTCGCTGGAATTTAGAAGATTGAGGGGGGATCTTATATAGAGACTTACAAAATTCTTAAGGGGGTTGGACAGGCCAAGATGCAGGAAGATTGTTCCCGATGTGGGTGAACTCAGAACAAGGGGTCACATTTTAAGGATAAGGGGGAAGTCTTTTAGGACCGAGATGAGAAAAATCATTTTTCACACAGGGAGTGGTGAACCTGTGGAATTGTCTGCCACAGAAGGTAATTGAGGCCAGTTCATTGGCTATATTTAAGAGGGAGTTAGATGTGGCCCTTGTGGCTAAATGGATCAGGGGGTATGGAGAGAAGGCAGGTACAGGATACTGAGTTGGATGATCAGCCATGATCATATTGAATGGCGGTGCAGGCTCGAAGGGCCGAATGGCCTACTCCTGCACCTATTTTCTATGTTTCTGTAAGTTTCAATGAGGTCCCCCCCTCATTCTTCTAAACTCCAGCGAGTACAGGCCCAGCGCCGACAAATGCTCATCATATGTTAACCGACTCATTCCTGGGATCATTCATGTAAACCTCCTCTGGACCCTCTCCAGAGCCAGCACATCCTTCATCAGGTATGTCGCCAAATTTGCTCACCATACTCCACATGTGGCCTGACCAGCCCTTGTAGAGCCTCAGAATCAGATCTGTTTTTATATTCCAGTCCTCTTGATGTACATGCTAGCATGAATTTGCCTTCCTTGCTACTGATTTGACTTGCAAATTAACTTTGTGCCTCCAATTTCTGGATTCTCTCTCCATTTAAAAAATAATGTAATAATGGCTTTCTGCCATCCAGCCAACCTGCTATCCATGCTAGTATCTTCCCTTCTATACGAGGATAGACTCTCATCTTCCTAAGCAGCCTGATGTGCGGCACCTTATCGAAGGCCTGATGAAAATCTAGGGTAACACCATCTACAGCGTCCCCTCTGTCTGTCCTGCTATTAACTTCTTCAAAGAACTCCAGTAGATTCATCAGGCAAGATCTTCCCTTCAAAAACCATGCTGACTTCGGCCTATAGTTTCTGCTTTGCTCCCATCTTGTACAGCGGGGTGATATTCTCAAGATAGACACAAAATAGACAGTAGGTGCAGGAGTAGGCCATTCGGCCCTTCGAGCCAGCATTGCCATTCAATGTGATCATGGCTGATCATCCCCAATCAGTACCCGATTCCTGCCTTCTCCCCATATCCCCTGACTCCTCTATCTTTAAGAGACCTATCTATCTCTCTCTTGAAGGTATGCAGAGAACCGGCCTCCACCGCCCTCTGAGGATGAGAATTCCACGCTCACAACTATCTGTGTGAAAAAGTGTTTCCTCATCTCCGTTCTAAATGGCTTACCCCTTATTCTTAAACTGTGGCCCCTGGTTCTGGACTCCCCCAACATCGGGAACATCTTTCCTCAAATTTGGAGACCAAAACAGCACACAATACACCAGGTGTAGTCTCACTAGGGCCCTATATTGTGCCAGTGGCCAATTCAAAAGCTGGAGTAACTCAGCGAGACAGACAGCATCTCTGGAGAGAAGGAATGCATGACGTTTCAGGTCGAGACATTTCTTCAGTGTGATGTTCTCAATTTTTTTCAGGAACCACTCCTAACTCTAGTGATTCTTGAAATATCACAACTAATGCCTCCACACTCTCTGACACCACCTCCTCCAGAACCCTCTATAACCTTCTCAATTACATGGTGACAAAAACTGAACACAATACTTCAAGTGGAGCTACAGATGCTGGAAAAATCGAAAGTAGACAAAAGTACTGGAGAAACCCAGTGGGTGAGGCAGCATCTATGGAGCGAAGGAATAGGTGACGTTTCGGGTCGAGACCCGAAAAGTCACCTATTCCTTTGCTCCATAGATGCTGCCTTACCCGCTGAGTTTCTCCAGCATTTTTGTCCACCTAGACCATTTCAAGTGGGGCCTCATTAACGTGGTGTATGTACAACTTGTAACATGACATTTCAGCTTACCTGACTGACGAAGGCCAGTGTGCACAAAGCCACATTCACCATCCTATCTACCTGCAACACTACTTTTGGTGAGCCAAGTACTTGCACTCCAAGATCTCTCTGCTCCACAACACACCTCTGGGGTCATACCATTCACTGTGAAAAGGATTGGGGTTGTAAAAATATAAAGTAAAAAGAGGGCAGATTCTTCTTGGTGTGATCATGAGAACTTATAGAAACATATAAAATTATAAAAGGACTGGACAAGCTAGATGCAGGAAAAATGTTCCCAATGTTGGGAGAGTCCAGAACCAGGGGCCACATCTTAGAATAAAGGGGAGGCCAGTTAAGACTGAGGTGAGAAAAAACATTTTCACCCCGAGAGTTGTGAATTTATGGAATTCCCTGCCACAGAGGGCAGTGGAGGCCAAGTCACTGGATGGTGAGAGAGTTAGATAGTGCTCTAGGGGCTATTGGAATCAAGGGATATGGGAAGAAGGCAGCATGGGTTATTGATAGGGGACGATCAGCCATGATCACAATGAATGGCGGTGATGGCTCGAAGGGCCGAACGGCCTCCACCTGCACCTATTGTCTATGTTTCTATCTATGTTTCTAACTCTCTTGACTGGTTGGTGGCCTGTTGAGATAGGAGGCATCACTGGAATTGTTGCGGGTTATGAATTGAGAACTTGTAACCAAAATAAGTGGGGGGCACCTTGTGGGAACAACAGTCAGACCAGTGTGAGGATTAGAGTGGGCATGGAAATGGGTGATAATGTGGATAATGAAGTAGATTTTCAAAGTCTACAGAGAGATTTGGGCCATTTGGAAAAGTGGGCTGAAAGATGGCAGATGGAGTTTAATGCTGTTAAGTGTGAAGTGCTACATCTTGGCAGGACAAATCAAAATAGGACGTACATGGTAAATGGTAGGGAATTGAGGAATGCTGTGGAACAGAGGGATCTAGGAATAACTGTGCATAGTTCCCTGAAGGTGGAATCGCATGTAGATAGGGTGGTAAAGAAAGCCTTTGGTGTGCTGGCCTTTATAAATCAAGAGCATTGAATATAGAGTAGGGAAGTAATGTTAAAATTGTACAAGGCATTGGTAAGACCAATTCTGGAGTATGGTGTACAATTTTGTCGCCTAGTTATAGAAGGATGTCAACAAAATAGAGAGAGTACAGAGAGAGATTTACTATGAATGGTTGCCAGGGTTCCAGCAACTATGTTACAGAGAAAGGTTGAACAAGTTAGGTCTTTATTCTTTGGAGCGCAGAAGGTTAAGGGGGGACTTGATTGAGGTCTTTAAAATGATGAAAGGGATAGACAGAGTTGACGTGGATAACGTTTTTCCCATTGAGGGTAGGGAAGATTCAAACAAGAGGGGGGGGAGGCATGACATGAGAATTAAGGGACAGAGGTTTTGGGGTAACGTGAGGGGAACTTCTTTACTCAGAGGGTGGTGGCTGTGTGGAATGAGCTTCCAGCAGAAGTGGTGGAGGCAGGATCGATTTTAACATTTAAAAGAAAAGTGGATAGGTATATGGACGTGAAGGGAATGGAGGGGTATGGTCTGAGTGCAGGTAGATGGGACTAGGGGAAAACAAATGGTCGGCACGGACTGGAAGGGCCGAGAGGGCCTGTTTCCGTGCTGTAATTGTTATATGGTTATATGGTTATATGGTTATATGGGTGTTGACTCTATTAGAGTTCAGGCATCGTCAGTGGGATGAGGAGAGATACTGGAGTCAGAGATGAACGTGCAAGAGAGGGCTTGGACACAGTCCAGGTACAAGAAAGAGTAGTTCATGCCAGAGCTCACTGCATGACCGGGGGAAAGCGTGTCATAATGACGAGGCAATCGCCATATGTCTGGGCTGCGACATTCACGAGAAGCGGGCTGTTTATAGAAAGTCCAGAGAGGAAGTGAAAGAGGAAATGAGATGCAAAGAGGGTGTAGTACAGAGGATTAGTGGCAGATACAGATGCTTTCTATATCTTGTGTTTCGATATCCACATCTTCCCATCTCCACACTTCTGCTTTCTGCAGAGACCGTTCCCTCCACAACTCCCTGGTCAACTCGTCCCTCCCCATCCAAACCATCCCTCCCCAGTTACTTTCCCCTGCAACCACAGGAGATGCAACACCTGCGCCGTTACCTTCCCCCCCCCCCTCCATTCCATCCAAGGACCCCAACAGTCTTTCCAGGTGAGACAGAGATTCACTTGCACCTCCTCCAACCTCATCTACTGTATCCATTGTCCTCTTAACCTACCTGATTTTCCGGTTCCTCAGCACTTCAGCTCCCCCTCCCATTCCCAATCTGACCTTTCCATCCTGGGCCTCCTCCTGTGTCAGTGACGCCCAGCACAACCTGGAGGAACAGCACCTCATATTTTGCTTGGGTAGTTTACACCCCAGCAGTGTGAACATTGACTTTTAACTTAAGGTAGCCCTTGCTTTCCCTCTCTCTCCCCTTCCCCCTTCTCAGTTCTCTCATTAGTCTTACTGTCTCCGACGACATTCTATCTCTGTCCCGCCCCCTTCCCTGACATCGGTCTGAAGAAGGGTCTCGATCCGAAACGTTGCCCTTTCCTTCTCACCAGATATGCTGCCTGACCCGCTGAGTTACTCCAGCATTTTGTGTCTACCTTTGATTTAAACCAGCATCTGCCGTTCTTTCTTACACATGCTTTGTGTAGTTATGTAATGAGCAAGAGGAGAGATGGGGCCAGTCAGACACAAATCATTGAAAGATGCAAGACATTGTGACAGTGGCCAATACACGATACACAATCTGGGCTTGATCAATAAGAGGGACAAGGTATTGAACATAACATCTGTTGCAAAGATGATGCTGGATAAACTAATCTCACCAGCCTGCACGTCATCCATATCCCTACACATATCCATGTGCCTAACTAAAAGCCTCTTACACGTTACAATTGTATCTGCCTTCACCACCACCCCTGGCAGCTCGTTCCAGGTACCCACCACTAAAACTTACCCACCCTTCTTTCCATTTCTGACCATAAAGCCATGCCCTCCAGTATTTGACATTCCCACTGGAGTAAAGGGGTCCTGCCTGTCTATTCTATAAACACCTCATCATTTAATATGCTTCTATTAGTTCTCCCTTAACATCTGACGCTCCAGACAAAACCTGGTAACACTCTTCAAAGCTGGGGGTGTGTGGTGGAGGCAGATTTATTGCAGAGTTCAAAGAGAAATCAATGTGAATGTGATAGCAGAGGGTTCGCAGGCTGAGAGGAGAGAGCAGGCTGTGGGGATAGATAACCCTATCTCCAGCTGGCTGTGGGGACAGGGTCAGCTGGCTGTGGGGACAGGGTCAGCTGGCTGTGGGGACAGGGTCAGCTGGCTGTGGGGACAGGGTCAGCTGGCTGTGGGGACAGGGTCAGCAGGCTGTGGGGACAGGGTCAGCTGGCTGTGGGGACTGGGTCAGCTGGCTGTGGGGACAGGGTCAGCTGGCTGTGGGGACAGGGTCAGCTGGCTGTGGGGACAGGGTTAGGCTGTGAAGACAGGGTCAGCAGGCTGTGGGGACAGGGTTCGGCTGTGAGGACAGGGTCAGCTGGCTGTGGGGACATGGTCAGCTGGCTGTGGACAGGGTTAGGCTGTTGAGGACAGGGTCAGTAGGCTGTGGGGACAGGGTTCGGCTGTGAGGACAGGGTCAGCTGGCTGTGGGGACAGGGTCAGCTGGCTGTGGGGACAGGGTCAGCTGGCTGTGGGGACAGGGTTAGGCTGTGAAGACAGGGTCAGCAGGCTGTGGGGACAGGGTTAGGCTGTGAGGACAGGGTCAGCTGGCTGTGGGGACAGGGTTAGGCTGTGGGGACAGGGTCAGCTGGCTGTGGGGACAGGGTTCGGCTGTGGGGACAGGGTCAGCTGGCTGTGGGGACAGGGTCAGCTGGCTGTGGGGACAGGGAGCAGCTGGATCACTGCTCCCTGTCTGGTGCGGACGCTGGTGGGTTGGCGCTGCATTCTATCATCTGTCACTGATGTGTTTTTTATCCAGATCCTTTCTCTCTATGATAGTCTCCATGTTATTGATGTTGATAAAGTTGTTGAATATGTTAAAGGCCTCCAACAAGAAGATGGTTCTTTCGCTGGTGATAAGTGGGGTAAGTTGCTCCTGTCTCTCTAGTGTTTTAAACTCTGCTTGTTTTGGGCTCTGTCTATATTGCTGTTGATCAATGTAATGAAGCTGTCACCTGCAGAATCTAATGCCCACACATGGCAATGATGGTCCAACATCACTAGTATTGTCTGGACCATTCAGTAACCTGCTCTGCCATTCAGTACATGGAGTTCCAGGCCGGCTGTTTACCTGGGTGGGGATTGAAACAGCAAGGTGGTGCAACAAAACAGTTGCTGCCTTGCAACAGTACAGGCCAGGTTCAACCCTGACTATGGGTGCTGTCGTTCTCGCTGTGAACGCACGGGTTTTCCCCGGGTGCTCCGGTTTCCTCCCACATCCCAAAGACATGCAGGTTTTTAAGGTTAATTGGCTTCTGTAAAGTGTCCCTAGTGTGTAGTGAGCTGGTGTGCGGGTGATCGCTGGTCGGCGTTGACTCGGTGGGCCGAAGGGCCTGTTTCCATGCTGTATCTCTAAACTAAACTAAACATGCTGTTTGGCCACTTTCCTAAAGATTAGCAGCAATAAGGAGAGAAACAGTCCCTAGAGCCTCAGAGTCTGTTAAGTATCTCCCTGCTATTTTTTTGTATCATTGATTATTTAAGTTTATAGCCAAGAGTAAAGATATTCTGTGAAGATCCACTTACTGCAATGGATCGGAGTCTTGCTGCCATTGGTTTCACTGCCAAAGTGGGTTTGCTAGTTTGACTGTGAAGCTGAGACAGGAGAGTGAGTG
This sequence comes from Okamejei kenojei, assembly GCA_035221665.1. NCBI lineage: Eukaryota > Metazoa > Chordata > Chondrichthyes > Rajiformes > Rajidae > Okamejei > Okamejei kenojei. Next base: position 83,214,797 of record CM069140.1, on the reverse strand, counting down.
GAATAGACATGTATTCTCTGGAGTTTACACACCTGTGAAACCTTGCAGGATAGATGCTGCAAGCCGGTGTCCCCAGATTAGAGAGCCCAGATCAGCGCAACATGTCTCTTGTCTAAGGGGTTTGGCTTCCCAGGCTGAGGAGAAATGGTTAGACAATCGACAACAGGTGCAGGAGTAGGCCATTCGGCCCTTCGAGCCAGCACCGCCATTCAATGTGATCATGGCTGATCATCTCCAATCAGTACCCCGTTCCTGCCTTCTCCCCATATCCCCTTACTCCGCTATCTTTAAGAGCCCTATCTAGCTCTCTCTTGAAAGTATCCAGAGAACCGGCCTCCACAGACTCACAACTCTCTGTGAGAAAAAGTGTTTCCTCGTCGCCGTTCTGAATGGCTTATCCCTTATTCTTAAACTGTGGCCCCTGGTTCTGGTTTCCCCCAACATCGGGAACATGTTTCCTGCCTCCAGCGTGTCCAAACCCTTAACAATCTTATATGTTCCAATAAGATATCCTCTCATCCTTCTAAACTCCAGTGTGTACAAGCCCAGTCGCTGCATTCTCTCAGCATATGACAGTCCCGCCATCCCGGGAATTAACCTTGTAAACCTATGCTGCGTTCCCGCAATAGCAAGAATGTCCTTCCTCAAATTAGGGGACCAAAACTGCACACAATACTCCAGGTGTGGTCTCACTAGGGTCTGTACAACTGCAGAAGGACCTCTTTGTTCCTATACTCCTCTTGTTATAAAGGCCAACATGCCATTCACTTTCTTCACTGCCTGCTGTACCTGCATGCTTTCATAGACTGATGAACAAGGACCCCCAGATCCAGTTGCACTTCCCCTTTTCCCAACTTGACGGTCTTTGTGAGCTTATGGAATGCCACATCCAGGGATCTGATTATATATTGAAGGCTGAGACGATTGGCACGGACTTTATGGGCTGAAGGGCCAATGTGCTATGCCAGCAGCAAGTAGATTGAGTAGGGGGTGAGGGTGGGGAAGGATGGAGGAGAGGTGCTGTTGTGTTTGTAGAGGCACCTTGTTCATTTAATTTAGTTTAGTTTAGAGATGCAGCGTGGAAACGGGTTCTTCGGCCCACCGAGTCCGCACCGACCAGCGATCCCCACACATTAACACTATCCTACACAAGGGACAATTTACATTTGTACGAAGCCAATTAACCTGCAAACCTGCATGTCTTTGGAGTGTGGGAGGAAACCGAAAATCTCGGAGAAAACCCACGCAAGTCGCGGGGAGAACGTACAAACTCTGTACAGACAGCACCCGTAGTCAGGATGGAACCCGGGTCTCTGGCGCTGTGAGGCAGCAGCTCTACCCGCTGCGCCACCGGTAGATCGTGGTGTACTGTTCTCCCTCGTTGCCCCACGGGGGCAGGTTAGGGACAACTTTAGTGCCGGGTCTGGAGTTGCTGAAAGAATGTTCAGATTCCTGAAGGGCGTTGTAAAAGTTTGTGTGAGCAACTGTTTTGTTAAAAAATCCATCTGTCTTATCTACGTAATGTCAGTGGTGCTTGTTGAGATTGAGTTCTAACGTCTTCTCCACACACTCCACCTTCAGTTCCAGGCCCACCACCAACATTGACGATAGGCACAAAAAGCTGCAGGAACTCCGGCACCATCTCTGGAGAAAAACTATGGCTGACATTTCGGGTCTGAAGAAGTGTCGCAACCCAAAATGTGACCTATTCATTTTCACCACTGGAGTAACCTGCTGAGTTCTTCCAGCAATTTGTGTCTATCTTTGAAACCACTGATCTTGATTCACCTTCTTGTCTGCAGTGCCCTCGTCTTCAGTCGGTAATGATGCAGATACACCATTACTGAAACAAGGCTATGTCAGTACCGTGCATATTTACTTCCTGTAAAGGCAGATTGGCTGGTTGTCTGGTGCAAGAGTTGAGCTTGGGCACAGGTTTGTTTTGCTGCTCTGTGTTCAAGGCGGTGATATCGTCATGCCACTGAAAACTCTCTTCTTCTTCCAGGTGAAATAGACACTAGGTTCTCCTTCTGTGCTGTGGCAACGCTGGCACTTCTGGTAAGAACATCATCTACTCAAGTCCCTGTTCATATCCCCTCCATATCATCTCTTCACAACTGACAATGGACCACCTTCCCTAGATCATCTTTGCTGGCCTTGATTTGTTCTTTTAATACCTGTCATTCTTTTGTTCTTTGTACCTTTCATATTTCTACTTTCCTTATCCCCTGACTCTCAGTTTGAAGAAGGATCTCAACCCAAAACGTCACCTATCCATGTTCTCCACAGATGCTGCCTGACCCGCTGAGTTACTCCAGCACTCTGTTTCTATCTTGTTTAATTTTTTGCTTGCTTTCACACTCACCAGCTGGAATCCAGACCAAACTTCATGTCTCTCTTCTTGATTGAATTCTAACGCACATAATTAAAAATACCGCCCTGTCTATGATTATAAGTGTTAACAAGGACCCAAATGCCTGGTGGTTTATCAGTGTTGCAGGGCCAGTATTGGACTTGAAAAGAGAGAGTGTAGTGAGAGACACAAAGAGCCGATCTTCTTGGATGTGAGGAGATGTTACGACAAGGAGAAGGTGCAAAATCACTGTTCATGAATCTGGATGTCCAGTCGCAAGGGAAACGTCGGTGTGGGTGCAGATTATTTGGCATCAAATGGTGCTGTACAATACAGCACCGGCTGGCAGAGTGGGCTAAATCTACAGCTGTTGTGTGTATATCCCGCGTAAAGCAAGCATAAAACACAGCAGGTCGGGTAGCATCTGGGAAGAAAGATCTGATCAACATCTTAGATCACCGACTCTTCAGCAGGAGCTGGTTGCAAGAATCGGGCTGGAGCCTGCTGACTCTTGGCGTGGTCTTAGAGCCATAGAGTCACACAGCGCGGAAACAGGCCCTTCGGCCCAACTCGTCCATGCTGACCCATCTACACAAGTCCCACCTGCCTGTGTTTGGCCCATATCCCTCAAATCCTTTCCTATCCACATACCTGTTAAATGTTATAATAAATGTTCCCGATGTTGGGGGTGTCCAGAACCAGGGGCCACAGTTTAAGAATAAGGGGTATGCCATTTAGAACGGAGACGAGGAAACACTTTTTCACACAGAGTTGCGAGTGTGGAATTCTCTGCCTCAGAGGGCGGTGGAGGCCGGTTCTCTGATTCTCTGATGCTTTCAAGAGAGGGCTAGATAGAGCTCTTAAAGATAGCGGAGTCAGGGGATATGGGGAGAAGGCAGGAACGGGGTACTGATTGGGGATGATCAGCCATGATCACAGTGAATGGCGGTGCTGGCTCAAGGGGCCGAATGGCCTACTCCTGCACCTATTGTCTATTGTTTATTGTCTATTGTCTCATAACATCCTCAACTACCTCCTCTGGACACTTGCTGTATATACCTACCACTATCTGTGTGAAAAAGTTGCCCCTCAGGTTCCTTTTAAATCTTTCCCATCTCACCCTAAAGGTATGTCCTCTGGTTCTTGATTCCTGTATTCTGGGGTAAAAAAAAACTGTATGCAGTCACCCTCTATATTCTACTCATTATCTTATAAACCTGGAAGATAATAATAATAATATTAATATATTTTATTGTCATTACACATAAGTGCAACAAGATTTGGTTACCCCGCATTACCCAGCATCCTCCTGCTCTCCAAGGAATAAAGTCCTAGCCTACCCAACCTCTCCCTGTAGCTCAGCCTCTCGAGTCCTGGCAACATTCTCGCAAGACTTATCTGCAACTGTATCGTTCCTATAGCATGGTGACCAATACTGAACATAATATTCCAAATGTGGCCTCACCAACGTCTTGTACAATACTCTCTGATACAATCGCTCAACTTTTAAAATCTTTTTTCTGCAAATGTATTTCCTTCCTCTACCCATAGTACTTGAGTTTGACTGGATTGTATTTATGTGTAGTATATCTGATATGTTTGGATAGCATTGAAAAAAAAAAGCTTGTCATTGTAATTCAGTACACTTGTCAATAGACAATAGGGGCAAGAGTAGGCCATTCGGCCCTTCAAGCCAGCACCGCCATTCACTGTGATCATGGCTGATCATCCACAATCAGTACCTCGTTCCTACCTTCTCCCCATATCCCTTGACTCCGCATTCTTTAAGAGCCCTATCTAACTCTCTTTTGAAAGTATCCAGAGAATTGGCCTCCACTGCCTTCTGAGGCAGATTCAAAACTCTCTGGGTGAAAAGGTTTTTACTCATCTCCGTTCCAAATGGCTTACCCCTTATTCTTAAACTGTGGCCCCTGGTTCTGGACTCCCCCAAAATCGGGAACATTTTTCCTGCCCCTACAGTGTCCAATTCCTTAATAATCTTATATGTTTCAATAAGATCATAGACAATAGGTGCAGGAGTAGGCCATTGGGCCCTTCGAGCCAGCACCGCCATTCAAAGTGATCATGGCTGATCCCCTCTCATCCTTCTAAATTCCAGAGTATACAAGCCCCGCCGCTCCATCGATCAACACATGACAATCCCACCATCCAATACTAAACATAAACCTAAAGCAGGGAGAGTTGAAGGGGTTCAACTTCATAATGAATGTTTTTTTCTGGAGCCTTCATTGCTGTGTGTGGAGAAGGGCTATATATAATACTAGTGTTTGGTTGATTTCCAGGGACGACTTGATGCCGTTAATCTAGAATCAGCAGCAGAATTTATTGTAACCTGCATGAACTTTGATGGAGGATTTGGATGCAGGCCAGGATCTGAATCTCACGCAGGCCAGGCAAGTTGCCGTTTGCTTTTAAAAAGGAAATGGCTTTTAATAATTGAAACTTTATCCTGCACTATTAATTCCTCTGTTTTTATAAGTGTTGAAAATAAAGAGCTGGCATGTTGTTACCGTCTCATTTACCTGGAATCATCTATCCCCCCCCCCCCACCTGGTTTAATCTCCCCTCCCACCACCCACAAACCTGGGCGTCATCTCCCTCGCTGCTTCAGCAAGGCCAGCAGCATAATCAAGGACCAGTCTCACCCCGGTCACTCCCTCATCTCCCCTCTTCCATCGGGAAAGAGGTACAGAAGTGTGAAAAGTTTCACAATCAATAACAATAATGTCCCGACTTTATTTTGTCCCGGCGAAATAACCTTTTTACGGTGTTTCCGGCAGTACGGAACACGCGCCGCGACCGGTGTTCCTCCCGTGGTGAACGCCGGCCCATGTGCCCCCAGTATGCGGCAGTATAGTGGGGGAGGTTGGCGCCAAATTCGAGCCACGCCACGCCAGGCCCAGAGCCCGGCGGCGCCGGCTCGCGACGATTCAGTCGCGGCATCCTCCCCCCCACCCCCACCCAGGCAGGCGCAGACCCGCCGGCAACCTTGCCAAGTGCGCATGTGCGGCACCCCGACCCCCAGCTGATCTGCAGCTCAGGCGCAGCGCATCGGAAAATGGGTTGAATGTACTGTGAGTAAGTCAGTCATACAAATAAAAAGCAACAGAACACAAAAAACACATTTTAACATGAACATCCACCACAGTGACTCCTCCACATTCCTCACTGGGATGGAAGGCGAAAAAAAGTTCAATCTCTTCCCCTCTTTGCTCTACTGTCGGCTCCTGCATCGGGGGGAATGTCAGCTCCCCTGCGCTGGGGTTCGGACCCCGGGTCGGGGCTGGTCGAGCCTCTGCGTCATTGGAACTTCCCGACTCGGCCTCTCCCGAGACTGCGAGCTCTGGGCCATATCCCTCCAAACCACCCCTAATTGTTTCTTAAACATTGCCATAAAGAGGGAAGAAGATTAGACTTTATTGCCTTCCATCACAGTGAGGAATGTAGGGAATCCACTGTGGTGGATGTCTATGTTAACTTTTATGTAGTTGTGTGTCTTGTTGCTTTTTTTTTAGTAAGGCTGTATGGTAATCAAGTTTCACGGTATCTTTATTGGTACACGTGACAATAAAGTGACCTTTGAACCCTTTGAGTCCCAGACTCAACTACCTCCTCTGGCAGCTTGTTCCATACACCCACCACCCTCTGTGTGGAAAAGTTACCCCTCAGATTGCTATTAGATCTTTTCCCACTTCACCTTAAACCTATGTCCTGGTTCTCGATTTTCCCTACTCTGGGCAAGAGACTCTGTGCGTCTACCCGATCTATTCCTCTCATGATTCTATATATTAAAGTTATCAGAATTCAGAAACAATGCTCAAGCAATTTAAAAAAAAGTGAAAAATGATTGCCTTGAATTAGGACTAATCAAAACTAGAGTGATTGTCTGTCTCTGTCTCCGTTTCTGTTTCTCACTGTGTGTTTCTCTCTCTCTCCCCCTCCCCCTCCCTCTGTCTGTCTCCCCCCCCCCCTCTGTCTGTCTCCCCCTCCCCCTCCCCCTCCCTCTGTGTCTCCCTTTCCCTCTCCCTCTCTGTTTGTCTCCCTCTCTCCCTCTCTGTCTGTGTCCCTCTCCCTCTCTGTCTGTCTCTCTCTCTCTGTCTGTGTCTGTCACTCTCTGTGTCTGTGTCTGTCACTCTCTCTGTGTGTCTCTCTGTGTCTGTCACTCTGTCTCTGTCTGTCACTCTGTCTCTGTCTGTCTCTCTGTCTGTCTGTCACTCTGTCTCTCTGTCTGTGTCTGTCACTCTCTCTGTCTGTGCCTGTCTCTCTGTGTCCATCACTCTCTCTGTCTGTCTCTGTCACTCTCTCTGTCTCTCTCTCTCTGTCACTCTGTCACTCTCTGTCTTTGTCTGTCACTCTCTGTGTGTCTGCATATACACAATCAGAATCAGTTTATTGGCCAAGCATGTGCACAAATAAGGATTGGTGCTTTGCTCGCACATGATAAAACATAATATACATCAGACATTAAAAACAAACATAATTTAAAATGTAAAAACAAATAGCAATAGTAATAAGAGGCAGCTTTGCGCTATATTGTACATGTAGATATCTAAAGTGGACTTGGAGAGTACATGTATTTGGCTGAGAGACAGAATGTGGTGGAGTAGTGACGCTGTTAAGTACAGCTTCCACTCGTGGGAAGATGCTGTTTTTGCGTCTGGATGTATTTAATGTGTGCATGTATATATAATTGGCACATGAAGGGCACAGCCCAGTGTGAGTGGGACAGAGTGTGTGGAGTATGTGTGGTGTATATTGTCTGTGTGTTTAATGGTCTCTGTGGTACGTTGTTTAACGAGCGTTGTGCTGTCCTGTCCAGATCTACTGCTGCACGGGGTTTCTTGCTATAACGGGCCAGTTACACCACATCAACGCTGACCTGCTGGGCTGGTGGCTCTGTGAGCGCCAGCTACCATCCGGAGGCCTCAACGGGCGCCCTGAGAAGGTAGCTACTCCTCCCCGTTGTGACCTGCTCTCTTCACTTTGTTTCCCTACGGTTTAGTATAGAGATACAACATGGAAGCACACCCTTCGGACCACCGAGTCCGCACCAACCAGCGGTCCCCGCACGCTGGTTCTATGTTCTAGAAATTATCCCACTTTCTCATCCACTAAGGACAATTAATGGGCCTGTCCCACTTACGCAACCTTTTCGGCGACTGCTGGCACCCGTCATAGGTTGCTGAAAAATTTCAACATGATGAAAATCCAGCGGCGACCAGAAAGACGCTACGACTCTTTGGGCGGCTGAGGAGGCGACTCACGACCATACAGGCGACACCCTGGCGACATGTGAAACCTGTATGGTCGTGAGTAGTCGCCCAAAGAATCGTACCTTGTTCTGGTCACCGCTGGATTTTCAACATGTTGGAAATTTCCGGTGACCTTCAACGACCTATGATGGGTGCCGGCAGTCGCCGAAAAAGTCGTGTAAGTGGGGCAGGCCCGTTAGGGTACTGCAGAGCACCAGTGTAGAACACTATTGAGCAAATGTATTTACAACGCACTACACCAGTGACAAGTACAATACACTTGGGGCAGTTTAGTTTAATTTAGTGATACAGCGTGTAAACAGGCCCTTCATCCCACCGGGTCCACACTGACCATCGATCACCTGTTCACACCAGTTCTATGTTATTCCACTTTCTCATCCACTCCATACACACTGGGGGCCATTTAGCGCAGCCAATTAACCTACAAACCTGTACATCTGTGGAGTGTGGAACTCGTGGTCAAAGGGAGAATGTACCAACTCCGTACAGACAGCACCCGAGGTCAGGATCGAACCTGGGTCCCTGACGCTGTGAGGCAGCGGCTCTACCCGCTGCGCCACTGTCTTAGACAATAGACAATAGGTGCAGGAGTAGGCCTGTGGACCTTCGAGCCAGCACCGCCATTCAATGTGATCTTGTAACATGTATCCTAGTTGCGGGTTCTGTAAGACTGTGTTGACGGATCTCCGCGTTGCCTCCTCAGCTGCCTGACGTCTGTTACTCCTGGTGGGTCTTAGCTTCCCTGAAGATCATCGGACGGTTGCACTGGATCGACAAGGAGAAGTTGTCCACTTTCATCCTGGCTTGCCAGGACGAGGAGACCGGCGGTTTTGCCGACCGGCCCGGAGATGTAGTAAGTAACCAGGGAAGAGGTTGCGACAGGAGGTTGGGGAGCTCTTGGGCAGTGGGCAGGAGCGAATACGAAGATGGTTAGAATTTTCAACTGTCTTATTGTCATATGTCCCAAAATGGAACAATGAAATTCTTCTTCCCTCATCATAACAAAAATGTAAACATAATACTTTGTAAAAACCCATAATAAACAATAAAAAAAATCTCTCTATATTAGACAAAAATGCTGGAGAAACTCAGCGGGTGAGGCAGCATCAATGGAGCAAAGGAATAGGTTGCATTTCTGGTTGAGACCTTCTTCAATATATATATATATATATATATATATATATATATATATATAATAATAATGTAATATATATTATATATATATATAAAATAATATAGTGTATATATATATATAATTATTTTTAAACAACAAAAAGTTCTATATTTTTTGTTGTTTAATTTAAAAGTCATATATATATATATATATATGTGTGTGTTTCTGTAAATAAGGGTACCAACCTTGGTGGCCAAATTTGAAAGTTATTAAACTAGAACGAAATACCACAGTATTAAAAATGGGCCGACCTATCATGGCTGATCATCCCCAATCAGTATCCCGTTCCTGCCTTCTCCCCATATCCCCTGACTCCGCTATGTTTAAGAGCCCTATGATCCTTTTGTGCTAATTTGTGATCAAAATCAACCAAAATTTAAAACTTTCAAAATTTGGGGAAAAAAACAAGAAAAAATCATTTATAATTTTTATTATATAAAAACTCAAAATGTAACAATTAAAAAGAAAGAATAAATATAAAAAGGGTTACACAGCTTTTAAATCACATATTTCACACATGGCCACAGGGCCACTGCTACTCACATTTTGCTGCCAAAGCTTTAGGCATCAGAAAACCATCAAATTAAGTTTTAAATGATAAAAATCATAAACATAACCAGAATTTGGCTTATACAGTTGTTTAATTTCAAAATTTAATGTGATATTTGTGGTATAAATTATCCAAAGGATTTGATGAAATTCTGCTTGAAAAATGTCACAAAAAATAGGCAGGAAAATACAGGGGCGCATCTGATATTTTTCTTTGTAAAACCAGAATTATTTAATTTTGCTTCATCTCATCATTTTGGCTATACACCATGATCTATACTATTTAAAATACAGCATATGAAACAAGGGGATTATTACTTAAAAAAGAGGAACATTACCTGGAACTTTGGAGACCTTCAGTTTCACTACAGAGTGCTGTCTTTACCCAATCACCCTTATATATTGATAAAATATACACAGGACACACACACATATATATATATATATATATATATATATATATATATATATATATATATAAAACCTTGTTATATATATAACCTTGTTTTATTTATATATATAATGTGTGTGTATATATTTTTTTAAAACGGACAAATAAATAGACAATTGTAGTGCAGTAAAAAATGTTGTCTTTGAGCCTATTTGGAGGTTGTAGTTTTAATAGCCTGGTGGTTATAGGTTGTTTATCATGGGATCATGGTGGTATTTGGAGCTTGGCGTGTAGTCATGGAAACATGGGGTGTTTGGAGTTTGGCGTGTTATAGTTATGGAAACATGCGTTGGATTTGGAGTTTGGCGTGTTGTAGTCATGGGATCATGGTGGTGTTCGGAGGCCGGTGTGAGGCAATCATGCAAGCTGCTGTTTGGAGCCAGGAGTTAGTAAGGTATCCAGTGTAGCATGAATCAGAGTTGATACAGAAGAGGCTTGTGGTGGTGGTGGCAGGCAAGTACGATGGTGTGTGAGAACGTGCAGAGAAGGTTTACCAGAATGCCTCCTGGATTAGGGAGTTTCAGTTACAATGAGAGGTTGGAAAGACTTGAATTGTTTACTCTATAATGTTGGAGGCTGAGGGGAGACCTGATAGAAGTATATATTATGAGTGGCATTGACAGGGTAGATGGTCAGAACATTTTTCCCATGGTGGAAATATTCAACACTAGGGAGCATAGTTGTAGGGTGAGAGGGAGAAAGTTTAATGGAGATGTGCTGGGCAAGTTATTTTTTTGAGAGCGGTCACGGCCAAGGAATGCATTGCTATGTGTGGTGGAAGGACATTCTTGCTATTGAGGGAGTGCAGTGTAGGTTTACTAGGTTCTTCCTCGTGTCCGGCCATCTTCTATTTCACGTCTTTCCGGTCGGTCAGTGATGGTTGATGGTCGGTGGTTGCAGAATTGGCTCCTTCACTCAGTCACTGTGGTACAGTTCCTGTCGTCAGCATTGCCCGGGATGCGCCACGTGGAGGCTTCTCCTTGTGGGTTTACAAGGTTAATTCCCGGGATGGCGGGACTAAAACACTAAGGGGCAGAAAACGCTGGTGGGTGTTGTGTACATAACAGTAGCAGAGAAGTTGGGGATGGTATCAAACAGGAAATTAGAAATGCGTGCGACAAAGGCAAAACAGTTATAATGGGTGACTTGATTGGGTTAATCAAATTGGCAGGGGTGCTGAGGAAGAGGATTTTTTGGAATGTATGCGGGATAGTATCTAAATCAACATGAGAGGAACCAACGAGAGAGCAGGCTGTGGGTTTTGAGTAATGAGGAAGGGGTAATTAGCCCAAAGAGTGACCATAATATGGTTGAGTTCTCCATTAGGAGGAGAGTGACCAGAACAATGGTTCTGAACTTAAAGAAAGGTAACTTTGAGGGTATGAGACGTGAATTGGCCACTGGCAATTAATTCTAAAAGGGTTGACGGTGGACAATGGAAAGACATTTAAAGACTGCATGTTCATCCCAGGGCAAAAGAATAAATCCGGGGAAGGTAGTGCATCCGTGGATAACAAGGGAAATCCATTTAGAACGGAGATGAGGAAACACTTTTTCTACACTAAGAAGAGTTGTGAGTGTGGAATGGTCCGATAAATCCCTGGCATCAGAGAGTACTTAAGGAAGTGGAGGTGATAATCGATTCTGGAGTAGTCTTAGATACTTTCAAGAGAGAGTGATATCTCTAAAGAGAGTCAGGATACGGGATGAGGAAGGCAGGAACGGGGTACTGATTGTGAACTGATCACCAAGTGATCACACACCTTGAATTGGCAGGTGCTGGCTGTGAAGGGCTTTGAATGGGGGATCCTTTCATGGTCACCTGCACACTATTATCTATTGTCTGTTTACAGGGTGGTGAAGGCAGATACGATATGGGTGGCATTTATTTGGAAGAGATCTTTTCGAGGGATACAGATCATGTACAGGAGCATATGAGATTCAGTTTTGAATGATGTGAAGCTTGGCACAAAGATGATCACGTCTTTGTTAAGTAGGGAGCCCAGTTTCCTGCCTATGAGAATAATCCCAGGGATGATTGGTGAACACATGATGAGCGTTTGACAGCGCTGGGTCTGTACTCGCTGGTGCTTAGAAGGATGAGGGGGGACCTGATTGAAACTTACCGAATAGTGAAAGGCTTGGATAGAGTGGATGTGGAGAGGATGTTTCCACTAGTGGGAGAGTCTAGGACCAGAGGTCACAGCCTCAGAATGAAAGGATATACTTTTAGAATTTCTTAAACCAGAATGTGGTGAATCTGTGGAATTCATGGCCACAGACGGCTGTGGAGGCCAAGTCATTGGGTATTTTTAAAGTGTACATCGACAGGTTTTTGATTAGTGCAGTGTAAAGGGTTACGGGGTGAAGGCAGTAGAATGGGGTTGATAGAGAAAGACAGATCAGCCATGATCGAATTGTGGAGCAGACTCGAAGGGCCGAACGGCCTGATTCTGCACCTATAACGTGAATTTGTTCATTTACAAGGAGATATACAAGTCTTGTAGACCCATATAGAATGATACAGCATGGAAACTGGCCCTTTCACCCAACTTGCCCACACCGACCATTATGTCCCATGTACACTAATCCCACTTGTCTGAAATTTGGCCCATATCCTTTTCAACCTGTCCTATCCATCCAGGACCTGTCCTGTCCAAATGTTTGTTAACAGTCGCGCTAGTTGATAATAAAGAAGCCATTGAAGGCGGCCGACATGACTGACCTAGTTTGCTAATTGAAGGTTTCTCTGTGCTCAGGTTGATCCATTCCACACATTATTTGGTGTGGCGGGACTCTCTCTGATGGGGGACCGGCAGGTGAAGGCGGTCAGCCCGGTGTTCTGCATGCCTGAGGAGACGCTGCAGCGGATCGGCCTGCAGCCTGAGCTGCTGAGCTAGAGGGAGCGGGAGCCCTGGCTGGTGCTGCGTGGAATACCATCATGGACAATCGTGATTGTGACAAGGGTCTGAACATTGACCCGTCCGTGGGCTGCCACTGCCACTTGGTTCCTTCACTCTCGGGCTCTTGTGTACGAATCGTGTGCAGGTACTCTGCTGTGTCACCGTAGCCTAAGCAAGCATACGGTGCTGGAGGAACACAGCGGGCCAGGCAACATCTGTGGAGGGAATGGACAGGCGATATTTCAGGACCCTTCTGCAGACTGTTGGGGGGGGGGGGGGGGAAAGAAAGCTGCATAAAGAGGGTTGGGGCAAAGCCTGGATACCTCTGAGGAGGCTGATCGGGGGGTGGATGGAGTAAATGACAAAGGATTCCGTCTCTGAGCACTTCCCTTCCATCATGTCCTCAAGTCCCTTCCACCATATCCGTCTCTCCGGCTTAACCTTGCTCTCCTCCCCTCCGTATCTCACACCCTTTTCTCTCCTTGTCACCTTTAGTCATTGTCGCATACTCTACCCATCTTACAATCACCCCCCCCCCCCCTTTCCCCCTCACCTGTATCCACCTATCACTTGCCAGGCTTTGTCCTGCCCCCACCTCTTGTCCAGCTTCCCCCTCCCCCCCCCCCCCCCCCCCCCGACACCATCCGTCTGAAGAAGGGTCCCGATCCGAAACGTCGTCTGTCCATTCCCTCCACAGATGCTGCCTGACCCGCTGAGTTCCTCCAGCACTTTGTGTTTTGATGTAGATTCCAGCATCTGCAGTTCTGGGCCATTGGCCTGATGCCTGATGCCGGCATGAAGTTTGACATTACTGACAATGCCAGTGGTGGGAGTCCTGGCTCTGCTTTGGTGAGTAGATCACCAAACGCGGGGCATGTAACTGCCCTGCGGAGCAACTAACAAAAAACCTGCAGATGCTGGAAGTCTGAAATCAAAGCATAAAATGTGGACAACACTCACTCAGCATCCGTGGAGAGAGAAATGGAGGTTTTGGGGTCCACCACCCATCATCAGGATTGGGAGAGAGGGAGTAGCAAGTGGCAGTAGCAGAGACCCACTTGGTTCTCTCTCCACAGATGTTGCCTGACCTGCTGAGTGTTTCCAGCATTTTCTGTTTTTGCCAAAGACTAGAATTTAGACAATAAACCAGAGTGTTTCCTCCAGCATATTCTTCTTCAATTTTATTTTTTGAAATTGGCAGAATAACAAATTGGCTCTGATTATTCAGCTGGTCCTTGTTTACGGATAGTCCTTGTTTTTTTAATAGTAGGTAAACATATCCAAACGTGAGATGCGAGCAGGTCGTCATGGCTCACACTTAAATTAGACAATGCTACATTGTGGGAAGGGTGGTGCTGTGGGGGGGGGGGGGGGGGTGAGGGAGCACTGCGCTGTGGGGGGAGGGGCGGCAGGAGTGAGGGAGCGGCACACTGGGTGGGGGGGGGATTACTGAGCGAGCGCCGCGCTGTTGGGGGGGGGTGAGGCCGTTTCACAATGTGAAATAGTTATATTTTCGATTAATCATGAAACTAAAACCGTGTGACGAGGGGGCTGGGAGATGTTTTGGTTTTGTGCTGAGTTTTTCAACCTAATATTTTTACAAACTGCATTAACACATTTGTGTTACTTTTCATGACGCTGGCGCAGCGAGGTTCGCCGAGCGGTTAACCACCAAGTCCTCAGCGAGACACTGGCATAGGGGGAAATACTTTCCACAAGGAAATAAAAAAATTCCTATTCAGTTGCCACGTTTTATCATGCAACTGTCCAAATACTGACTGCAGATTGGAGCGGTTGCCATTTCATTTAAGGGATTGGACACGCTAGAGACAGGAAACATGTTCCCGGTGTTGGGGAGTCCAGAACCAGGGGCCACAGTTTAAGAATTAGGAGTAAGCCATTTAGAACAGAGACGAGGAAACACTTTTTCTCACAGGGAGTGGTGAGTCTGTGGAATCCTCTGCCTCAGAGGGCTGTGGAGGCAGGTTCTCTGGATACTTTCAAGAGAGAGCTAGATAGGGCTCTTAAAGATAGCGGAGTCAGGGGATATGGGGAGAAGGCAGGAACGGGGTACTGATTGGGGATGATCAGCCATGATCACTTTGAATGGCGGTGCTGGTTCGAAGTACCAAATGGCCTACTCCTGCACATATTGTCTATGTCTACGTCTGTGGCGGGCAAAACGTGGGCCGGGTAGCTGAGCCGTAGGAAACCAGAGAGCTTTGTAGATACTGGGGTGGTGCAGTAGGTAGAGCTGCTGCCTCACAGCGCCAGAGAACCGGCGTCTCTATGTGTGGACTTTGCACGTTCTCCCTAAGACTGCATGGGGTTTCCCCGGGTGCTCCGGTTTCCTCCCATATTCCAAAGACTTGTAGGTTACTTGCCCTCTGTTACTTGCGCCCCTAGTGTGTAGGGAGTGGATGAGAAAGTGGGATAACACAGAACTAATGTGAACGGGTGATCGCTGGTCGGCGTGGATACGGTGGGCCGCAGGACCCATTTCTCTAAACTAAACTAAACTCTAAACAGGAAAATGAGTGGCTGGTTGAGTGATTCATTTGTAAGGCTAGTGTGGGTTGCCTGAGTGCATTGTGAGTCTCTCCCATGGCAGAGGTGTGTAGGTTGATTAATGTGGGTGAGTGGTGGAATGGATAGAAATGTGGAGTGACACAAGAATCCCCCCCATGCCCCCACCCCACTCCAATCAGTCTGTAGAAGAGTGCCGACCCGAAACGTCATCTGTTCATTTCCCTCCGCAGATGCTGCCTGACCTGTTGAATTTCTCCAGCACTTTGGGTTTTGTGCATGGATGTGGGGAGAATAGGTTACGCATGGGGAAATCAGTGGGAAATAGGATTGCACAGACTTGATGGGCCAAAGGGTGGTCTAATGGAAGTAGTAAGATCACCAGCACTCACCAGCACTAAGCTGGCAACTGACTGGAATCCCTATAGGGTTCCCACAGGGTGGCATGGTGGCACAACGGTAGAGGTACTGCCTGCCAGCACCGGAGACCCGGGTTCCATCCTGACTACATTGTCTGTAGGCGTTTTACGTTCCCCACATGACCTCCGTGAGTTTTCTCCAAGATTTACAATTTCGTCCCACACTGCAAAGACATCCAAGTTTGTAGGTTAATTGACTTGGTATCAATGTAAAATTGTCCCCACTGCGTGTGGGATAGTGTTAGTGTGCGGGGATCGCTGGTCAGTGCGGACTCAGTGGGCAGAAGGGCCTGTTTCCACGCTGTTTCTCTAAACTAAACTAAACTAAGATGGAGCAGATGGACTTGGCCATCGAGATCCAGATGCTCTTGGAAGTGAGATGAATATTTGGCAGAGCTTCCAATCAATCGAAGAGGGTGCTTGTTTTCAGTAACGGAAGGGTGGATAAGCCACCGAAGGACCAGGGAGAGTGGCCAGGGTGAGTGGGAGGCAGCAGCAATCAGTGGTCACTACAGCTCCGTTTATCTTGTTCATTTCACAGCTCCCATGTTGCCCTGGGACAGGAACAATGAAGGTTTATTGTAAAGATGTGTGGCGTGGGGGTGGGGGGGTTAATGGGTGGCTGTAAATTGCCCCCAGTGTGTGTGGGTGGGGGGTGCAATGTGGGGGGAGTCAATGGGAGTGAGATGGGATCAGTGTGGAGGGGGGTTGATGGGCGTCTGTAGAGACTGTGTCTGCTGTGTGACTGTTATATACACCAGGGTGTAATGAAATGCCATGTTTGCACAAAGTTCACTTGTTTTTAAGGTGGGGGTGGGGGGAGAAGATTTAATAGGAACTCAAGGCGTGACATTTTTTATACTAATGTGGTGGGTGTTTGGAATGCGTTGCCAGAGGAGATAGTTGAGGCAGGTACTATCGCAACGCTTAAGAAGCATTTAGACAGGTACATGGATAGGATGGGTTTAGAGAGATACTAGACCAAGTGCAGACCGGTTAGGACTGCTCCCCCAACGCCAGAACTCACCCGATCCCCCATGCAAACTGTTCCCCCAACGCAATATTGCCCCCAACTGCGCAGGCATGGCTCATTTCCCCTCATCCCCCAGCACTCCCTCCTCCTCTTCACCCTCCCTCTTTAATCCCTGGAGAGGGAAAGGGGGTAGAGAGAGAGAAAGGTGGTAGAGAAGGAGGAGGGGCAGAGAGGGAGGGGGGTGGAGAAGGAGGGGGGTAGAGAGGGAGGGGTAGAGAGGGAGGGGGAGAGAGGCAGTGGGGGTGTAGAGTGAGTGAGAGAGGGTCAGAGGGGGGCAGTAGAGAGAGAGAGAGAGAGGGGGGCGAGGGAGGGAGAGTGAGGGGGGTAGAGAGGGTGGGAATGAGGGTAGATAGGGAGGGGGCATCCTCCAACCCTGCTCCACCCCTCCCCGTCTACCTCCTCCACATCCCTCCCTCATTTACCTCCTCCACACCCCCCCCATCTCCCTCCCTCCACCACCCCACTACCCACCCTATCTCCCTCCTCCTCATTTCCCTCATCCTCCTCCCCTCACTCCCACTCCCTGCCCCAGGACCTACCCAGGTCGTAGAGCAGTGCCCATGCCCTGGTACTCGGGCCGGGCTTGGCTGTCGACTCCATCCGTCAGCTCGGCCATCATCTCCGGGCTCGTCTCTGACCGCGGACCTAAGCTCGTCCTTGGTACCAGCGACGGCTTATTCTCGGCCCCGGTCAGGGCCCCATCCCAAGCTCCGGGCTCGGCCCTCCAGCTCCAGCACCAGGCTCGACTCCAGCCCAGGCCCAGTCCCCGGGCCCGGCCCTCCAGCTCCAGCACCAGGCTCGACTCCAGCCCAGGCCCAGTCCCCGGGCTCGGCCCGCGGCAGCACCCTCCCTACCAGGTAATCGGGCGTTGGGTGCTAGCAGCCGCCGCCACTCCTCGTTCGCCGCGAGCGCTGGAGTGCCCCTCCCTCCCGGAGTGTCCCATCCTGCCTTGCGAGTGTTTGTTTTCCGAAATGGGTGAGTTTTTGGGGCTGTTTTTTTAATTTAATGGATTAATAACTTTGGAAATATAGGTGGGAAGATGTTTATCACCACAATGGGAAAAATGTGAGTAGGATATATGAAAATGGGAAGGCTGTGGCCTAGCGTTTGGAAGAAGATAGGAAAAGCAGATTGACACATCCTGGGCATACACTGGGCATGACGAAGACTTTTAGTTATATAGAGATGAGCCAAACGCGGGCAGGTGGGACTAGTGTAGATGCATGTTGGTCGGTGTGGGCACTTTGGGTTGAAGGGCCTTTTTCCATGTTGTATCACTCTATGACTCTAACTCTATGGCTATTGAAACCAATGAATTGTAAGTCTCTCATAACTGTTCCTAATTTTTCTTTTACTGTGTTAAATTGTGCAAATGGGCTGACTGTCATATACCCTTCAGTAAAATATATTCATGGCATCTACATACTGGAAAATGGAATAGGAAGGAGTTCTAGGATTGTGGAATATTTTTATGATCAAAATTTTAAATTTAGTATTTATGCAAACTGAAGAATACTGCTTTAAGTTTTGTCTTTTTATCCACTTTATTGTCAATGGTTAAATATATTTATTATGTGAATGTGTAATTTTTTGACCGATTATCATCATCTTGGCTCTATGAAAGAGCTTGCTTGGTAAGGATAATTAAATAAAATGTTGTAAATCTGAGCATCGCTCTGTATTTAAATATTCTGAGTTTAATTCTATTTTAAATGAATGAATGAATACATTTTATTAGTCAAGTAAACATACGCTCCGCTCACAAGTAACAACATGATATACAGTGGCTTGCAAAAGTATTCATACCCCTTGAACTTTTCCACATTTTGTCACGTTACAACCACAGACATGAATGTACTTTATTGGAATTTTATGTGATGGACCAACACAAAGTGGCGCATAATTGTGAAGTGGAAGGGAAATGATACATGGTTTTCAATTTTTTTTACAAATTAAAAACTGAAAAGTGTGGCGTGCAAAACTGTAAATAAACACTTTACAAGCTCTTAAAGTGTGCAACATCTTTTAATGACAGCACAGGGTATTACATACATCTTCAAGCACTAGCTACATTCTTCTACTGCTGCGCCCAGGAAGGGGAAGGCGTTATGATTGATGTTAACTAGGCGGGGTTAATGGGAGTGAGGTAACTATATTATTGGTTGCATATAAACTATCTACATCCTTCCCCTTAGAAATCAAAAAACAGATTGTTGTCACGACAACAGAATTAAACAGCAGAATTAAACAAAATTGCCGTAGCGAACAGGTGGCTTGCTGATCCGGCCCGAGCGCGTACGGATGTCTCCCCCTTCCCCCGAAGGAGCAGAAGAAACAGGAGGACGCGAGGTAGCTGGGGAACCAGGGAAGGGCATTGGGGTGGGAGAAACAGGAGAGGGAGAACCGCGACCGGCAACAGGGGACCCGCGCAGAGGGGAACCAGGCGCCCGCGACGGGGACCGAGGCATGCAGGGAACACCAGCCGGGACGGCAGCCGGCTGCTGGTAGGAGAGTGGCGGGGCATAGGGCCCCGGGGGCTGCGGCTGTGGCTCATTAACCGCAAGCAGGTGTTGTCGGCTTCTTCGGTAGATGGTACCCTCATAGTCGACCAGATACGAACGAGGTGAGTCGGCCACCCCAACCACGGTGGCCAGACGGTAGTGACCACTGGCGGTCTGCAACCGAACAACCTGTCCGGGCAACAGAGGATCGAGTGGTCTGCACGACCGATCGTGGGAACGCCGCTGGCTGTCATGTTTCTCTTGAATTCGCCTCTGCACGGAGGTGGGCTCCAGCACCCGAGGTTTCAGCTGGCGCTGGGCAATCGGGATGGTAGATCTGGTAGTTCTGGACATCAGACGCTGAGCAGGTGACCCCATGGCCGGATCCCTGGAAACATTCCTGAGGTTCAGGAGATCCAAATACAAATCAGAGTTGGATAGTCGCGCCTGTTCCATCAGAAGCTTGGCGCTGGCGGACGGCCCGTTCTGCAAGGCCGTTGCTCTGTGGGTACTCTGGGCTGCTGGTGAAATGCACGAAGTTCCACTTGTCGGCAAAACTTTTTGAATTCTCGGCTTGTAAACTGCCTGCCGTTGTCAGTCTGCAGCCTGACAGGGGCCCCAAAAGTGGAGAAGTGTTTCCGCAGCTTTAGGATCACCATCTCCGACGTGAGGGATGTCAGCAAATCCACTTCGAACCAGTTGGAGTACGAGTCGACCAGGACAAGGTAGTGGTTACCACGCCACTCGAATATGTCGGCAGCCAGCGAGGACCAGGCCAAGGCAGGGGCGGGCTGTTGCAGCAGGGGCTGTCGCTGCTGGTGTGGTGCAAGACTGTTGCACGTGGAGCAGGCAGAAAACTCGGTCTCGGATATATTTGGCCATTCCAGGCCAATAGAATTGGCACTGAGCGTGGGCGAGTGTTGCATCGACCCCAGGGTGTCTGCTATGGGCTGCACAAAAGTAAAAGTCAAACAGGGAGGACGGGACTACAACTTTATGTCCCTTGACGATAACGCCATCCTGGAGCACCAGTTCGTCGCGGACCAGGAAGAAAGGCTGTGTTTCAGACGGCGCGGCGGAGCGCTTTGTTGGCCACCCTGCTTTAATCACAGAGGCAAGCCGCTGCAAAACCGGATCGGCAGCGTGTGCTCGGCCAAAACCTGTAGCTGCTTGGTGGGAATAAAGTTAACGCCCCAGTACGAGCAAGTCCTCTGTTTCGTAGGGGTGGCGAGCGCAGGAGGTCCGCGGGGCAAACGCGATAGGGTGTCCGCAATGTGCATCTCGGTGCCCTTCTTGTAGATTATATCAAAGTCGAAACGCTGGAGCTGCAGCATCATACGCTGCAGCCTGGCAGGGGCAGCGTGAATCGGCTTGTTAAGGATTGTCACCAGTGGCTGGTGGTCGGTTTCGACCGTAAATCTGCTGCCGAACAGGAAGTCTCTGAACTTGGAGCAGGCGAACACCACCGCGAGCAGCTCCTTCTCGATCTAAGCGTACCGCTGCTCGGTGTCCGTCATGGTGCGGGAGGCATAGGAGACAGGGTGTAACGATCCATCGACAGACTGAAGGCAGGCCGCACCCAGACCGAACTTGGAAGCGTCACAGGTGACGGTGATGGGGCGACCCACGTCGAAGAACCACAACGTCGGAGTGCTAATCAGTTTCGACTTGAGGCAGTCAAAGGCCTGCTGGTGATGTGGGAGCCAGACTCAGGCTATATCCTTTTTTGTCTGCTGCCGCAGGGGAGCACTCAGCTCACTGAGGTTTGGTACAAACTTTCCAAGGTAGTTCACCATGCCCAAGAATCGTTGCAGACCTGGCATGTCAGTGGGGGCTGCCATCTCGGAGATGGCAGCTGCCTTCAAGGGGTCGGGTTTTAGTCCGTTAGAGGTGAAAACATGTCCAACATACGTGACCTCTGAGACACGAAACCGGCACTTCTTGGGATTCAGCTTCAGGTTCGCCTGTCGCGCCCGATCCAGGACGCGGCGGAGGTTCAGGTCGTGCTCGGCAATGTCCTTCCCATAAACCAGGATATCATCCACAATGATGGCACATGGCAGGTCCGAGAATATCTGCTCCATCGTTCGCTGGAACACCTCGCTAGCAGAATTGATGCCGAATGGCATTCGCAGGAACTTGAATCTGCCGAACGGTGTGGCGAAGGTCGTCAGGTCAGAAGACGCTTTGTCCAACGGGATCTGCCAAAACAAGTTCTTAGCGTCTAGGACCGAAAAGATGGTGGCTTGCCCGACCTTTGCCGCCACGTCCTCAACAGACCGCATGGGGTTGTGTGGTCGCCTGATGGCAAGGTTTAAGTCCTTCGGGTTGATACACACACGTATTTCGTTCTTGTCTTTCTTAATCGTGGCAACCATGGTGGAGACCCAATCGGTGGGCTCGCTAACTGCTTCTAGCACCCCCTTTTCGACCATCTCGTTGAGCATCGCCTCGACCCTGTCTTTCATGGCGTGAGACACCCTGTGAGGTGCGCGGACCACGGGTTGTATATTTGGGTCAATGGAAATATGGTATGTCAGTGGTAACTTCCCCAGGTCATCGTCGAACAGGTCCTGGTATTCTGCAACTGGGTTAAACGACAGTTGCACTTTGTGGACCGTGCGGTCGAAGGAGACCAGGCCAAGATCCTGGCACGCACGGTTGCCCAACAGGGTTACACAGTCAGAGTTCAAAACATAGAAAACCAGGTTTCTTGTGGCCTGTTGCAGCACGCAAGTTAAAGTGGCCCTCCCCGCAGGCCTTAGAATCTCTCCACCATAGGCGTGCAAGGTAGCATCGTCAGCAACCAGAGGCTCATTATTTCTTATCTTGTTGAAAAGATTCATGGACAAAACATTGACCTTCGCACCTGTGTCTAACTTAGCAAGGAAGGTTACATCATTGACAGTCACAGATACGGAGGGATCAGTGCGGTGGGCGGGTGTCTGTAGGAGGGTAAACACATGCGAGTCCTCGGGAGGATTATTGGATCTGCATCATAGGATTCAGCTAAGTTGGGCTGTGAGTCGCAAAAGGATATCAGATTGCCTCAGCATGTTTAGACTGGGTCTGGAGGCTTGTGTTGTCTCCCACGGGAACGGAATAAGCGACAGGAGGCAGAGAAATGATTTAGCTTTTTACAGAAGTTACAGGCCTTACCAAAGGCGGGACACGTCGACAGTCTATGGTGCATGTAGTTACAGTTTGGGCACCTTTTTTGGGGCACTTCACCAGGACCAGGGTTGGCACGCGGCAGAAAAACATTGTTTCCCATCCGAGGCTGTGGGCTCCTAAACCCAGCCAGGTTGACAGATTTATTGCCCGAGTCCCGGTAGTCATCTGGCAAAACAACGACCTCAGACAATCTGCAGGCATGCATGGCTTTTTCCAACGTTAGATCCGGATTCCTCAAAAGCTCACATCGCAGCCTCTGGTCACGCATGCCAGTTACTAAAATGTCTCTAGTGAGCTGGTCTGTCATGTCACCAAAACGGCACCGCTGGGCGAGATGACGCAAATCAGCAATAAAACATTCAACAGGTTCATCCGGCAACTGTCTACTTGTAAAGAACCGTGCCCTCTCAAGAATGCGGTTCGAGGGCAGGTCACAAATCTCCCTGAACTTACGTAGCAGGCAAGCGGGGTCGCTGGCAGACTCTGCAGGAGTAATCACCTCGTCGTTGTCGCCCAGGACCGCTGGAGCGTAGGTGAAAGTTCTGGCTCTCTTCATGGCATCAGGCCCGACAAGGTTGAGTAGGAGGGAAGCTTTAAGGGAGTCAGGATCAGCGCGGTGTGCGACGTTGACAAAGTGTGTGAAATCAAATTCAAACGTGGCCCAGCGTTCAGAGATGTCAGCATCAAAGACAAGCTGCTCGGGCTTTCTGCAAGAGGACGCCATGGCCAGAGAGATTAAGCACAAAAAAAACACAAATCAAAAAAAAGAAATAAAACCCGATAGACAGGAGACGCAAGTGTCTTCCAGCTTCGACACCATGTAAATAAACACTTTACAAGCTCTTAAAGTGTGCAACATCTTTTAATGATAGCACAGGGTATTACATACATCTTCAAGAACCAGCTACATTCTTCTACTGCTGCGCCCAGGAAGGGGAAGGCGTTATGATTGATGTTAACTAGGCGGGGTTAATGGGAGTGAGGTAACTATATTATTGGTTGCATATAAACTATCTACAAAAACTATTCAGCCCCCTTTACTCTGATACCCCTAAATAAAATCCAATGCAACCAATTGCCTTCAGAAGTCACCTAATTAGTAAATAAAGTCCACTTGTGTGTAATCTAATCTCAGTATAAATACAGCTGTTCTGTGAAGGCCTCAGAGGTTTGTTAGAGAACATTAGTGAACAAACAGCATCATGAAGCCCGAGGAACACACCAGACAGGTCAGGGATAAAGTTGTGGAGAAGTTTAAAGCAGGGTTAGGTTATAAAAAAATATCCCAAGCTTTGAACATCTCACGGAGCACTGTTCAATCCATCATCCGAAAATGGAAAGAGTATGGCACAACTGCAAACCTACCAAGACATGGCCGTCCACCTAAACTGATAGGCCGGGCAAGGAGAGCATTGATCAGAGAAGCGGCCAAGAGGCCCATGGTAACTCTGGAGGAGTTGCAGAGATCCACAGCTCAGGTGGGAGAATCTGTCCACAGGACAACTATTAGTCGTGCACTCCACAAATCAGGCCTTTATGGAAGAGTGGCAAGAAGAAAGCTATTGTTGAAACAAAGCCATAAGAAGTCCCGTTTGCAGTTTGCCACAAGCCATGTGGGGGACACAGCAAACATGTGGAGGAAGGTGCTCTGGTCTGATGAGACCAACATTGAAGTTTTTGGCCTAAATGCAAAACACTATGTGTGGCGGAAAACTAACACTGCACATCACCCTGAACACACCATCCCCACTGTGAAACATGGTGGTGGCAGCATCATGCTGTGGGGATGCTTTTCTTCAGCAGGGACAGGGAAGCTGGTCAGAGTTGATGGGAAGATGGATGGAACCAAATACAGAGCATTCTTGGAAGAAAACCTGTTAGAGTTTGCAAAGGAGTTGAGACTGGGGCGGAGGCTCACCTTCCAGCAGGACAATGACCCTAAACATACAGCCAGAGCTACAATGGAATGGTTTAGATCAAAGCATATTCATGTGTTAGAATGGCCCAGTCAAAGTCCAGACCTCAATCCAATTGAGAATCTCTGGCAAGACTTGAAAATCGCTGTTCACAGACGCTCTCCATCCAAACTGACTGCGCTTGAGCTATTTGGAAAGAAGAATGGGCAAAAATGTCAGTCTCTAGATGTGCAAAGCTGGTAGAGACATACCCCAAAAGACTTGCAGCTGAAATTGCAGCGAAAGGTGGTTCTACAAAGTATTGACTCAGGGGGGCTGAATACTTTTGCACGCCACACTTTTCAGTTTTTTATTTGTAATAAAATTTGGAATCCATGTATCATTTTCCTTCAACTTCACAATTATGCACTACTTTGCGTTCGTCTATCACATAAAATCCCAATAAAATACATTTACGTTTGTGGTTGTAACGTGACAAAATGTGGAAATGTTCAAGGGGTATGAATACTTTTGTAAGTCACTGTAAGTAGACAATTAAAAATAAAACATTATAATTTAAACACGTGAAGAATGAAATAAAGTACCAGAACAAAAGGAGGCCACAGATTTTTAGCTGTTAAGTAGAGCTACTGCTCATGGAAAAAAAGCTGTTTTTATGTTATGACAAGCCGGAATCGCCTTCCAGAGGGAAGTGATTCAAAGACTTTGTGGCCAGAATGAGAGGGGTCAGAGATGATCTTACCCGCTCGCTTTTAGGTCCTTGCAGTGTACAGTTCGTTGATTTTGGGGGGGGGGGGGGGGAGGATGCAGCCAATAACCTTCTCGGCTGATTGAATGATGTGCAGCAGTCTGCGGATGTCATGCTTGGTGGCTGAGCCAAACCAGACCAGGATGGAGAAGGTGAGGACAGACTCTATGATGGCAGTATAAAACTGGACCATCATTACCTGTGGCAGTGATTCCCCTGTGGTTCCCAAAGAGGATAGTGATCAATCATTGTGCATTACCATCAATCTGTTCTCTCGATCAGTCTGAAGAAGGGTCTTGACCCGAAACGTCACCTGTTCCTTTTCTCCAGAGCTGTCTGACCTGCTGAGTTACGCCAGCTTTTTGTGTCTCTATCTTTGGGAAAATTGTCCCTGAATCTGGAGGTGTGCTTTTTCACACTTCTGCACAAGAAATAAAATACTTTTATATTGTGCCTCAATGTACAAGCAAACCACAGTGGGTAGAGCTGTTACAGCAGCAGAGACGCAGGTTCGATCCTCACCTCTGCGCTGTCTGTGTGGAGTTTGCACTGTTTCCCTGTGACCACATGGGTTCCCCTCGGGTTCTCCTGTTTCCTCCCACATCCCAAAGACGTGCGGGTGGGTGGGTTAATCAGTCAATGTAAATTGTTCCCTATATATGGGTGAGGGGTGGAATCTGCGTGGAGTAGATTGGAATGTGCAGAGAATAAAATGAGATCAGTGTGGAAGGGGGTTAGAAGGTCAACAGAGACTTGGTGGGCTGGAGTCTGTTCCATGCTGTATAATCATTAGTGAAAATAGCACCCACTGTGAAAGATGGCTCTTTATAAGAACTCTGATCCACCATCTGTTTAAAATTTCCCATCATAGTTCCAGAGAAAGTTCCAGTTCAGCAGCTTGAGATTTTAACTGCAGCTCTCCTCAGATTTGGCTTTATTTCAGCATTCATTATTTACACTGTAACTTTAGTTTAGTTTAGAGATACAGCGCAGAAACAGGCCCTTCGGCCCACTGGGTCTGCGCCGACCAGCGATCCCCGCACATTAACACCATCCGGGTCTTGATGTTAGAGCCCCCGGCAGGCGCTAGCAACATCTTGGTTGCAACTCTAAGGCAGCAACTCTACCGCTGCGCCACTGTGACCACCCTAACTCGTCTTTACTGTGCTATTGTTGTGTTGAAGTTAGGATAGAGTAGGTGCCCCAAACTCTAATGTAACGTGGACTTGGTGGGCAGTGGTCACCCCATTACAGGAAAGATATGAAGGCTTTCGAGAGGGTGTAGAGGAGGCCTACCAGAAATGCTGCCTGGACTAGAGCTCCAGCAAGAGGTTGGATAGACTTGGACTATTTACTCTATAACGTCAGAGGTTGAAGAGAGACTTGATATAAGTATATAACATTATGAGAGGAATAGATAGTGTGGTCAGAAACTTTACCAAGGGTGGGAATGTCCAAGATTAGAGGGCATAGCTATAAGGTGAGAGAGAGTAAGTTGAATGGTGACAGAGGAATGGTGGAACATCTTTCTGGGGTGATGGTGGAAGCAGATATGATAGTGGCGTTTAAGAGGATTTTAGATCGGCACGTGGATGTGCAGGGACTGGAGGGATATGGATCGTGTTGCCACATGAGATCAGTTTAACGGTATCGTGATCATGTGTAGGCACAAACACCATGGGTGGACGGGTCTGTTTCTGTACTGTTCTGTGAACGGGACCGAAACCAAGTTGTCCAGCCCTACTTTAAAGCTATTCCCCGATATTGGATGGGAGTAGGTTGTTCAAATGAAATTATTAATGTTTGTAGGAGCATGGGGAAGAGAGTTCAGACATATTCCGCTTGGGTAGTTTACAGCCCAATGGCATGTACATTGAATTTTTCAATTTCAAGTTACACCCCTCCACTCTTTCCCCTAAACTCCCCCAATTCTAGCCTATTTCACTGCTCTCTCTCTCACTCTGGCTTGATAGATGGACACAGGAACTCTGGGTGGCGCAGCGGTAGCGTTGCTGCCTTACAGCGCTAGAGACTCAAAATTGATCTTGACTATGGGTGCTGTCTGTGTGGAGTTTGTACGTTCTCCCTGTGACTGTGTGGGTTTTCTCCGGGATCTCCGATTTCCTCCTATATTCCAAAGATGTACTGGTTTGAAGTTTGATTGCCTTTGTTAAAAATTATAAAACTGTCCCTAGTGTGCAGGATAGTGCAAGTATCGCTGGTGATCGCTGGTCGGCGCAGACTCGGTGGGCCGAAGGACCTGTTTCCACGCTGTATCTCTAACTGAAAATAAACTCTGGTCACTTCAAGTGCTCTCCACCACCTTCATCAGGGGGACACGAGGAGACACCACAGGACACACTGACAACACTCAGTGGTGCTCCATTTTATAAATGAATAAAACATTGACATTGAATGTGCTTACTCTGCGTTTAACATTAATTCTACTTCAGACAAATATTCACTGCGAACAAAGTGTTGCGAAGATCAGAGTGATTAATTGTCAGATGTAGGCTCAAGGAAAATTCAGATCTTGAAATCATGCTTAGAACACAAAGTGCTGGAGGAACTCAGTGAGTCAGGCAGTATCTACAAAGCAGTCTGAGGAATGGTCCCGACTTGAAATGTCACTTATCCACATTCTCCAGGGATGCTGCCTGACCCGCTGAGTTACTCCAGCACTCTGTGAAACGTCGCCTATCCATGTTCTCCACAGATGCTGCCTGACCCGCTGAGTTACTCCAGCACTCGGTGTTTCATGGTCATATGTACTGACAATCGAACAATGAAAGTCTTGCTGCATTTAAACAGGTTAATTAATGCAATAACATTCATAAACATGTAATAATCAATGAGACAATAATTTAATAACTACAGTACTAGGTGACCAGACCATAACAGCCTGAAACAAAAAAGTCAAAAGTCAAAAGGGCCACATGTGATGGGTGGTCATCTCACTGGACTAGAAGGGTGGAAGGGTATGCTCCTGTCTCTCCATCACTGTTACATGTGGCATTTACTGTTTCTAATTACAGTCAAACATTCACATGGTGATACAGCGTAGAAACAGGCCCTTCAGCCCATCATGTACACGCTGGCCTTCCTGCACCTGCACCAGGTCCATATCCATGTCTATTTGTGATGGTATCCGATTATTCCACCTTCACTGGCAGTGAACTCCAGATATCAATCACTCGGTTATCCCTCACTCCCTTCACAATTCATGAATCTCACTTTAAACATGTCTTGCTTTTGTTACCCTTACCATGTGGGGAAAATAAACTGCCTAGCCATCCTGTCTCTGCCTCTCATAGTATTATATTGCTCTGTCAGGTCACCCCTCAGTCTCCTGCACTCCAGGAAAAACAAGCCCAGCTTGCCCAATCTCTCTCGATTATTAAAGTCCTAGGTTAAATTATTTTGAAAACTCTTTTACTTAATTAAATTCCTGTCGGGTGCATAAGTTGAAACATCAGCAGTGGGATCCCGCTGAGTATCAGAATGTGTCTTGTGCAGTCTGTATAAACTCAGCCTGACAATGCTCAACCCATGGACTTTCCAGCTCCGATCAATTCATCCTGGATCTTTAGACGCAGTTCCGTATCAACAGCGGCGTTGGAAGGCCCTTTGACCCATCAAATCTGCAGCAACACTTGAGAGACGCAGAGTGCTGGAGTAACTCAGCGGGTCAGGTAGTATCTGTGGAGAACATGGATAGGTTGTGAAGAAGGCTGAGGGGTGACTTGATAGAGGTATATAAACAAGAGGCACATAATATACGGAAGGCACAAATTAATTTAGTTTAATTTCAAGATACAATGTGGAAACAGGCCCTTCGACCCACCGAGTTCACACCAACCCACTACATACTAGTTGTATCCTGCACACTAGAAACAATTTACAGAAGCTAATTAACACACAAACCTGCAGGTCTGGAATGTGGGACGAAACAGGATCAATCAGGGGAAACCCATGTGGTCACAGGGAGAGCGTACACACTCTGCACAGACAGTAACCTGTAGTCAGTCAATTTTTCCCCATGGTAGGGGTATAATAACAAGAGGGCACAGGTTTAAGGTGAGATTAAAAGATTTTTAAAGGAGATCTGAAGCGACCTGTCTCCCAGATCTATCTCCCTCCTAACCCCATTGTCCCCTGACACCCGTACTAATCAAAAATCTATCTATCTCTGCCTTAAATATATCCACTGACGTGGCCTCCACAGCCCTCTGTGGGAAAGAATTCCACAGATTCACCGCCCTCTGACTAAAGAAATTTCTCCTCATTTCCTTCCTAAAGGAACGTCCTTTAATTCTCGAACTAGTGGAAACATCCTCTCCACATCCACTCTATCCAGGCTGTGAGGGATAAAGTGATTAAACCTCACTATTGTAAGGGGCTTTAAAGAGGATTCAAACTGATAGGGGCCAGGGAGAGGGTTCTGACACAGCTGTGTATCAAAAGTTACCAGACCCATCCTTGAGTAAGAAGTGATAGCATTGTATAGCGGTAAAAGGGAGTGATGTCGATAGATCCCTATCAGTAGAATGGAGTGATAGTTGGGACCCTTGTCACTATAGCTTAGCTTTAGTGCTGATATAGGAGAACTGAGAGAGTTCACTTGGAGGTGAGTAAAACTAGGGTAGGTCATGAACAACTGAGCATGCTTAATAAAATAAATGATTACCATGGACATGCGATGTATGATGTGGGAGGTACTGGGGGGACGTACCTACAGGTTGTCCACCTCAGTGTCTGATTGGAGTGGGTCAAAGGAGGGGAGGTTGGATGTAGAATTTTGTGTATAAAGGGGGTTTACCCTTCTGACTTCGGTGTGTCTCAACTTGGAGAGGCACCCGACTCTGCAGACTCGAAAATAAAAAATCTCTTGCTTCCACGATTTAGTCTTTGAATAGTGATTGTGAGCACATCGCATATCTCACAAACTGGGGGCTCGTCCGCGATTGCCACTCCGGCTGCTCGGTGGAGGCAAAGAAGGAAGGGAAGGTGCACCCTGCTGATTTCAGCAGTCTCTGATCTCCTTGCTTGCCATCAGCGGTTTGAGCGAGTGAAATTCGGGCAAAAGACTCAGGAAGCAAGAGGGAGTGTCAGATAAATAAATAAGGGACGGTCGAGCGATTCTTGTGCACAAGACCCAGGTAAGAAAACTGACTATTAAGTATTGCCTGGGCGACCGGGGGTCTGTCGGACGGGAATAGTCCGATAAGATAAAGATAACCGGAACGGGAAAAGTAAGAGTCCGGGGGGAAACAGGACAAGGCTCACACTGGTGGAGAGCCGCACATTCCGCCTGATAGTCCATTGGGGCGAATGTGGCAATCTTGGGGAGAAGGAAGCCCCGGGGGTAAAGATAAGGAGACTACGATTCTGTTATTTTGATTAACCAAAGTAACCAATAAGGGGGAGTTCAGTCTGGTGGCACTGGGCTGTACAGAATATTCAGAGTATCACTCAGACATTGCAAAAATCTAAGGAAAATCTAAGGCAAATGTTTTGAGTACGAAAAGTTAAAAAATAAAGGAGAAGCACATGAAAGAAATATTGAGTTGTTTCACACAATCTCATTGAAGTAAGAATGGAACTAATGTGATTTGTGTGTAAAAACCGGTTTTGTATGAATGAGGAAGGTTGTATATGTGATAGGTTTGTTTGCTGTAGACCACATGCTGTAAGGGTAGGTGTGTGTGTTCCTTTAAGAAATTGTAAGCAATGGGGAGGTTACGAACAGCTGTAAGGTAACTGACAACGCTTTGTATCATCGCAACTTAAAAGGGGAAAGTTGGAAAATGTAGGTTGCTTGGCTTTGTTGATTTCTTTTCAGTAAAGTTAATTTGGAAAATTGTTAGTCGTATGTATTTAAACTAGGAATTGGAATTTGGGAATTGTAGGGAGAATGGTTTGAACAAAATTAGAAATAAGTTAATTGCTGAACAACAAGCAGCTTTTATGGTTTGTTTAGATAAACATTCTGGTTGGAGATGAGTAATAAATTAATGGAGCCCAGGGGGAAAAAAAAAAGGAGTTGCCAGACAATGATGTCAATAATGGGAAGTTTATTTACTTCAGAAGAAAGACAGATGGTCAGACAAGCAGGAATAAAGATCTAGGAAAAGGGGTTGCAGGCTCCGGGGGTAGCAGCAGTCGCAGGTCAGCAGTTACTAAAGGTTAATTTCGTAACCAAGTCATGACCAGATATTAGAAAGAAACTGGAAAAATTGGAGGATTGGAATGACAAACCATTAAATTAATTGTTAACAGAGGCTCAGAAAGTATGTGTATGACGGGATGAGGAAAAACAGAAGGGAAAGGCAAAAATGATGTTGCAGGCAGTACAGCAAGTGGTAAAGAAGAAGGGAGAAGAAGGGGTTGGACAGGCTAGATGCAGGAAGATTGTTCCCGATGTTGGGGAAGTCCAGGACAAGGGGTCACAGCTTAAGGATAAGGGGGAAATCCTTTAAGACCGAGATGAGAAAGACTTTTTTCACGCAGAGAGTGGTGAGTCTCTGGAACTCTCTGCCACAGAGGGTAGTTGAGGCCAGTTCATTGGCTATATTTAAGAGTGAGTTGGATGTGGCCCTTGTGGCTAAGGGGATCAGAGGGTATGGAGAGAAGGCAGGTACGGGATGCTGAGTTGGATGATCAGCCATGATCATATTGAATGGCGGTGCAGGCTCGAAGGGCTGAATGGCCTACTCCTGCACCTAATTTCTATGTTTCTATGAAGGTGATAGAAGGCCGGGTGCTCATGGAGACCGGGGAAGGGGAAGAGGCAGAGACAGAGGACGAGGAAGAGGTGAATGGAGGGACCGAAGTTGGGGTCCCTGGGAAAACAAGGAACAAGGATCAGGAGGGTAGTACACGGGGCCATCCCGGTGTTACTATTGTAACGAGGAGGGTCATTTCAAGGGGGAATGTCCCGGGCTACGACGGGAGGTGCAGTCGTACACACTCATGGAGGAAGAATAGGGAAGTCGGGGGTCCTGCTCCCTGGGGTGTATGGGATACACACGGGAACATCTGGTAAACTTGAAAATAGGACCCCAGGGAGAGGATATGGTATTTATGGTAATTCGGGAGCGGAGAGATCAAGTGAAACTAAGGTACCATAAGAAATTGGATTGGGTGAAAAACAAGTCAGAATCTCGGGGGTAGGGGGGAAAGTGATGACTGCCCCCAAGGTAGAAGGGGTGATGGTAAAATACGAGAATCGAGAAGTCAGTGGAAGATTTTAAAAGGAGGATAAACTATCTAAGAACTAAGAAATTGAGTTTAGAATGAGAAAGAAGGCAGATCAGAAAGGATTAAAGTGGGAAGCAGAGGGATAAATTGATGAGACTGCTTTAAAAAAGATAAGAGCAGGCCAGACACAGATTATCCTTTGAGGCACCCATAAACTGAGAGGGCTAAGAAATACCTTACCCAATATTCCTGATGGGGCAGGAAATGGATTATGGCTTTGGAGGACAATTATTGGCTACGGGAGATTTGAAGGCACTGCTGGTGAAAGTGATAGGGACCACTAAACTGACAGAACCCCTGAAGATGGCTGGTATAAAAATGCTGTGAACAATGCAATAAACAATGGCATGCTGTTTGACACAGTCAGGCAGGGGGTATGGCAGGCCCTCAGACAAAAATCCAGCAGCCTATCTGGAGAACAAGCTGAAAAGGTGGAGACTGGAAACTGAACACAAATAGAAGGCAACCAGTTAATGAACACTATATTTTGAACCACTGTGGTGGATGTCATTCCTCCTAAAGTCAAGTCTACATTGGAGGAGGTGGTGGGATTGTCATCTATTTCCCACCCCTGATTCAGTGATCATTTGGTCAATGAGGTTGAGAAATATCGCAAAGATAGGAAAAAGACTTGCAGAGGTGCAGAGGAAAATGATGCAAATGTAACTTGAAGAGCTCAAAAAGAAAGAGCGTGAAAAAGGAAAGACAATGTTGTCAGTAACAACAGACCTGGTTGAAAAGTCTGAAATAAGTGATGCACCGACACACAGTGAGTCCTATGACAGAGCCAAACAGGGGCCAGAGATTCCATGCCAATAATAAATATATTTGGGAGAGTGTTTCCCAAATGCCCTATCAGGAGTGAAATAAATCTGGATATAAGCCCAGACAGGACTGGGGTCCCCAATGGAGGGAGGGATCTCAAGGAAGAGGTCAAGGAAGGCTAGTAAGGAGATAGGTAATGGATAAGGTTTTGGGGATGTGAACAGGTACGATAATAAGGAAATAATAATAATAATAATAATATTAAGATAATGGTGAACATAGCTAGGGTAAGAACATTAAGAGATATTAAATACACCTAGGCTAGGATGCGGCAGGGTTTTAAATACTAGCCCCATGATTTTAATCAGATGTTGTAGGCAGATTTGGAAGGTGTTGATATAGTAGATGATTTGTTGGTTTGTTCCACAAGTGAGAAGCAATGTGAGGGAGAGACATTGTATTTATCTTGGAAAAGATGGCACAGGAGGTCATAATGTATCAAGGAAGAAGTTGTTGTTTTGTCAGCAGCAGGTAGAATATTTTGGACGAGTAATATCTAAAGAAGTAAAAGCTATAACGCAGGATCAAATTGAATCGATAATTGAAGTTCCCAAACCTCAGACAGAAGAACAGATGATGATGATATTGGGAATGGCAGGATATAGTTCAGACTAGATTGGGAAGTATGTTGAAATTGTGATGCCATTAAGAAAAATAATGAAGGAAGAAGGACACACAAGTCTGAGAAATGTTTTACAGTCAGAGCCTTTGAATGAAGGACAAAAAGGTTTTGCTTGTGGATGTTTCTTGTTAAAGGGATCATAATAGCAAGTATGCAGGGTTTGAAGTGATGCATCAGGATGAATTAGACTTTAAGGTAATCAAATTGGAAGCTTGCCTGCAATCTTGCTTAGGTCAATTGGCAGAAATTAAGGCTTTAAGAGCAACATATGTACATGGAGTCTGGCACATGTTTGGAGCAGTAGGGAAACAGAAAGGCTTTGAGAAAAGCAACGGAGACCCCATGCAAAGTTAGCAGTGTCCCCCTATGAAATGTTGTTTGGGTTACCTTATTTGGGAAAAGATAGAAGGAATAGCCACCATAGAGGGCAGTGATGTATTCTTAAGGAACTATTTACTGGCAGTATCTCGTTCCCTTACAGAATTAAAAGCTAAAGGACTATTGGCTCAAAGCCCACCACTCGACTTTCCAATACATGCTGTAAAGGCCGGCGACTGGGTACTGGTCAAGAATTGGAAGGAGGAGAAACTCCAGCCCAGGGGGACCGGCCCATACCTAGTATTACTGACAACCGAGACAGCAGTACGAACAAAAGAAAAAGGGTGGACCCACGCAATCCAGGTTAAAGGACGCGTTGATCCACACGCTCCTGATAAGGAGGAACAGTGGATGGTGAAACCAGGAAATAAGCCCCTAACATTATCTTTTAGAAAAAAATAAATGTATAACTAGCAGCATGAAAGGAGCAGTCATGGTATTGTTTGCTCTGCATGTAATTATGGTAAAAAGTATTAATAACTGTGATAAATGTTATCATCCTATCAGATACGGAGGGCGGACAACCAGATCATTTACCTATCATTCCCATGTGAACGATGCTTGCTATAACCTGAGGACTAAAACTATTTGTGAGGACGGGGGAAAGAAGTATTATAGGGTAGAGAATAGAGGATATGTAGGGAGGTTTGGGTACGTTACCTGCCCAAAGGGGGAGAGATGAGTTTGTATGACTAGGACAGGGCAGTTAGGTCTCCCTTTCCATGCCTTAAGATGGACATTAGACAAAATGAAGGAGGAAGTAATAACAAGGTTAACGAAAGTAGTGGTCACCAAGCCTCCCCCTCCCCCACCTACTCAGCCTCAATTGCACCAGACACTGTACGAAGAAATAAAGAAGCAGATTGAGGTCCCTGAAGGAGGAGAAAACCTGTTTGTGGACTTGGCCCTCCGGATAGCTGGAATCCTGAATGTGACTAACTATTGGGTCTGTGGCGGACCACTGATGAGCTTACGTTGGCCGTGGAGAGGATCCATTGTTGAAGTATGGTACCAGATGGAGTGGAACCTGACAGTTGGACAAGACCGAGATCCCCAGGTATGGGTCCTGACAGACGCTCCGGTTGGGACCGAGTGTATCGCTAGGCCCTGGGCAAAGGATGCCGTCCTAGTAGGCAGCAGCCCCTGCCAGTGCATCGTCACCCAGTGGCCAAATCAGTCCCGAGTGTGGTGGCCAGAGGAGCCTAAATGGTATCCAACTAAGAAAGATGGGAGAAACTATCTGGATGAAGACCGATGGAATGGAATCGACTGGACTATGGAACTGCACCGGGAACAACCCTTATCAAGGAATCCCGGTGTTGCAAGACATATGGAACAAGGTTACCTCTAGTGGACCGGCCCCTGAAGGATTGTTATGGATATGCGGACACAAGGCAGACTCGGTGTTACCGACAAATTGGAGCGGGACTTGCTTTATTGGACTGGTACAACCGGGATTTTTCCTGTTAAACACCGAAGAAGGGCAGTCGCTAGGAACACCTGTATTTGACGACCAATATCGGAAGAGGAAAATAGACATTGGAGAATGGGAAGATGATGAATGGCCACCCGCAAGAATCATCTCATACTATGGACCAGCCACTTGGGCACAGGATGGATCCTGGGGCTACCGAACCCCGGTATACATGTTAAACCGGATCATAAGATAATTACCAACCAAACTGCGGGGGCACTGGAGATGCTGGCAAAGCAGCAGACGCAGATGAGAGCAGCAATATACCAGAACCGGTTGGCCCTAGATTACCTCCTGGCAGAAGAAGGAGGGGTATGCGGGAAATTCAACCTTTTTAATTGCTGTTTAAACATCAATGACAATGGACAGGCAGTGATGGATATATCAGAAGGAATCCGTAAGTTGGCACATGTTCCAATACAGAAGTGGAATTCGATTATGGGAACCCGATGGTGGGATTCCATCCTCGGGGGAACATGGTGGAGAACGGTGGGACTCGTGTTTCTATGTGCAGAGGCTGGACTGATCTTTATCCCCTGTTGCATCCCTTGTTTTAGGGAACTTATTGCAAGGAGTATAAGTCAGATGCAGGCTGTAGTCATGCCTATGGGAGAGAAAGGGGAAATACAGAAAATAATGATAATGCGACCAGAGAAGGTCCAGGATCTACAGGAAAAGGAGATTAGGACAATGTTACTTCAATTTGAACTGAGGGAGCTTGAAATTGAGGTTTAATCAATAGATGCGTAGCAAAATAAAAAGGGAGGATTGTGAGGGATAAAGTGATTAAACCCCACTATTGTAAGGGGCTTTAAAGAGGATTCAAACTGATAGGGGCCAGGGAGAGGGTTCTGACACAGCTGTGTATCAAAAGTTACCAGACCCATCCTTGAGTAAGAAGTGATAGCATTGTATAGCGGTAAAAGGGAGTGATGTCGATAGATCCCTATCAGTAGAATGGAGTGATAGATGGGACCCTTGTCACTATAGCTTAGCTTTAGTGCTGATATAGGAGAACTGAGAGAGTTCACTTGGAGGTGAGTAAAACTAGGGTAGGTCATGAACAACTGAGCATGCTTCATAAAATAAATGAATATTACAACACACCCCTGGTCAAAAAACTGCTCATTACCATGGACATGCGATGTATGATGTGGGAGGTACTGGGGGTACGTACCTACAGGTTGTCCACCTCGGTGTCTGATTGGAGCGGGTCAAAGGAGGGGATTTTGGATGTAGAATTGTGTGTATAAAGGGGGTTTACCCTCTGACTTTGGTGTGCCTCAACTTGGAGAGGCACCCGACTCTGCAGACTCGAAAATAAAGAATCTCTTGCTTCCACGATTTAGTCTTTGAGTGGTGATCGTGAGCACATCGCATATCTCACAAGGCCTTTCACTAGTGTGTACGAGATGGGCGGGGGGGGGGGGATCTGTGTGTGAATTGAATTGTTTGTGTGTATTGTAGAAATTGTTTTTGTTTGAGCCTCACTGAGGTTCAAATGACAATTAATAAATATTGTATATTGTATTGTACCACAGGCGCCTCGTGGAGCAGGCGCCGGAAAACCGGTGGTGGCCGCGCCTGCGCAGAGGGGCCCGGCGGCCATTTTAGCGCCGCTTCCCGCCTTTTTGTTTACCTCAGACGATGGCGGCGGCGATGGACGGCCCCGGCCCAGTCTTAGTCTCAGGCCCCGGCCCCCGCCCCCGCCCCAGCTCAGGCCCCGGCTCAGGCCCCGGCCCAGGCTCAGGCCCCGCCCCGGCTCAGGCCCCCGCCCCGGCCCCGGCTCAGTCTCAGGCTCAGGCTCAGTCTCAGGCCCCGGCCCCGGCCCCCGCCCCGGCCCCAGCCCCGGCGCGGCGACCCTCGGGCTGGGCGCACCCATCCCCGCCGGCACCTTCACTCCCGGTGCCCGGCCTCAGCCGCCGCCCCGCTACGCCTTCGGGCTGCTGGAGACGCCGCGGGACCCGGCGGCGGGAGGAGGGGGCGGCAGCTCGTCGAGCGGGCGGCCCGACTCCAACACCGCCGCCGCCTCGGCCTCGGCCTCGGGGACGCGCGGGCCGCGGACAGCCAGCGGCTTCACCCCCAGCGGCGGCAGCGGCGGCGCCAGAGGTGTGGGGGGGGGGGGGGTGGGTGAGGTGACAATGTCGGGTATGGGCACAGGTTTAAGGTCAGATGTGGGAGGTGGCTTTGACATGGGGTGAGTATGTGGTGGGTAAGATGGGATGGTGTAACATGGGCTGAGAATGGGTGGGATGGGCATGTTATGGGTATGGGGTTGGTATAGGATGGGCATGGGGTGGATATATGGCTATAGGATGGGGTGGGTATAGGGTAATTGAAGGATAGGGTGTGGGTAAGGCGTGTATGGGTGGGTTTGGATACAGGGTGGAAGATGGCTATGACATGGGGTGGGTGAGAGAACGGGATAATTTGGTGGGGCGATAGTTTGGTGACTTTGGAATGCTGGGTTTTTGAGTGGGGCTGGTTCGGCTGAAGTTTGGAGTGGGGTGAGGTACATTTGGGTGTTATTTAGGTTGCTTTGGTGAGTGGATGGTAGGTGCATTTGTGGTCGGTTGGTGGGGTCAAGGAAAGAACGGCCCCGTGATGAATAAAATTGACCTTTGGTCCTGTTTTCACTAATCTTTCTACCACCGCGCATAATCATATAACAATTACAGCACGGAAACAGGCCCTCTCGGCCCTTCCAGTCCGTGCCGACCATTTGTTTTCCCCTAGTCCCATCTACCTGCACTCAGACCATACCCCTCCATTCCCTTCACGTCCATATACCTATCCACTTTACTTTTAAATGTTAAAATCGATCTTGCCTCCACCACTTCTGCTGGAAGCTCATTCCACACAGCCACCACCCTCTGAGTAAAGAAGTTCCGCCTCACGTTACCCCTAAACTTCTGTCCCTTAATTCTCATGTCATGCCCTCTTGTTTGAATCTTCCCTACCCTCAATTGGGAAAAGCTTATCCACGTCAACTCTGTCTATCCCTTTCATCATTTTAAAAACCTCAATCAAGTTCACCCTTAACCTTCTGCGCTCCAAAGAATAAAGACCTAACTTGTTCAACCTTTCTCTGTAACATAGTTGCTGGAACCCAGGCAACATTCTAGTAAATCTCCTCTGTACGCTCTCTATTTTGTTGACATCCTTCCTACAATTAGGCGACCAAAATTGTACACCATACTCCAGAATTGGTCTTACCAATGCCTTGTACAATTTTAACATTACTTCCCTAGTCCTATATTCATGCTCTGATTTATAAAGGCCAGCACACCAAAGGCTTTCTTTACCACCCTATCTACATGCGATTCCACCTTCAAGGAACTATGCACAGTTATTCCTAGATCTCTCTGTTCCACAGCATTCCTCAATTCCTTACCATTTACCATGTACGTCCTATTTTGACTTGTCCTGCCAAGATGTAGCACTTCACACTTATCAGCATTAAACTCCATCTGCCATCTTTCAGCCCACTTTTCCAAATGGCCCAGATCTCTCTGTAGACTTTGAAAATCTACTTCATTATCCACAACACCACCTATCTTAGTATCATCTGTATAATTACTTATCCAATTTTCCACCCCATCATCCAGATTATTGATGTACATGACAAACAACAGTGGACCCAGCACAGATCACTCAAGGCACCCCACTGGTCACCAGCTTCCAACCTGACAAACAGCCAATCACCATTACTCTCTGGCATCTCCCATTCAGCCACTGTTGAATCCATCTTGCTACTCCGCCATTAACACCCAAAGATTGAACCTTCATAACCAACCTTCCATGGGGAACATTGTCAAAGGCCTTACTGAAATCCACATAGACAACATCCACTGCTTTACCTAGTAACCGCTTCAAAAAATTCAAGAAGGTTTTATCAAACATGACCTTCCAGGCACAAATCCATGTTGACTGTTCCTGATCAGACCCTGTTTATCTAGATGCTTATATATATTATCTCTAAGTATCCTTTCCATTAATTTGTCCAACACTGACGTCAAACTAATAGGTCTATAATTGCTAGGTTTATTCTTTGAACTCTTTTTAAACAATGGAACAACATGCGCAGTACGCCAATCCTCCGGCACTATTCCCGTTTCTAATGACATTTGGAATATTTCTGTCATAGCTCCTGCTATTTCTACACTAACTTCCCTCAATGTCCTAGGTAATATCCTGGAGACATATCCACTTTTATATTTTTCAAAATTGTCAGTACTTCCTCCTCTTTGAATCTCATAGTTTCCATAGCTACTCTACTTTTTTTTCCTTACCTCACAGAGTTCAATATCCTTCTCCTTGGTGAATACCGAAGAAAAGAAATTGTTCAATATCTCCCCCATCTCTTTTGGCTCTGCAGATAGCTGGCCATTCTGTCTCTCTAATGGTCCAATTTTATCCCTCGTTATCCTTTTGCTATTAATATAGCTGTAGAAACCCTTTGGATTTACTTTCACCTTTCTTGCCAATAAGAAGCACACGAAGCAACAAGACAGACACCATTGCATGCAGATACCAAGAAGTGTGATCAGCTCTGGTGTGTGGACTCAAAAAGAAGACTGGGTTGGTTTGGGACCCACAGCCATTCCCTGAATTTCTTGGCTCTGCCCCTCTGGTTCTCTTTTCCAACTCCATTAAAATGCTGATCTCAACCTATGTCGTCAAAAGTCACCAGAAATAATATCTTCCTTTCTGATTGAGTGTCAGGTTATGTTTGAAAAATTTCCCGTGATGTACTTTGGAATAGCTTACTATTAAGACAATATGTTGTTATTATATTCATAATCATCTTCTTGATTTTAATTTTGACAGAATCATACTTCGGTGATAAGAGTTCAAATGCAGGCAACAGAAGTCAGTTCACAATTGCCTCAGCACACAACAGCTCTTCATTGAAGGCTTTTAATGAAACCAAAATTAGGAAGACCCCTGTGTCCACCACCAGCAGCAGTCGCAATACCAGGCCCGCTTCCAAGCTCCGCACGCCCCAAACTGCTCACTCAGGTTCAGATAATGATCTTTTTAATCTTTAATCAGACAAAAAATTAAATGTTTTCAATTCTGAGTAGTTGTTTGCCTATTTCTAAATGTGTTCCTTAGCTGTAAAGCACTTTGGGGCTTCCTAAAAGTGTATTCAAGTGTAGATTAATATGCCTATTTAAATCTATTGTCAAAATACAAAATATACTTTGGGTGGCAAAGTTAGCCAAAGCATGTCATTTTAACCAGCTGTTTTCTGTAGGAATTCATACTTTATATAAGCCTCTCTCACATTATTTCCCCTTGCCCCTATCAACATTATTTTTTTGAAAACTTAAAATCATGAACTAGTTAGCATATCTGAAGATAGTACAGAGGAAGATAGTATTTCTTGTCTGTCAAGAGGTATGTAATGTGATCTCGATTAACCAGAAACATTAATGCTCTCCTCAAATATTTGTTTTATTGTTTGAAAGATACAACATGGAAACAAACCTTCAGCCAACCGACCACGGCGACCATTGAATAAGCCTTCACACTGTTTCTGTTATCTTACTTTCTCATTCTCTCACTACAGAATGGGGCCAATTAAGCTACAAATTGTGTGACTATCGTATATTTCCAGAATTCACATTTTATTTCCGAATAATTGTGTTAGAAAATGAAAACAAAAACTGCAGAATATGGAAATATTAAATAAAAACAGAACATTCTGGAAAACCGTGGAAGGAGAAGTGGTTAAAGTTTCATGTCGTAGACCTTCATCAATGTATTATTTTGGATTTCCAACATCCATAGTTGTTTCTTTAGTTGTTGGTACTTCGCAGAAAGGAAACTTTCTCAAACCACCTGAAAAACACTGAAATGAAACGCTGAAAATTGATGGAAAATCTTCCGTTTCTATAGTGCTTAACACATACCTTTGCCACTGCCCTAAAGCATTTCACAAGCAACTAATTACTTCTGAGCTGTAGTCACCATCATAAATAAAAAATGCAGCAGCAAGTTTGTGCACAGCAAGGTAAAACAAACAGCAATGTTAAAAAGACACCATTTAATATGTTGATTGATGGATTAAAGCTGTTTGTGAGAATTCCTGTATTTTCTTCAAGAAGAAAAATCTGAAGAAGTGTTCCTTCATGAAACGTTGCCTACCATTGACCCACTGCAGCACTTTGCGTATTGCAAAAGATCTGCTTGAACATAGTAGCTTACATGATTTCACAACGTTTGAACGTGCTTTACAGCCAACGAAACACTTTTAGTAAGGTTGAGTTACAGAAACAAGTGATGCAGCTCAATCCCTCCATGCCATGCCAAGGTGCCTGCCTGATCTGCGTTTGTCCCACATCCCTCTAACCCATGACTACCCATGCACTGAATGCTATCCAAACAGATCAGGTATACCATACAATCAAGTCAAACTCAAATACAATAGACAATGTCAAAGGGGAAGAAGCAGAGTGCAGACTATAGTTCTCGGCATTGCAGCGCATCAGTTCCATGTACAATGTCCATTGTGAATGGAACAGTACCTTAGTTTATGGAAGGATCCTTCAAAAGCTTCAAAGAAGCTATTCTTGAGTCTGGTGGTGCACACTCAAGCTACTGTATCATCTGCCGGACGGGAGCAGAGAAGAAAGAATGACCAGGGTGGGATAAGTCTTTGATTATTTATTACAGGTATTTCTTGATTTATTAACGTTGTATTTATGCATTTGTACCATTATACTATGGACTCTAGTGCCTTCAATTCATGGAACTACTTTTGCTCCAATGAAAAGTGCTCTAACCTGTATATATATAGCCTTTCTTCCCACACCATTTTGACTTTGTCAATCTCCCGTTGCTGTAGCTTGTGCTCCGTTATCAAAATGTATTCTGTGAATCCACTAAGATAGCTGCAACAATAACAAGCATTACATCTCTTCTAGGGAATCAATGGAAACTATAACTCTTGATACTAAGCTGGATGTAATTCATCATAGTGCACTTCACCAATATGATAGGGTACTGTCCGATTCACCTCTACCCCATTGTGGACATGAGACCTTTGGAACTGATGTGCTGCAATGCTGAGAACTATATTCTGCACTGTATCTTCCCCTTTGCTCTATCACACTTGAGTTTGACTTGATCGTATCCATCTCTGGTGTATGATCTGTTTGAATAGCATTAAAAATAAAGCTTTTCATTGTACCTCAAACACGTGACAATAAAAAAACCTAAATTTAAAAAGTAACAAGTGATTTGTTATTGTCAGCTGTTTGGTGATTCTTGCAGCATCCTTTAACCATGTAGATATAATTTGTGCCCATAGTGTTATAACTGAAAGTGCATTGTGCATTATGAAGGATAGAAGTATTTTAATGAGGAAAATGAAAAAGGGACAGGCGTGTGATTTGACATTTTGAATCAGTGGCATGAGTCCCTGAGTTTTTATCATGATCCAAGAAAAAGTGAGATTAAAGCTAGAGTTTGAAAGAGTTTAAGAAAAGTGATGGAATTTCCGTAGGTACTAATACATTTAAGGCTGTCTGTGACTGGCTTGAACCTTTCAAGAAACATGCAAACCTGCAAAATATTTGTCTTATGAAGAGGAGCAAGTGAAAATATCGTGGTGATGGAACATTTTCCCAAGGAACTGAATGAATTTATTGTGGCA
The DNA here is from genome assembly GCA_035221665.1 of Okamejei kenojei. NCBI lineage: Eukaryota > Metazoa > Chordata > Chondrichthyes > Rajiformes > Rajidae > Okamejei > Okamejei kenojei. The sequence goes on along the minus strand of CM069140.1, from coordinate 83,171,534 downwards.
AGTGACTATTTTTTAAACAAGTGTTTAACATAGATCTTTCAGAAGAGAATACCCAGATGTTTATTAGTCTCAAAAGATGAGTAAACTGCTTCAAGTTACATTATTCTCCTTGGAGGCAATCCCAAGGGGTATTCAAAAATCAATCTTTCAGCGGAGTGGCAATCTGACTAAAATGATATATTATGTTGTTTCTACCTTCATCACAATTTTGTAGAAGGCACAAACTGGATAACAACCATGCTTGGTGTCAACAATATTTCTGAATAAGGATTTCGACCTGAAACGTCACCCATTTCTTCTCTCCAGAGATGCTGCCTGACCCGCTGAGTTACTCCAGCATTTTGTGTCTACCTTCGATTTAAACCAGCATCTGCAATTCTTTCCTCATTACTTTCAAATAGCATATTGCTTTCAAGGCTTCATATCTGCATGTATAATGAGACATTCTTATGGAGTTGAATGAAATGATAAACTCACCTGTCAGAAAATTTGTAAGAGTTGCAATGTCAAAATAGGTATACACCACACCAGTTCCTTGTGGGATGACATAGTCCATCTAATTGTGAACGGTGTATGGAGCAAATTATAACCAGAATTGGTACATCTCTCCAATACGTTTATGAGCATGAAACATCTCTGAGAAGATATTGTCAAATTGACAAGAAACCACTAACATGTCCCAAATAGTTCACTATGAGAATAATTTCAGGGGGTGGTTTTATACATTGTATAAGTGAGCCATGTTGAAACACCACTGTTCTAACATATAGTGCAGCACTTGGTGGTGACCACATGATAGAAAATGCTGAACTTTACTCAAGGCCACAAGAAAGTAGGAAATGGTGTGGGTTATTTGGCTCCTCAAAGCCTGCCCTGCCATTTGTATCACTGGCTGATGTCAGTTCCCTATCCTCAATGTTATCAACTAAATACCCCAATTATCTAGTCTTCACAACCTTCCAGGTTAGAGAATTCCAGAGATTCTGCAACTTCTGTGAGAAGAGCTGTCTGGATTTTCATCAACATACCAGTTAAGTTTCCATCATCAGTCTTACAACTAACCCTTGTTATCAGTGTCACAAACTCAGGTTCACCAGCATCCCAAACCTGTTATCCCAAAACCAGTGACATCTCTGCCTCTCACCTCTCTACTGCCTCCTTGACATGGAAAGTCCATCTACATCTGGAGATATAAAGAGCCTTTCGAGGAGCCATCCAGTTCATAGAAAATAGGTGCTGGAGTAGGCCATTCGGCCCTTCGAGCCTGCACCACCATTCAATATGATCATGGCTGATCATCCAACTCAGTATCCTGTACCTGCCTTCTCTCCATACCTCCTGATCCCTTTAGCAACAAGGGCCACATCTAACTCCCTCTTAAATATGGCCAATGAACTGGCCTCAACTACCTTCGGTGGCAGATAATTCCAGAGACTCACCACTCTGTGTGAAAAATGTTTTCCTCATCTCGGACCTAAAGGAATTCCCCCTTATCCTTAGAGTTCCTTGATCTTGTGCTGCATCAATGTCATGGCCGGTCTGATTGCACCCTGAACTGCATCCCACCTACTCTTCATAAGTTCATAAATTATAGGAGCAGAATTAGGCCATTTAGTCTGCTGAGTCTACTCTGCCAATGAATCATTGGCTGATCAATATTTCCCTCCCAACCCCATCCCCCTGCCTTCTCCCCATAACCTTTGACACCCTTACTAATCAAGAATCTCAATCTACACTTTAAAAATACCCAATGACTTGGCCTTCACAGCAGTACATGGTAATGATTTCCACAGATTAACCACCCTCTGACTAAAGAAATGCCTCCTCATCTTTCTAATGTAACGTCCTTTTATTCTGAGTGCACTCTGGTCCTAGACTCCAATTTGTGGAAATATTCTTTCCATATCCAGGCCTTTTACTATGCGGTAGGTAATCCATCATCCATGTGCTTATGTTCCAAAGACTCGTTCCACCGGGTGCAAAGTTTCACCTAATTTCTACTTTAGTTAGGTGACCTTTAGGATCACTTGATGCATACACTGAGACGGTACTTTAGGTGTATTTTTATTTTATTAATTTGACATGTAATTGTTAATGAAATTACATTTCATTATTTCAGCTACTTGCATTGATTTATTTTTAAGTGTTTGAGTTCTTTTGATCAAGTTTGTTGAACTTTGGAAGGGAATCAAAAGTTTTTACTTCGAACCTAATGGAAAATCTTTTCTGTTTCTGATTTTTCACTTAACAAGATGTTTTCCTGGACGTCAACCTCCATAAATCAAAGAATACCCACTTGTCATTACTGTAGAAAATGTGACAGCCAATTTGTGCACAGCAACACTTACGCACAGCAGTGAATCAAACTGCATTTGTTGAAGAATAAATATCGCCCAAGTCTTATGGGAAAACTCAGCGAGACAGCCAGCATCAAGACGGGTCTCAATCTAAAATGTAATCCAATCCTTCTCTCCAGAGATGCTGCCTGTCCACTCAGTTACTCCAGCTTTTTATGTCTATCTTCGGTTTCAACCAGCATCTGCTGTTCCTTCCTACTCATGGGAAAACTACCACTTTTACAATATATGAAGAAGTGTCATTGGACCGTTTACATTTATCTGAGATAGCAAAGAGGTCATCTCACCCAAAGGATAGCCCTCAGTCAGTGCATTACTCCCTCTGTACTGGAACAGTAATAAAGATGTTTGTGCTCAAACCTGAGATGGGACTCAACCTCATAACACTTTCGACTCCGGGAAGATGTCACATCTGAAGTTGTCAATCTGATGCTTGGATTTTGCAGTACACAAATTAATTTATTTTGTTTAGTACATTGAAAAAGTGACAACGTTTCTCAAGACTGGTGTCATTGAAATGCCAGAGAGTCAAGAGTTTAATTGTCATATTTACCAACGCAACAATGAAATTCTTACAGCAGCATAACAAACCCTTAAATGCAATACACAAAGATAAAATGTAATAGTAAAAAAATAATTAATTAATAACCATAATTAATTGGTGTGCTGTGTTCAAGGGCCTGATGGTTGATGGGAAGAAGCTGTTCTTAAGTCAAAGTAATCGATTTTAGGTTTCTGAAAAATGAACACGAGGGCAATAATAGGAAATAACTTTTATCCAGAAGTCTTGCATCATTGTGGATCAACTGCTACCCCACCCAAAATCATACTCCATACAATCTTGCTTTAACCCATCTTGTGAAAAACTGCAATGAAGGAGTTTTTTAAAATGCAAACATATATTGGAAAAAGTCTGATCAATAGGCCACATTCGAGTTGGATTTCTTCCTGTTCAGTTTTTTTTGTTGGTATGTAGTTTTATCACATGAACGCCGAGATAAAATAACTTCTGGTTACAACTGCAAGATTGTGGAGAGTTTAGTGGATAATATTATTCCAATGCTAGAATCTTAATGACTACATACTTTTCACACAGTTACTTCATCTTCTGCGGTATCAGTTCACGTTGCTTCTGTAATTGTGGCAGTAGTAGAGGGACGTGGGCTTGCTCGGGGTGAAATAGGAATGGCCAGCCTCGACCTGAAGACTCCAGAATTAATATTATCCCAGTTTGCAGACAACACCACATATGCTAAGGTAATAAATATGATCATTAGTCTGGGTGTCAGTGGTTACGGGGATAAAGCAGGAGAATGGGGTTAGGAGGGAGAAATAGATCAGCCATGATTGAATTACAGAGTAGACAATGGGCTGAATGGCCTAATTCTGCTCCTAACACTTATGAACTTATGATTAGCATCTCACAAGCAGTCACACAGCTGCTACTCTGCTCTTGAAGTTGATCCACCACCTACCCAGATAGGGTAACAAGGATTGGGCAATAAACATAATATTGATCGAGTGCTGCAGATGTTTCCTGGGAGAATCGCCCATGTTCTGAGAAAACATGTTCAATCATCTAACATATATAGCAAAACCTATTGAGAAACTAATTCCTCTAGACAGACTGCCAAGGAAAACAGTACCCTGATTTAAAATTTAGAACTAAAGGGCCAACTTAAGACTCTAATTAACAACTTTGAACTTGAATGGTACAAGATGGTATCTGGAAATATGGCAAAACGTGTGTACTGCCTCAGTGTAATCCACTGTCCTTACACTCTTGTAATTTAGTATGATTGTGCTTATGTATAGTAAGATTTTATTGAATTTAAGCAAAAAGGGAATTTCACTGTACCTAGGTACATGTGACAAAAAAAAGTACGATTGAAATGGGAATTATTTCTTGCACAACAAGCTGTTGTGATTTGAAATGTCAGTGAAAGTAGACTCAATCGGAATTTGGAAAGAGAATTAGATGAATGCGAGAAAAGGTCAAATTTAGTGGGCTAGGGAAGAGTGCTAATGAAGCAGATGGTTCTTTGGCAGTCTGAATGTTTTCATAATTTTCTCTGAACAAATGCTTTGAATCAGCTCAAAAACTTGTCATTGTAGAGCGTGGACTGATAAATCTTTGGGCTGGGGTCACCATCTCTGTAAATCCACGGGTGACACATGCATGGTGACACATAGACAATGAATAGAACTTTATAATCTAGGCCTAATATTGTGAAATATAATTCAATTGCTAGGCTATAGTATATACCACGTTTTAAGCTAAAATAATGCATGTCAAAAAGATATATCACAAATGGAGATGGGTGGCCTGTGAAAGAGTTCCTATCACTGCCTGATGCCGAGTGCATCGCACACAAGTAAAGTACCTGCACGGATTTGTGGTCCTGGATGTATGTGTGAGTTGTATATTTGACGTTATGGGTATCATACCATAAAGAGCACAGAACTGGACACTAAAATTAGAATGCTGTTAGAACTCAGTATGCAAGACAGTATTTGTGGAGGCAAAAAGTATAAGTTAGTGTTTTGGTTCAAAATCCTATACCAGGACTGAATGGAATATAGATTGTCAGTATATAATAGTGCCAGAATCAGGGGGAACAAGGGTGGTTGGAGGTGAAAGGTGACAGGTTTGGCTATATAGGGAAGGGATGATAGGCAGAAGGAACTGGGGGGGGGGGGGGGGTGGTTGGAAAAGAAAAGATGAAATAAAAAAAAAAAAACTAGCTGGGCAGGTGAGTGTGTGCGCGCAAGGAGGGCACCGGAGGCATGGGTTATGAGAAATTGAAACATCCATTGTTCATTTCATTGGTTTATAAGCTACCCGAGCAGAATAGGAAATGTGGTTCAGGCCTCTCCTGGCCTTCCTCACCCAGCTGTACACATCTGTAATTATAGAACGCTTACAGCATCTTTTGGCCCATTGTGGCCACATAGCTCTCCACCAGAACAACTCTTCCGTTCCATTCCTGGCCTCTTCCATAGTCTTGCGAATTACTCCTCACATTATATTTACACAGTTCTTTCATTAAAAGAACAATTGATCATGGTTTCACTACTTGTGCAGTTAACTTTCTCCTTAACTGAATCTAATTTGCCTCAACTAGTTCCGTATTCTCAGTGTGCTCTGTAAAAAATATTTTCAGTTCTTCATTAGAATCTTTAGGGACTATTTTATATAGACACTTTCGGTCTAAACTGGAGGTAACAGTGACAGTGTTGCACACATCACTTCCTATAAGGTAAAACCAAGCAGCTCAAGTGACAGTGATACAACGCCCAGATGAGCTAATTCCTTTCTGTGTTCATTTCGAAAGAAAGAACAATAATGTACCTTCACGAGCCCCAACAGTCCCTGAGCACATTATAGTCTCTGAGGCTGACCTCAAAAGATCCATCTTGAGGGTGAACCCGTGGAAAGCGTTCAAACTAGATGGTGTACAGTACCTGACATGTTCTTTAACTGCACCATGGCCATCTTCAACATTTTCTCTTGACACTACCTTTTATACTAATGTATAGTAGGAATTGACTGGACAGCACACAGCTTTTTGTTGCATCTAGGTACACGTGGCAATAATAAACCAATACCAGTATATGAAATAGGGAAATACAGTTAAGACTAACATAAGAAAAATAGTTCTTGTATAACATGGAATCAGAAATGCACTGCCCACAGATGTGAAAGAAGCAGGTTCCATTGTGGCCTTGGAGAGAGAAATAGATAAATATACATTGGAGAATCATTTGTGAGGCAATGGAGAAAAGACCGGTGGGTTGAACCTGAGGGCTGTTAGGGAGATGAGGGTGTGGACATGAGGGGGTGAGTGAGGTCAGAAATTGACCTCTTCAGCCCTCCACGGCCATGATGCCTATCAAAGTATTCAAATAACTCCTGTCTTTCGTTTAGAGATACAGTGGGAAACAGGCCCACCGAGTTCACGCCGACCAGCGATCACCCCGCACATTAAAGCAATCCTACACATTAGGGACAATTTACACATACACCAAGCCAATTAACCCGAGAACGTACAAACTCCGTACAAAAAAGAACCTGTAGTCGGGATCGAACTTGGGTCTCCGGCACTACAAGCACGTAACTCTATCACCGTGCCACCCCAAATGGTGCCGTAACCATTCTATCATTCATTGCCATGCTGCTCAATGATGCGGATCATTTACACATTAAGCTTTGGGGTTTTTGACTATGGATGAAACATATACAAAATAAAGTAAGTATTAAACATAAATACTTTTCAAAATTCAATTGATTTGAATTACTATTTCATTGCACAAGAACACACTGCATTCTGTTTGTGTTCCAGGTCATTACAAAACTGCAGATTTTATCTCCTCTTGAAATTATAATGCCAAATACTACTTGTGATAAAGGAGGTGGGACCAAACTGTTTACTCTTGTCACGGAAAACTTTAAAGTAAGCATGATGTAGAACATCTCAACAATAATTTGGGCCTACGTTATGGATAATGTAATCAGTAATAATTGTGTTTTTAATAGTGTTTTTATATTCCTTTGAGATCTCTGTGTTCCTCCATTTCTGTAATTTATAAGTTTTCAACTTCCCATCACCACTGGTAACCATCCTTTCAGCTACCTGGATGTTACCTTCTGGAATTTTCTTCTTTAACTTTTCCATATCTTTCTCTTCCTTTAAGAATGTCCATGAAACCTATACTCTCATGTCGTGGAGCATTAATGTTGTTGGCTTCCCTCTTACAGCAGCAAGCAACAATATTTAAGTGCAGCTCAAGGAAATCTTCAAAATGTCTGTAACATTTGGGCTAGTTTGCCTGGCCACTTCATAAATATAATTAGGCCACATTTATATTCGGAGGGAAAAGTTGGCTTGATTGCACTCGTGCAATAAGGTCATAAGTGATAGGAGCAGAATTAAGCCGATCCGCCCATCAAGTCTACTCAGCCATTCAATCATGGCTGATCTATCTCCTAATCCCATTCTCCTGCCTTCTCCCCGTAACCCTGGACAACCGTACTAATCCAGAATCTATCTATCTCTGCTTTAAAAATATCCATTGACGGCCTCCACAGCCGTCTGTGGCAAAGAATTCCACAGATTCACCAACCTCTGACTAAAGAAATTCCTCCTCATCTCCTTCCTATGCTATGATTATGGTTTGATTGGATGGCAAAGGTTTTTTTACTGTATCTTGGTACATGTGACAATAATAAACCAATACAATACGATAGTAAACATACCATTAGCACTCGAACAGAACTGCAAACAGATTTTGTTTGTGTAAAAGAACTGGAAAGTTGGTCAAATGGAGATTCCAGAGTTTAAGGCCCAGGCACAGTTGCCAGTGGAGGAGCAATCAAGGTAGAATGATTTGGTGTGAGAATTGGACATAGAAAGATGTCAAAAGGTTGCAGGGTGGGATTATGTTTTGGAAGCCGATATCTTGGATATATAATGGAAAATGGGTCCAGGAGGAAAGTTAGACATATGATGATTTATGATTATTTGGAAGTACTTGAAATGAATGCACTGGAGATCTTATGCTGATTATGCACTTAGAATTACATAATAATATGCTTTGCTTCTGTGGAAACAATGATGCTAATTCTGATGGAAACTTTGTGGGGAAGTACTTGGAATTATGTGAAGAAAGAAATTCATGTATTCTCACAAGTTGTAGTAGAGTGTTTTATTTTCTCTTCCCACAGAATGTAGCTCTCAGTACTGTTCAGAGGAAGTACTTTAATGAAACGAAAGGCCTGGAGTACATTGAACAGCTTTGCACGCCTGAATTCAGCACAGTGCTCATGGAAGTTCAGATGAAGTATGGAATTAAGTTTTGTATTTAACAATTTTTTGAACTGCAAAATATTTTTGTTGTATATTTTTACAGCAAAAATAATGAATTTTAGTCGCCTTTCACCTCCAATCTGCTTTACAGCAATTAAAGCAAATCTTTTGGTGGGTACACAAAAGGCTGGAGAAACTCAGCGGGTGCAGTAGCATCTAAGGAGCAAAGGAGATAGGCGACGTTTCGGGTCGAGACCCTTCTTCAGACTGGGTACTATCGGTCAGGAGTGTATCACCTGCAATAGAGGTGGTGAGGTCAAGGAATGGTAGGGAAATGTCGGAAATGGTCCAAGTGTATTTGAGTGCCGGATGGAAGTTGGTGGTGAAATGGATGAAGTCAGTCAGTTGTGTGTGGGTGCAGGAGGTGACACCAAAGTAGTCGTCGATGTAACGGAGGTAGAGGTCGGGGATGGGGCCCTGGTACGCCGAGAACAAGGATTGTTCGACGTACCCTACAAAGAGGCAAGCGTAGCTGGGGCCCATGCGTGTGCCCATAGCTATGCCTTGTGTTTGGAGGAAATGGGAGGAGTCAAAATAGAACTTATTGAGGGTAAGGACAAACTCCGCTAGGCGGAGACGGGTATGGGTTGCTCCTCTGGTCGAGGATGAACCGGAGGGCTTTGAGACCGTCCTGGTGGGGGATGGAGGTGTAGAGTGACTGGACGTCCATGATAAAGATGAGAGGATGGGGGCCTGGAGAATGGAATGCGCGGAGCCGACGGAGAGTGTCTGAGGTGTCTTAAACATAGGTGGGGAGGGATTTAACAAAGGGGGATAGGATGGAGTCAAGGTATGTGGAATTGTGTCCGGTGGGGCACGAACAGGCAGAGACAATGGGTCTGCCGGGGCAAACCTCACATTTGTGGTAGGGGTAGCTGGATAATGGGCCCGAGGTTTTCTGGGTATTCTCACAACAGTAGCAGTGCTTTTCTCAATCAACAGCTGATTACTGGTGAATCTGTCTTCTCACTTGCTACTCTGTGAGGAATAACCATGTGGAGGTCATCGCCGTTGTGGCCAACCTGCTTAGCCATACAGCATGAAAACAGTCGATCCATTGCATCCATGCTGACCACCAAGCACCCATCCAGCAGGGCTGCCAAGTCTCACACTTTGAGCGTGAGAATCACGCATTTGAAGAAACTCTCATGCCCTCACGCTGATCAGAAATTTCTCACGCTCTGTGGTGAGAAATTCTGTGATCAACGAAAATTTCAAAACTCAGATAAACTGCATGGTCTGTGGGTGTTGGAGAGCCGGGGCTGAGGGAGGGATGGGAGCAGATGTAGCGGCTGGAACAGATGCGGATGGAAAGCCGGGGCTGCCGAGTGTTTACGGGACTGGCGAGTGTTTGCTGGGGACAGATGCCGCGAACGGGGCTGGCGAGTCGCTCACTGTAGCTCCGGCCATGGAGCAACCTCCGTGCGAGAGTCCCGGGCCGTCGGAGGCGTCAGAAGCGTTGCGCCGCTGCCGCGAGAGTCTGTTCCGATGGGACAGAGACTCTCAAAGGGAGGTGGAGAGAGAGAGGGGAAGGAGACGGGGAGAGAGAGAGGGGAGAGACTGGGTTGAATGGAGAGAGAGAAGAGTGAGAAGGGGAGGTGGGAGAGTGGGGAGAGAGGGGGTGGAGGAGAGAGCGGTGAGAGGGAAGAGAGAGGGGGTGGAGAGGGTATGAGAGAATGGGAGGGTGGGGTGAAAAGAGTGAGGGGAAAGAGAGGGAGACGGGGGGGCGGGGCAAAGAGAAAAAGGAGACAGAGACAGGAGAAAGAGGGGAGATAGAGCAACGGGGAGAGTGAGGTGAGGGAGAAATGGGGGAGAGAGGTGGAGAGGGAGGGGGGAGAGGGAAGGGATAAAACTCGATCACTTGATTTTGAAGCATTCATGCATGGTGGAGGTTTAATGTGGTCATAGAGTGATACAGTGTGAAAACAGGCCCTTCAGCGCAACTTGCCCACATGTCCCAGCTGCACTACCTGCTTTTGGTCCATACCTCCAAACCTGTCCTATCCGTGTATCAGTCTAACTGTTTCTTAAATGTTGGGATGGTCCCTGCCTCAACTACCTCCTCTGGCAGCTTGTTCCAAACACCCACCACCCTTTGTGTGGATAAAGTTACCCCTTAAAAAGTTACCTCTTAAAAATACTTCATACAAAAAACATTGAAATCATACTTCTACAATGCACTAAAACATGATTTTAATACATCAAATTTCAAAAAGTTCCTACCCTGGGATGGGGATACCCTTCCACACCCTCTCCCCACTTGGTTGCTCCACTCCCTCACCGGGTACCCCCAAGGCCAGTGATCAGTGATCGCTCAGCCTCCCCACTTTCAAAAACGGTCCACGGCCCCTGGTTCATATGGACAACACTGCCAGATGTGAGCGGGGAACTGAGGCCAGTTGTCCATGATGTTTGGATCCCAATGCTCAGCGCTTCATGTTACGGAGTTGGCTAATGTTATTGATTTGTAATTAGCCTGATGACTTCAGGACAATTTGTTACGAAAATGAAAGAAATGCTATCAGAATACTTATACAGCTGAATGAGTATAATTTTATGGGTGGGAATTGTGTTCAACCAATTAATTACTTCTTTGACAAAGTGACTAGCATGTTAGATAAAAAACAATTAAATCTGCTTAACCTTATCCGCTGCCTCGAGGATATAAAGTGCTGGATGGCCCAGAACTTCCTCCAACTAAACGAGAGTAAGTCTGAGGTCATCCTTCTCGGCCCCTCAGACTCAATCAAAATGATAGCAGGCAGCCTTGGAAGCCTTACCCCACTACTCAAACCTCACGTCAAAAACCTTGGCGTGATATTTGACTCAGCATTGAAGTTTGACAAACAAGTCAATGCCGTGGTAAAAGCTAAATTCTTTCAGCTTCGGTTGATAGCTAAAATAAAACAATTGCTCCAGTTTGATGACCTCGAAAAGATCATCCATACATTTATCTCCTCCCGCCTATATTACTGCAACTCCCTTTACACTGGCATCAGCCAATCTTCCCTGTCCCGTCTGCAACTGGTCCAAAACGCCGCAGCGAGACTCCTGACGGGCACCTGAAAAAGGGACCACATCTCCCCGATCCTGGCCTCTCTCCACTGGCTCCCTGTGCGGTTCCGAATTAATTTCAAGACCCTCCTCTTTGTCTACAAAGCCCTCAATGGGCTTGCACCCACCTACATTAAAAGTCTTCTCACCCACTACACCACCTCCAGGTCCCTCAGATCGGCCGACTTGTGGTTGCTGAATGTCCCGCCGTCTAGGCATGAGCTCAGGGGCGATCGCGCCTTTGCGGTCGCAGCTCCTAGACTGTGTAACCATTAATAAAGAGATTTTCAGTATTGAGGAAAACTTTGATCAGACTTCTAAAGGAAGAGAGAGATGGAAATGTTTGAGGGAGAGATGCAAAACATGGTCTAGGTAGCTGAAGTCAGGCTGACTTGCATGATTAGAAGTGGAATGTACAAGAGGCTAGAATTGGCGGAGAGCAAAGTGTGATTGATTGATTGATACTTCATTGTCACTTGATTGTCAGTTGCTACGGTGAGATTCTTTGTTTAGATACAGTCGTCACGTAAAGGCCGCCGACAAATTAACAAAAGTACACAGTATAGTCCCTCTTCCCACTCCCCCACCTTTACCACCCTCCCACCCCCAGTACTTCTTTGTTCACCGCCGCCTCCCCCCCCCCCCCCCCCCCCCCCCCCCCCCCCCCACGCCCCCCACGCCGTGTTCTCGTCGGTGCATCCTCCACCAACCGCCGGGACTCACACAGCAGAACTCGGTTGATGATTTCTCTTATTTTTGCAGGTACTATAGTTTGGCAGCAGCTGCAGCCTTGTTGAAGTACATTGAATTCATACAGAATATGGTTTACGCTCCAAAATCCCTTAAAGTCATCTTCAAAGGAAGCGAACAGACAGCAATGATAGATTCAGCTTCTGCACAGCATCTCGAACTGACTATTAACAACAGAGACCCCAGGTACATAGGCATGCAATCTATTTGAAGGATCAGTCTCCATGATGACAATGAAATAGCTGACAATTAAATATCTTTAACAGGAAGAAATTTGATGGAAAAGGTTAGGTTGCACTTTTGTTCAATATAAATTCATGGAACTTGAGAATGATGTGGCATAAAACAAAGGCATTTGGAACAACACTGGCTTTAAACAGAATTGTTTGGTGTTTCTCCATACCCAGGTTTTACATCTCTTCAAGTATTTATGAAATTCCCTTTCAAAACTTTTACTAATAGTGCTTCCAATTCACTTTCAATTAGTGCAGTTATCACAATAATTCACAACATATATTAAGTAAAAAACTGCATTCACTGGAAACCTGAAATAAAATCAAAAATCAAAATCAAAAATGCCAAAAAAAACTTTTCACTCCCTCATATGACATTAATAAACTAAATGGTAAATAGACATAATATGTGGAAAGAGAAACAGTTAACGATTTGGGTAAAAGTCACCTTTAGAATTATGAAGCAGATAAAACATTGTTTCCCAAACATTGTTTCTCTCTCATAGTTTCCTCTTATTTCACAGCATCATTACTTTTAATAACAAATAATCTCTGGTATCCACTGCATTGCATATCATTTTTTTCTGCTTTTTCGATTTCCTTTTATGTTGTTCATCTGTATCACCATCTGTTACTGACAAAGCATCTACCTGATAACACCAACCCATTTGTTTCCTTCCCTCTGCAACAGGATTGCCCTTGAGACTCCAGGAATTGAAAACTAATTTTCAGGATTGGCCTGCAGGCAAAAAAAGAAACAAAAAGAAGATATATAAGCTTGAGAAGCTGACTGGCTTCCTGCTCCTCACGCTTCATTGCTTTATTATTCGTTTCTTTCTAAAGTAAAAAGTATTGTCATTTTTGTTGCAGAAATAATCACACGCTCTACGGAGTCCTGAATTACACAAAGACAGCTGGAGGGAGTCGCAGGCTTCGCTCAAATATATTGGAGCCTCTTGTGGATGTGGAGACGATTACCACAAGATTGGACTGCGTCCAAGAATTACTGGAGGATGAGGATCTCTTCTTCAGTCTTCAGTCAGGTCAGTACTGTTTGATTGTTCGAGGCTTGGAATAAACTGGGATCCGGCAAGGTCACAGGGTTGCAGACACATTAAATGAGAGGAATAAAAGTAATATGATACAACTCAGAATATATGATGTTTATTTCAGGAGTTTGATTTTGGGCATACAACCACATCAGGGGTGGTTCACAGGAGTTTTATCAGACAGAACTTCATACTCAATTACAGTCTCAAGGCGAAAGCAGCTGCATATCATTGCCTGTGTTGGAGAGAATAAACACAAAACGCTGAAGAAAGATACAACCACCATCTGCAGTTCCTTCTTACACATTTGGAATGAACTTAAGAATAAACAAGAGGCTAGAGTTGGAGGTGCAAAGAGCCTGGAAGGTTGCAGTTATTTATTTACAGGATGGCAGTGTTTTTCAGGCGGAATTGTGGCGCAGTGGTAGAGTTGCTGCCTTACAGTGGTTATAGCACTAGAGACCCGGGTTCGATCCTGACTACGGGTGCTTGTCTGATGGAGTTTCTACGTTCTCCCCGTGACCTGCGTGGGTTTTCCCCGAGTTCATTGGTTTCCTCCACCCACCAAAGACGTACGGGCTTGTAGGTTAATAGGCTTGGTATAATTGTAAATTTCACCCAGTGTGTAAGTGTGCAGGGATCATTGGCCGGTACGAATTCGAAGGGCCGAAGGGCCTGTTTCCTTGTTGTATCTCTAAACTAAACAAAACTGACAAGCAAAGGAAAAGCTGTCTTGGGAAACAAAAATCAATCTAGGGAAATAAAGAAATTTTCCATGTAACCTCCCTGCAGTAATCAGACACCATTGTCTCTTAAGAACACAGCTTGTCAGTTTCACCATTGAAATAATCTGTCACTTCCATTGACACGTAGAGTCATAAAGTCAAACAGCTTGGTGTATCCCTTCGACACAACTTGCCCACACTGACCAACCTGCCTCAACTACCTCCTCCTGCAGCTCGTTCCATACACCCACCACCCTTTGTGTGAAAAAGATATTTATTTAATCTTTCTCCCCCTCACCTTAAACGTATGTCCCCTGTTTCTCGATTCCCCTACTCTGGTGAAGAGACTGTGCGTTTAGTGCAAAAGTACTCTATTATATAATTTCACTATTATATAATAGCAGCGTTCACTTTTTGTTTGCATGCAATAACAAAAATAAACCTGTTGCAATTAAAAAAAACTTTTTTGAAAATTCTGCAGAAAAAAAACCCCGTTATTGTGAGTGTAATTATAAAAATCATCTTTTTCCTGGCTAGCCCTTCACCCATTCCTTCTCTCCAGTCCCGGTGAGTTACTCCAGCATTTTGTGTCTACCTTCTCACTACAGAATTTACTGTTACAATATTGAGATTGTCTTCTGCTGATAATTAATTTGTGAGCCATAGATTCATATTATTGTTAAGTTCCATTACTGCATTGTTGAATATATTGTATTATAGCGGTATCCTTATGGCTTTTTCTACAGTAATTTCACGGTTCTTGGACACTGATCACCTCCTGTCTGTCTTGGTGCAAATTCCAAAGCAAGACACCGTAGGTTCCCTGTATTATTTTACTTGATTAGTACTTGAGAGATTTCTCTTCTAATGTACATTGTATTAATGAAACCTGCAATTAGATCAAGTTTTGACATTTAATTAATATGAAGCTTTGAAGCACTGACTCTAAAGTAGAAGAGAGTAATATTTTATATTGTTTATTATTTCTGGGAATACTTCTGGATGTATTTGGTGTTTTTTAATTTAATTTAATAAAGTATTAGTTATGCCTAAGTGACATATATTACAGAGCATCATGTTTATTTAACAGATACAGGCAGCTGAATCCAAGATCACAAACCTAATTTACCTGAAGCATACATTGGAATTGGTGGAGCCACTTCAGGTATGGCATACAACAAATATGAATGTCAAAGTGTTGTGATTAATTAAAAAAAGCCATTGTTTAGAGATACAGCATGGAAACAGGCTCATCGTCCACCATCGATCACCCATTCACACTATTTCTATACACAATAGGGCAATTTACAGAGGTCAGTTAACTGATAAACCCACACGTCTTTGGGATGTGGGAGGAAACCAGAGCACCTGGAAGAAACCCAAGCGGTTACAGTGAGAACAAGCAAACTCCACGCCGACAGTGCCCGTGGTCAGGATTGAATCTGGGTCTCTGCTGGTGTGTGGCAGCAGCTGTTTACCAGCTGTGCCACCATGCCACCCATCTGAGGAAAAGTGTAACGGCTGTATGAAGACTGCTAATGCAAGATCATTCCTGTAGTAATGTGTGGAGTAAGCAGAAAGATTACTCTCACATACTGCTTGGGTAGAGTCACCACTCCTGCATCTTTCCCTCGATATTTTTCACTGGTGGTGAGAAGGCTTTTCATCATACATAGTTGGAGTTTCAGTCCCACTGAACATTGTCTTGAGGTGGCTGTGACCATCACATGTCTCTCTCTGGGGTGCATGCCTGCCAAGAAGATCTGGAATGGGGAGTAGTAGTTGATGAAGAGATCCATCCTGCACAGCTTTGATACAGGGGATGCAATGCTCTACCTACGGGATCTTCTCAGGAACAAACAAAAACAAACATTTACTGGAATAGTGGTGAACTTGCTGATCAATGCACTGCCTGGAACGTTGGCCTTCCAATTCTAGGAGCTATCCACAACTAAATGCTGCAGGCTGGTTCAACAAGGTGCAAGACCACGTGCAGTGAGAATCACAGGTTCTGCAGAGGCCCTATCATATCTTTGTTTCGTTAAATTTAGTTTTGAGATACAGCACGGAAACAGGCCCTTTGCCTCATCAAATCCGCATTGACCAGCGATCCCAGCAATTTCGGAGCTTCGGAGGCTCCGGCCGCAGGCCCTGTGGACAGGAACATCGGGAGCTCGCAGGTCCCTGGTGGGAGACTGCTTTTCGGAACTCCCGCAACGGCAACAACTCCCGCTGGAATCGCGGGGTTTAAATGACTCGGAGCGGGGCCCAACATCGCCCGCCGCAGCTTAAACGGCCGCGGAACTTACCATCGCCCGCCGGGGGCTTTAACATCGTTAGCCCCAGTCGCCTTGACGCTGCAGCTGGACTGCTGGACCGTGGGAGAAGAACAAAGGGAAGAGATAAGACATTTACCTTCCTTCACAGTGAGGAGGTGTTGGAGATTCACTGTGATGGATGTTTGTGTAAATTGTGTTAAGTATGGGTCTTGGTATTTTTTGTAATGTAAAAGACTGTAGGAATGACATTTTGTTCAAACCTTGTCTGTTTGAATGACAATAAAAGGCATCTAATAACCATATAACCATATAACCATATAACAATTACAGCACGGAAACAGGCCCTCTCGGCCCTTCCAGACCGTGCCGACCATTTGTTTTCCCCTAGTCCCATCTACCTGCACTCGGACCATACCCCTCCATTCCCTTCACGTCCATATACCTATCCACTTTACTCTTAAATGTTAAAATCGATCCTGCCTCCACCACTTCTGCTGGAAGCTCATTCCACACAGCCACCACCCTCTGAGTAAAGAAGTTCCCCCTCACGTTACCCCGAAACGTCTGTCCCTTAATTCTCATGTCATGCCCTCTTGTTTGAATCTTCCCTACTCTCAATGGGAAAAACGTATCCACGTTAACTCTGTCTATCCCTTTCATCATTTTAAAGACCTCAATCAAGTCCCCCCTTAACCTTCTGCGCTCCAAAGAATAAAGACCTAACTTGTTCAACCTTTCTCTGTAACATAGTTGCTGGAACCCTGATTCTAGTAAATCTCCTCTGTACTCTCTCTATTTTGTTGACATCCTTCCTATAACTAGGCGACCAAAATTGTACACCATACTCCAGGATTGGTCTTACCAATGCCTTGTACAATTTTAACATTACTTCCCTACTCCTATATTCAATGCTCTGATTTATAAAGGCCAGCACACCAAAGGCTTTCTTTACCACCCTATCTACATGCGATTCCACCTTCAGGGAACTATGCACAGTTATTCCTAGATCCCTCTGTTCCACAGCATTCATCAATTCCCTACCATTTACCATGTACGTCCTATTTTGATTTGTCCTGCCAAGATGTAGCACTTCACACTTAACAGCATTAAACTCCATCTGCCATCTTTCAGCCCACTTTTCCAAATGGCCCAAATCTCTCTGTAGACTTTGAAAATCTACTTCATTATCCACAACACCACCTATCTTAGTATCATCTGCATACTTACTTATCCAATTTTCCACCCCATCGTCCAGATCATTGATGTACATGACAAACAACAGTGGACCCAACACAGATCCCTGAGGCACCCCACTGGTCACCGGCTTCCAACCTGAGAAACAGCCATCCACCATTACTCTCTGACATCTCCCATTCAGCCACTGTTGAATCCATCTTGCTACTCTGCCATTAACACCCAAAGATTGAACCTTCTTAACCAACCTTCCATGGGGAACCTTGTCAAAGGCCTTACTGAAATCCATATAGACAACATCCACTGCTTTACCCTCATCAATTTCCCTAGTAACCGCATCAAAAAATTCAAGAAGGTTTGTCAAACATGACCTTCCAGGCATAAATCCGTGTTGACTGTTCCTGATCAGACCCTGTTTATCCAGATGCTTAAATATATTATCTCCAAGTATCCTTTCCATTAATTTGCCCACCACTGACGTCAAACTAACAGGTCTATAATTGCTAGATTTATTCTTTGAACCCTTTTTTAAACAATGGTACAGCAAGCGCAGTACGCCAATCCTCCGGCACTATTCCCGTTTCTAATGACATTTGGAATATTTATGTCATAGCTCCTGCTATTTCAACATTAACTTCCCTCAATGTCCTAGGGAATACCCTGTCAGGACCTGGAGACTTATCCACTTTTATATTTTTCAAAAGTGTCAGTACTTCCTCCTCTTTGAATCTCATAGTTTCCATAGCTACTCTACTTTTTCCCCTTAACTCACAGAGTTCAATATCCTTCTCCTTGGTGAATACCGAAGAAAATAAATTGTTCAATATCTCCCCCATCTCTTTTGGCTCTGCAGATAGCTGTCCATTCTGGTTCTCTAATGGTCCAATTTTATCCCTCGTTATCCGTTTGCTATTAATATAGCTGTAGAAACCCTTTGGGTTTACTTTCACCTTTCTTGGCAAAGCAACCTCATATCTTCTTTTAGCCTTCCTAATTTATTTCTTAAGATTCTTTTTACATTCTTTATACTCCTCTAGCACCATGCCTCCTATAATTATTGTAGATATCTCTCTTTTTTCGAAACAAGTGTCCAATTTCCCTTGAAAACCATGGCTCTTTCCAATTTTTACTATTTCCTTTCAACCTAACAGGGACATAAAGATTCTGTACTCTTACAATTTCCCCTTTAAATGTCCTCCATTTCTCTTCTACATCCTTCCCATGAAACAAAGTGTCCCAATTCACTCCTTTAAAATCCTTACGCATTCCCTCAAAGTTAGCCTTTCTCCAATCAAAAATCTCCACCCTAGGTCCAGTTCTGACTCTCTCCATAATTATATTGAAACTAATGGTATTGTGATCACTGGTCCCGAAGTGCTCACCAACGCATACCTCCGTCACCTGACCTGCCTCATTTCCTAACAGGAGGTCCAGCACTGCCCCTTCTCTGGTCGATACCTCTATGTACTGCTGCAAAAAACTATCCTGCACACAATTTACAAACTCCAAACCATCCAGCCCATTTACAGAATGTGTTTCCCAGTCTATTTTTGGAAAATTGAAATCTCCCACAATCACTACCTTGATATATAATAGAATCTATTCTATTGTATATTTTTTTAATGTATCGAACTTTTTTTTTGTTTATATATTGAATGTATTGACAAACCTCGTGCTGCTGCTGGTAAGAATTGCATTGTTCTGTTTCAATGCATATGACAATAAAACATCTATTGCTTTACCCTCAACCATCACTTTTTTCACCTCAAAAAAACAAAGTTCAGTTTGTAAGACATGACTCGCCTTGTACAAAGTTATGGTGACTGTCCATTGAAAACCCATGGTTTACTCAATGAAAGGAAATCTTATCCCTGAATCCATCGCATAGCTTCCCTCAGTAGTTGAGCTGCAACAGAGAACAACGCTCGAATACGAGACGATAGAACCTTATTCATTCAACGAGGGAAATTGATCTGCCAGCAGTCATAAAACACAAGATACATGAAACATGGAATTAAAGTGACGAGCGGAAAGGATTGGGGATGTGCGATGATTGGGGAGGTGGGGGTTGGAGTCAGTCTACCCCATGACCAAAGGGGGAGGAGTTGTATAGTTTGATAGCCACATGGAAGAAGAATCTCCTGTGGCGTTCTGTGCTGCATCTTGGTGGAACTAGTCTGTTGCTGAAGTTGCTCCTCAGGTTGACCAGTGTGTCATGGAGGGGGTGAGCTGTGTTGTCCAGGATGCTCCGCAGTTTGGGAAGCATCCTCCCTTCCAAGACCAGCTCCCATGAATCCAACTCGCCCCCAGGACGGAGCCGGTCTTCCTGTTGAGTGTGTTGATCCTCTTGGCATCCGCAACCGCCCTGCTGCCCCAGCACACAACAGCGAAGATGATGGCACTGGCCACCACGGATTGGTAGAACATCTGCAGCATCTCACTGCAGACGTTGAAGGAGCGGAGCCTTCTCAAAAAGTACAGTCGGTTCTGTCCCTTCTTGTACACACTCAATTGCTTTGCTCTAAATCATGGTTTTCTGTCACATTCCACATTTTACTTTGGAGTCACGTGAATGACTACGTGAAGAACCCCGTCCAGCCGCACGTGTGTCGTTATGTCAGACGCATTGGTGCAGGCGACCGGTTGGAGTAGCAGAGCTCCTCCAGCAGTAAGTTTATACTTCAGGTAAGTTGTATTTCTTACCTGTTTTAGGTCTCCTGCAGGAACCTCGGTTTTCAGAGGTTTTTGCCGGATGCTTCACAACGGCCGACGAGGGAACCAGCTAGCGCTGTGGGGAAACCCTGGTCTGACCACGGAAGCGGGGAGCTGGCGAATGTCGGGTTTCGCGATCAGAGTCACTGATAAGACGGTCAGTGACTCTAGACGTTAGGTTCCCGGGGAGGGGAAGTCCAATAATATGCGGTTCCCAGACCTCCCAGGATATGGGGTTAAACTGACCTGAACGGTCAGCCCGGGTGCGGGAGGGTTACCGCGGGTATATATATATATGGATTCCCGGGGAGGGGAAATCCAGCAGCAAAAAACCGCAGTCATCCCCAGGATATGGGGACAGCTGACAAAAATGGTCAGCCCGGATGCTGGGAGGGTCCCCTCCGGGAATGTGAATCTAGATACACCCCTGCAGCAGGAGTTGGGCCAGCGTGGGTCAATATGTGAGCAAGCGCCAGCAGCACCTTTTCACAGGGCTGCTTCATGGGGATGCCAAGTCTATGGCAGTACCGACCTATGGGAGAGGCCACGCCAGCAGCACCTTTGCTCAGGGCTGCTTCATGGGGATGCCAAGTTTATGGCAGTGCCAGCCTATGGGAGAGGCCGCGCCAAAAGCACCTTTGCTCAGGGCTGATTCATGGGGATGCCGAGACTAGCAGTACCGGCCTATGAGAAAAGCCAGCAGCACCTTAGACGGGGCTGCTTAGTGGGGATGCCAAGTCTATGGCAGTATGGCCTATGGGAAAGGTCGCGCCAGCAGCGCCTTGCAGCAGGCCTGCTTAATGTCTCCCTCATGAAAGAGGAGAGCATGCCGCGTCAGTATTAGTCTAACGCTGAGTCCATGGCAAAGTCGGCGTATTGCTGAAGCCGCTCCAGCAGCGCCTTGTAGTAGGGCTGCTTAATGTCTCCCTCATGTAGGAGGAGAGCATGCCGCGTCAGTATTAGTCTAACGCTGAGTCCATGGCAAAGTCGGCGTATTGCTGAAGCCACGCCAGCAGCGCCTTGTAGTAGGGCTGCTTAATGTCTCCCTCATGTAAGAGGGGAGCATGCGGGGTCAGTGTAATCTAACGCCGAGTCTGAGGGTATAGCCGTGGAGCATGCCCAAGAGATGAAGAGCACGTGCCGGAGGTACTATGTCTGGCAGCAAGGTTGCCATCCCAACATATATGCAGTGAACACCGCTATCAGGGGGACATTAGAGCCGGCCGCCGAATCTTCTGTTCAGGTAAGACCTTTTCATAGACGAAACCTGGAGGACAAAGCACAAGCTATTGGAACGAGTAATGCTTCATAGTTTCGACGACAACGCACCCCACGTCTTCATCAGCAGTAAGCGGTTCACTGAAGCTGGTGGCAGAATGAAAGCTGGCCAGAGGTTCCACGCACTCTACCTGTGCTACTCTACAACTAAGGGACCAGTTACAAATTGGTAATACAAATGATTGAGACATTATCATCTACTTCGAGGGGTCTAACCATGTAAAACTGAACAATACTAGCATTCCAAGCAGGTTGGAATTGGGCAGGTTCAGTATAGTGGCCAGGATTGTCTTGCAAGACTGGCTCGGAAATCGGGCCAGAGTTGCCGTTCACGGCAGACACGAAATGATGGCAGGCGTGGCCTGTTCATTATGAAAGATGTATGATTAACAACTGATTTTATAGTGTATCCCATTTACAGTGATCATGGGGGATATTTGAGGAGGCATTACTATGATAAGGCAATATAACAGAATGATGACAAGAAAGCATTCAAAGAGGACTACTCAGAGTTCAAAAACACTGGTTATGTATTGTCTCGATGATATTTTAACGCTGTATTTTGCTAAATCCACCATTTAAATCACAAACTATATTTGAGAAATTGGGCTCCTCTATCCAATTAAGATTAAGTTGTTATCAAATAGACTTGTTGGACATTGGGATTTACCTTTAGCTATTCAATTGGCCGTTGACGCTGGCCTGGGCAACAGATTGCAGTCAATAGACTCCTGTAGCAGCCTTGTTGTTATAAAGCAGCCTTCTATTTCAATAAGTCTAATTGGCAATATAATAGATGTGATTCAGCTGTGCAAGTGGGAGAACTGTCTTCCTAAATTTTGCTTCATCAATCAGGGCTTCAAATAAAGTCATTAAGAGCTGGCTTTAGGTTCCTATTGTGTGATTGGCTTATGCAACTTTGATTCCCGATTTGTCGGGAATAATAACACAATCTTATATGGTTATTTTAAACGTAACTGTGCTGGTTCAGCCTGAGGGTTAGGAAATCAGCCGTTGCATAATAAAATCAAATTATGTTCTGCAGATTCAATAAACTGCCCTACGGCTTGGGTTGTTACATCTATCCTTCTATGTGTTCAGAGTGCTTGGATAACACCAAAAAGCAGGACTCTTCTTTTCCAGGAGATGAAAAGAGTTTGTTTAATGCTCATGTTACATTGAAAACGGTATAGATTAGTTCAAGTTCAAGTTCAAGTGTGTTTATTGTCATGTGTCCCTGATAGGACAATGAAATTCTTGCTTTGCTTAAGCAGAACAGAACATAGTAGGCATTGACTACAAAAAAAACAGATCAGTGTGTCCATGTACCATTATATAAATATATACACACATGAATAAATAAACTGATCAAGTGCAAATAACAGATAATGGGTTATTAATGTTCAGAGTTTTGTCCGAGCCAGGTTTAATAGCCTGATGGCTGTGGGGTAGTAGCTATTCCTGAACCTGGTCATTGCAGTCTTCAGGCTCCTGTATCTTCTACCTGAAGGCAGCAGGGAGATGAGTGTGTGGCCAGGATGGTGTGGGTCCTTGATGTTGCTGCCAGCCTTTTTGAGGCAGCGACTGCGATAAATCCCCTCGATGGCAGGAAGGTCAGAGCCGATGATGGACTGGGCAGTGTTTACTACTTTTTGTAGTCTTTTCCTCTCCAGAGTGCTGAAGTTGCCAAACCAAGCCATGATGCAACCGGTCAGCAAGCTCTCTACTGTGCACCTGTAAAAGTTAGAGAGAGTCCTCCTTGACAAACCGACTCTCCGTAATCTTCTCAGGTAGTTGAGGCGCTGATGAGCTTTTTTGATAATTGCATCAGTGTTCTCAGACCAGGAAAGATCTTCAGAGATGTGCATGCCCAGGAATTTGAAGCTCTTGACCCATTCAACCATCGACCTGTTGATATAAACGGGACTGTGGGTCCCCATCCTACTCCTTCCAAAGTCCACAATCAGTTCCTTGGTTTTGCTGGTGTTGAGGGCCAGGTTATTGTGCTGGCACCATATGGACAGTTGCTCGATCTCTCTTCTGTACTCCGACTCGTCCCCATCAGTGATACGTCCCACAACAGTGGTGTCGTCAGCGAACTTGATGATAGAGTTCGCACTATGACTGGCTGTGCAGTCATGAGTATAGAGTGAGTACAGCAGGGGGATGAGCACGCAGCCTTGAGGTGCTCCCGTGCTGATTGTTATTGAGTCTGACACATTTCCACCAATACGAACAGACTGTGGTCTGAATGAGGAAGTCGCGGATCCAATTGCAGAGGGACGCACAGAGACCCAGTTCTGCGAGTTTGGTAACCAGCTTGGAGGGGATGATACTATTAAATGCCGAGCTGTAATCGATGAATAACAGCCTGACATATGAGTTTTTGTTGTCCAAGTGGTCCAGAACAGAGTGGAGAGCCAGCGAGATCGCATCCACCATTGATCTGTTGTGGCGGTAAGCGAACTGCAGTGGGTCCAGGTTTTTGTCGAGGTAAGAGTTGATTTGCGCCATGATCAACCTCTCGAAGCACTTCATCACCACAGGCATTAGTGCCACAGGTCGATAGTCATTGAGGCACTTCACCTTGCTCTTCTTGGGCACTGGTATAATTGATGCTCTTTTGAAGCAGGTGGGAACCTCAGATCTCAGAAGTGAGAGGTTGAAACTCCAGCCAGTTGGTCCGCACAGGTTTTTAGAACACGACCAGGTATACCATCAGGTCCAGGCGCTTTTCGAGGGTTCACCCCTCTGAAGGATTTCCTGACGTCGGCCTCTGTGACTGAGACTGAAATACCATCACAGCGAATAGGAGCTCGGAAGGGCACATCGGTGTTCTCCCTATCAAATTGTGCGTAAAACGCATTGAGCTCATCAGGGAGTGTTGTTTCGCCGACATTCGAGCTGCCTCCTGGTTTCGCCTTGTAGGAGGTGATTGCATTCAGGCCCCGTCACAGCTGCCGAACATCTGTCTCATCCTCCAGCTTGGAACAGAACTCCCTTTTGGCCTTTTTGATGGCCTTACCAAGGTCGTATCTGGACTTCTTGTAGACCACTGTATCATCAGACATGAATGCCCGGTGTCTGGTCTTCAGAACAGTGCAGATCTCAAAGTTCATCCAAGGTTTCTGATTGGGAAACACTCGGAAGGTTTTTGTGGGGATGCAGTCCTCCTTGTACAGGGTCTTGGTGAGGCCACACCTGAAGTATTGCGTACAGTTATGGTCTCCTAATCTGAGGAAAGACATTCTTGTCATAGAGGGAGTACAGAGAAGGTTCACCAGACTGATTCCTGGGATGGCACGACTTCCATATGAAGAAAGACTGGATAGACTTGGCTTGTAGTCGCTGGAATTTAGAAGATTGAGGGGTGATCTCATAGAGACTTACAAAATTCTTAAGGGGTTGGACAGGCTAGATGCAGGAAGATTGTTCCCGATGTTGGGGAAGTCCAGGACAAGGGGTCACAGTTTAAGGATAAGGGGGAAGATGAGAAAATCGTTTTTCACACAGTGGTGAATCTGTGGAATTCTCTGCCACAGAAGGTAGTTGAGGCCAGTTCGTTGGCCATATTTAAGAGGGAGTTGGATGTGGCCCTTGTGGCTGAAGGGATCAGGGGGTATGGAAAGAAGGCAGGTACAGGATACTGAGTTGGATGATCAGCCATGATCATATTGAATGGTGGTGCAGGCTCGAAGGGCCAAATGGCCTGCTCCTGCACCTAATTTCTAAATTTCTATGTTTCTATTTCTTAATGAAGTCTGTAACGACTACGGCGTATTCGTTCAAGTCCGTTGCCAAGTCCTTGAACATTGCCCAGTCGACACACTCCTAACAGTCCTGAAGTTGTTTCCCTGCCCACCCCCCCGACCAGCTCTGTACTGTCCTCACCTCTGGGGGTGCGCTCTATAATTGCTGCCTGTAGGCAGGAAGAAGCAGCACCGCGGTATGGTCGGATTTACCGAAGTGAGGGCGAGGGACAGAGCGATAGGCATTCTTGATGGTGGTGTAGCAGTGATCGAGGGTGTTTGGTCCTCCGGAGCTCCGCAAAAGTCGCCGCAGGCAGGCGCCATCTGGTGAAATTACTGACCAGATTACTGACGTTTGGAGTTCATGTTAAATGATCTTTTGTCAATAATTGAGTTGTACGGCCATTAACTGTGCCAAAGTGCCTTCTCATTGAATTGGCTGTAGCAAACGAGACCCGCTCTGTCGTGGTTTTTTTTTTCCAAATCAAATATGTTTATTTGTCATTGCACAGCAACTGTATAACAAAATTTCATGTGCATCTCCTTCAATGGTAAACAATAAAAGACACAGGATAAAAAGATTAAAAAGAACAAAACACAATAACACAAACAACCATTTACTCTCACATTTACATTTACCGCAAGATCAATGCATAAAATAATTAATAGATAATTAAAATGATGTACATTATATTGCACATTCCAGCAGACAAATTTTAATAATGCACCACGAATTGTGTAGTGTTGCCCGTAGTATTATCTGTTTGAGTTAAGTTCTCTAAGGGCCGTGGGTAGAAACTGTTAGTTAAGTTCTCTAATGGCACGTGGGTAGAAACTGCAAGTGCGGGCCTTCAAAGACCCTTATCGCCTCCCAGAGGGCAGCAGAGTGAAAAGGTGGTTGGCAGGGTGGGATAAGTCCTGTGTGATGTTTGTTGCCCGGAGTAAACATCGGGCCTTGTAAATGTCTTCCAGGGAGGGTAGTTGAGCATTTGTGATGCTCTGTGGTGTTTTAATAACCCTCTGTAGTGCCTTCCTTCCAGCCACAGTGCAGCTAGCAAACCACACCAGGATGCCATAGGAGAGGATGCTTTCCACGGCGCACCGGTAGAAGGACAGCAGCAGCTGCTTTGAGACGTTTGCTCTCTGCAGAGTCCTCAGGAAATATAGCCGCTGCTGTGACTTCTTTACGAGAGTGATGGTGTTCACTGTCCATATAAGGTCCTGGGAGATGTATGTGCCCAGGAACTTAAAGTCAGTGACTCTCTCCACCATGTTTCCTTTGATGTAAAGAGGAGCAGGTTTCTCTCCTCCTCCTGAAGTCATCCCGGATATTAAGTTTGTAAAGATATCTTTAACACAAGGTCTCCCAGGACCAGTACAATGCCGTATAGGATGTTGACATTTTGTGAACACTATTTCACCGGGGGGCTCCAGCTACATCCTTAACTTTGGCCGTAGCTCATAAGGTAGTTATCCTTCTGGCGCTGGTTTAGCGCAACAGGTTCAGTCGCTACATAGTTACAACAGTACAGGATGATTACATCTCTAAATAATAATAGTAAGATTAAACGAGAACTTACCAAGTTCGAAGGTTGATCTTTATTTTATGAGGAGTTGCGGTGAGGGATTTCGTGAAGACCCCGCCAGCACGCATGCGCGACATTCCTCAAAGCAGCGGTGTGGAATCACAGAACGCACCATGACTGGAAATAGGAGGATTAAGAACATAGAACATACCAGTTGAACTTATGATAGAGAGTGGAAGCGGAGGGCACAAAATCCCTCACCGCAACTCCTCATAAAATAAAGATCAACCTTCGAACTTGGTATGTTCTCATTTAATCTTACTATTTTATTTCGGAGTCACGTGAGTGACTTTGTGAAGATTTCAAAGCTCTGTGATTTCACGCCCTGGACATCGTCCATGCTATCACACTGCCGCAATACTGATGGGGGAAGGCTGTTAATGCATTCCAGACTGAACAGGCTGAAAAATAATGCATATTTATTGCACAAATAATAACATAACGAAAACCCCTAACTCGGGGACAAACATTCACTGAGTGGCTCCCAGCACGGCTTCTGCGAATGTTGCGGGGGCGACCAGCGGTTTGTTGTAGAACCGCTGGAAGGTTGCTTCACTAGCCCATCCCGCGGTGGCGAGGATGTGGTCCATAGGCACCTCCATGGCTCTCGCCACTGATGTGGATGCAGCCCTGATTTAAAAATGCTAGTACCTACTCCTGCTATACCCATCACCACCCTGAGCCACCTTGCGATAGTCTGCACAGTCACCCGGTGATGTGGAGATTTGTGACTGATGAGGAGCCCCTGCTCCATCTTCCAGATGGTTCGTATAGTGCGGATGTAGAGGCGGAGATGGGTGACTATGCAGAGGGTGGCATCAGTGGGGTACGCCCGAAACTCCAACTGCAGCCCATGAGCTCCAGGTCTGTGCTGCGTCAATAGGTCCTGGACAAAGAAAGTCACCTTTGCAGGGGTGGAGACCATGCTATCCAGCCGCAGCTTCTGTAATGCCTGGACTCGTTGAGCTGTAGTCAGTGCCATCAGCATCACCACTTTGAGGGTGATCTGTTTGAGTGGTAACTCGGTCATAGGAGACCAGTTCCTCAGTAGGGTCAGAACGATCCCTACGTCCCAGGTGATGTTGTATCTGGGCCGTGGAGGGTTGGTGTTAAACACTCCCCTCATGAATTTAGACACCAGGTGGTTGGAGCCTATACCTATGTCTAGGTATGAGGACAGTGCACTCCTGGCGCTGTTGATGGCACTGTAGCTAAGGCTCGCATCGTAATGAAGGCCCGCTAGGAAATCCAGGACATCAGGGATCGTAGCCGAGTTGGAGGTCGTGTTGGTACGGGAGCAGAATGCCTCCCACTTCCTGACCTGGGTGAGGTACTGCCTCCTGGTTGATGCTCGGCATGACACTGAGATGAGGTCCATGGCTCTTGGTGATATGCCGGCCTTGACGAGCGGCCTCTTTAGAACTGGCAGGCCAACATGTTTAGGTGACCATGGTACGGGTGACTGTCCCCCGTAATGGGGTTAGTAATCAATTTTGGGTTTTTACCAAACTGAATCCACGGACGTTTCAGAATTTGGAGGACCATTGGGTACCATGGCTGAGTAGGCCAGTCGGGTATGATCAAAATGCCAGTTGCAGAATCCAGTTGAATTTTCTGCAATACCCGACTGATGAGGCAGAATGGGGGAAATGCGTAGCAAAACCATTTCCCCCAATGGAGAGAAAAAGCATCCATAGCTACTGCCCCAGGGTCTGGTTCCCAAGACACATACGTTGGTAACTTATTGTTCAACCTGGACGCAAAGTGGTCAATACCTGTGTGCCAAAGTGAGCTATAATTTCAGCAAAAATTTGGGGATTCAACATCCACTCGATGTTATCATTGAATACTCGTGACCTGGTGTCCGCCACTGTATTGAGCTTCCCTGGTAAATAGGTCGCTGTGATCCAAATATTTCTCTCAACGCACCAGTGCCAGATTGTGTTTGCCAATTCGTCACAAGATAACGACCTGATACCACCCATATGATTGATATAAGCCACCACTGTTGTGTTATCTATTTGGAGGCAGACATGTAAGTGCCGTGAGTTAGTACAGTAAGCCCGCAGTCCATGGAAAGCCCCTAACATCTCCAGATAATTTATCCCTTGTATCTGGAGGAGGGTGGACTAGTGAGGGTCCCAGCTGCCACCACAACTGGACATGGTGTCAGTTGCACCCTAACCTTGTGCGCTTGCGTCAGTCTGTAGCACGACGGATGGGTTGCTAACAATGATGGGCCTGTGACACTCACTAATATTGTCAATCCACCATCGTAGCTCAGCTCTAGCTGGATTTGGCAACCATATTGGTCTATCAAAGTGCCCAGCATTTGCATTTAATGCTGCGATCTTTGCTCTTTGTAAATTTTGGTAATGTAACGGTCCGAATTGCGCAGCTGAGAATGTAGCTACCAATTTCCCAATTACCTTTGCCGTTTGTCGGATAATCGGCAACCTGGCACAAGCAAGGCTGTAGCACGCTTCTTTTATGTCTATAGCTTTGTTGGTCGGGATAGTGATCATCATTAAGTTTGTGTCAATGGTGAAACCCAGGTAATCCATAACTTGAGAGGGGTTCAGTTTGGATTTGTCTGGATGGGTTACAAACCCTAACGTCTCGAATAAAGATTTGGTCGTTGTAACTGCCAGCGTAGCCAATTGGAGGGTCTGCCCCATGATAAGGATATCGTCTAAATATGCCATGACAATATAATTTTGTTGTCGGAGGAGTGCCAATATGGGTTTTACTAATTTGGTAAATATTCTGGGGGCTGTGGTTAACCCATTGGGTAAGGCTTTGTATTGCCACAACTGTCCCTTCCAGACAAATTTCAGGAACTTCCTGTGAGATTCTGTGATGGGAACTGTATAGTATGCATCTTTTAAATCGATGCAAGCCATAAAGTACCCCGGGTAAAGCAGCTGCTTAGCTGTTTCGAAGGTATCCATTTTAAAATGGGTATATTGTACAAAAGTGTTCAACTGGATTAGGTCTATGATAATCCGACACCCCCCCATCTTTTTTGGTTTTTGTAAAGATGTTAGACACAAACTCAAGGGGTTCGTGTGACGTTTTGCCAATCACCCCTTTGGCTGCTAGCCGTAAGATTTCAGCATGTCCCTCCTTTATCTCATTCTGAGAGAGCGTAAAAATGTGCTGAGGTTCATGCTGTGTAGGGGGAAGTTTACCATCAATAAATTCTATGACATAACCGTGAACACTTTGTAGAATAAACGTGTCTGTGGTGATTGCATCCCAGCACCACGAAATGCCTGCAACCGTCCCCCGACTTGTGCGGGTCGAAGTGCTACTGCCTTAGAGGAACCAGACCCCCTTAGCTCCATGGTTAACGGCGGGTCTTGGCGTATAGCGTTTTGGGGGGACGTTGCGGTGCTTGTCGTGGTGGTGGCCGCATCTTCCATGCGGGCCGCTGCAGGCCATGCCCTAAAAAAGGCCGCTGCTGTTGGGGAATTGGAGGGGGATAGGTCCTTGGTGCCCTATCCGGCTGGCGCAGTTTCCACGTAGTGTATGGTCGCTGATATGGGTGAACGTTAGCCGGTGGAGGTTTCATAAGGCCCACGGTCTTGGCCTCCTCGTTGAGTTCTTTGACTTGCTTGGAGAGATCTTCCACAAACAGGTGATGAGGTGGTGGAGTGGTGGAGGAACGGCACAACCCTGCAAATTTTGGGTTTAGTGTGGGCCGGATGGAGCTCTTGCGCAGGCAGTTGATTTCAAACTGGGCGTTGCAGAGAAGTACCAAGGCATCCTGCTGCTCACTGGTCACATTATCACCATCGAGGGTCTTGGCATACACCGTAATGCTGGTCGACAGGAGCTTCAGGATTCGCTGAAGACGGACATCCTGCATCATGGTGGCCATGCTCAAGTTTCCCCAGATCTGGGTATTAACCGTGGGAACACTGAGATTGATGCAGTTCTCAGGCGGCTTAAACTTGTCCATGGTCTCATTGATTACCTGACCCTGAAGCTGGTGAGTGGTCAGGTAATTAATGGTGCCCGCCAGTTTGGGGTGCAGTAGCTCCCCTGTGTGGGTAGCCGTGGTAAATTTCCCCACTACGTCCAGCAGGTCCACATCGTGCTCTGGCTCTGCGGCCTCCGGCATCCCTGGGTCTTCATCGAAGGCAGTGGCCTGACAACTGCTGGCACTCCTGGCTGGAGAAGACGAGATGCTGAGCGGTCTCCTGGCGTGACTAGTTGAGGCCCAAGACTCTCGTTCATCCCGGTCCATGTCCCACTGGAGTAGTTGCTCCAACAAGAGCTCCAACCGAGCAATGCGACCGTCCCCGCTACTCGCGGCGGACAAGCCGACTTCCCCAGGCGCTGCAAATTCACTGGGGCTTCTACCAGCGGACCACACCTCCATAAGACTAGGCTATGATGGTAGGTTGTCGTGGGCTACTGCTCCTGCAGGCCCATACGACTCGCGCACGGACTCTCCGCTAGTCGGCCTTCGAGCGGACTGTGGCGGTCCACCTGCCTGGTAGGAAGGCAGTGGAGATGATTAGGCGCCGGTCCCCAGTACTGGCTCCCCGAAGTCCGTGCAGGCTGACCTCCACTGTCGCCCAATCTTCTGCGTGGAGGCGCATGGTCGGCAGCTGCCAGAGCTAAGCTAACCGACCGTTTACTGCTGCCACCGGCACCCTTGACCGCAGCCTGACGCGGCGGTATGTCGGCAGCTCCCCCTCCTGCAGGGCTGCTCGATGCTGCAGTAGCTCTGCCAGACTGCCCAATGACAGATATCCCCGGCAGCTGTATGTGGCGTGCTGCGGCTGCGGGGTTCCCCTGTAGCGCAGCCGTTCCCTGGCCCGGCCCCCGTGGATCCACAGCAACACGGGGTGATGCCGCTGTTGGTGAGCGAGGCACTTTGCCACGTACCTGTTTGCTCCCCCGCTTCCTGGGGGATGGGGGCACAAAGTCTGGGTCTGGAATTTCCAGCTCCAGTGCGGACATCCATTCGGGAGATAAGTCGGGCGCTGGTGTAATTGAAGCGTCCGATTTCCGCACCTTTACCCCCGGCCGTCCGGTTGCTGCCTGTGTGTCTCGCAGCTCCGGAGAAAGTGGCTTGTCGGCATCCCGCGGCTCTTGGAAAGTTTCGCCTTCCCTTTCCCTTTGCCGTCCGTGCTGTAACCAACTAAAGGTTAGTGTACTTACCTGAAACGGCCTTTGTGGAGGAGCTGGTGGAGAAAACGCACTCCCCCCCCCCAGCTTGTCGATGCAAATGCGCGCGACGATATGTCGCGCATGCATGCTGGCGGGGTCTTCACGAAGTCACTCACGTGACTCCGAAATAAAATATATAATATTTTATGTTATAATTACTCGAGCAGAGCAGAAGGGGTGTCAGGTCTCAAAATAGTTACAGGCACGCCAGGGGACCTTTGGTAATGTGAGCACACATATATACAACAATACGTCAACGTCACCAAGAGCCTTCGAGGCTCTGAACTAGCAATGTTTGTTAGTCATAAAAAACTTAGAAGAACGTATCTGTTCAGGCCACTCCAGATGATAAAATGGAGTTTGGTTTATGTAGGAGTAGATACTGATTCCAGATCTCATTCCACCAGGGCTGCTACAACATCAGCAGCAAGGGTATTTACGTCCCGCTGGACCACATCCTTACGGCTGCAGCATGGTCCAGCGAACGAATGTCCAAACATTTTATAATAACCCATTGCTGGGCTAGGGGTATTTGTCAGCTCTATTTTACGATCTAGTTATACGTTCCATCCGGGTGAGAGATGTGAATATTATTACTTCATTTAAAAAGCATCAGCATGTTTTAAATCTATGTCATGACTGTATGCATTATGAATGTTTTTCCCTCATTTGTCAATGAAGCAGTTGTGGTTGTGTAGACTCATTTCTCACGACATTAAATCACAGACCTTTGAAATCTTCACGTTGTCACTCACGTGACTCCGAAGTAAAATAGTAAGATTAAATGAGAACTTACCAGTTTGAAGTTTGATCTTTGATCTTTATTTCATGAGGAGTTACGATGAGGGTCTACGTGCCCGCTGCTCCATACCCTCATAAATGTCATCTGGTAGTTCTAGTCTTCTTACTATTATACTTCAGTCACTATTACCTGTGATTTCACACCCCTGCTTTGAAGATTGACGCACGTGCGGCTGGACGCAGTTCTTCATGTAGTCCCTCATCGTAACTCATCATAAAATAAAGATCAAACTTCAAACTGGTAACTTTTCTTTAATCGTACTATTTCTTTGCATTTCTATTTCCCCTCTTTGTTAATTATTTATAATTTGGCTCAGCTACTCTTGCACCTTGCATACAGAGCCCTATATTTAACCTGTAAATTTGCCTGTCGCATTGGCTTCCTTTATTTTGTGTGCAAAAGGAGCTTATGTCAGCATCTTGCTCAATGGTTTTTGAGAGTGGTTTTAAATTCACATCATCCATATCTGATTACTTTGACACCTTAAATATATTAGTCCATCATTGCTCCCATTGTTTTCTTAAGCGTGGTTTTTCTATTCATCCAGCTTCCTTTGACTAATCTCTCCAAAATGTCAATCCACCGTTTTCCTGTTGCGTGACCCTGGTGACTCATATTTCTTGATCTTAATATCTTTCCTGAGAAACCATGAATTACTGTCAGGGCAAAATATTTTCCAGCATTCATTCTGAGCCATCAAAACCACACAATGCTCACATTTAAATTGCATACTTCACAATCATTTACCCTGAAAAAATAGTTTGACGTTATGTTGATGGGGTATTCAAGATTTCTATCATCTTTTTGCATGGAAAAGTGCTTCCTCATTTCAAT
This sequence comes from Okamejei kenojei, assembly GCA_035221665.1. Classification (NCBI taxonomy): domain Eukaryota; kingdom Metazoa; phylum Chordata; class Chondrichthyes; order Rajiformes; family Rajidae; genus Okamejei; species Okamejei kenojei. The sequence continues at coordinate 83,137,881 of CM069140.1, read as the reverse complement.
ACTAAATAACTTTGGTCTTATTTTAAAATTTCTTCCAGTCCCCCAACATGTAACTTCCACATTTTTATCCCTTGTTTTCAAAGCACTCCATGAGCTTACCACTCGTTTAGCCTCCTGCTCTACTCTGTTCACAACTGCGACTGTGTGACAGCTCCAATGCCATCTATAAATTTGCCCTTCACACCCACTGCTGTGGACCTTGCTGATACCCCACTCAAAATAATAAGGACTTCAGAAAGGGGGTCGGGAGACTATGTGCCAATTCTCATTGGTGTGTCCAATGTGGAGAGAGTTACCAGTTTCAAATATAATAATAATAATAATATATTTTATTGTCATTACACATAAGTGCAACGAGATTTGGTTTGCAACTTCCATCCGATGTCATAACTTAATCGACAAATAAAATTTAAGTTTAGATACCCCGAGAACAAGGTTTGTAAAACGAACATTAGACCAGTAAAGTCAAAACAGACTAAAGTGCAGGTGTGGCCGTGCGACGTGACCATCCGGGGGAGACAGTCCATGGGGGCGGGGGCACTCAGCAGGGCCGGTTCAGAGCCGCTATAGCTCTGGGTATGAAGCTGTTTCTGAGTCTGGAGGTGCAGGAGTAGAAGGCCTTGTAACGTCTGCCGGAAGGGAGTAGTTCGAACAGACCATTACAAGGGTGAGAGGAGTCTTTATGGATGCTGACGGACTTCCTGAGGCACCGTGTGTGGTAGATGCCCTGCAAGGCTGGTAGCGGTGTCCCAATAATAATCTTTTGCGCTCTGTGGACGACGCGCTGAAGAGCTCTCCTCTCCGCCTCCGTGCAGCTGAGATACCACACAGAGATTCCATATGTTAATATGCTCTCTGTCGTGCAGCGGTAGAATGTCGTCAGCAGCTGTTGGGGCAGACCAGTCCGTTTCAATGTTCTTAGGAAGAACAGTCGTTCCTATGCCTTTTTGACCAGCGCCGCGGTGTTGGTGGACCATGTGAGGTCCTCTGAGATGTGAGTGCCCAGAAACTTAAAGCTGGACACTCTCTCCACACTGTCCCCGTAGATGGAGATTGGGGCGTATTCCCCATTCTGTGACCTCCTGAAGTCGAGTGGACTCGGCATGGTCCGCCACAAGCACTTTCATCAGAAGCACCTACACCAGGCACTGCCTTAAGATCTATCGCTAATCTACCGCTATCTGGGCCGTGCCCTCTTCTCGCTGCTACCATTGGGAAGGAGGTACAGAAGCCTGAAGATAGACACAAAATACTGGAGTAGGTAGTCACGGTGACGCAGCAGTAGAGTTGCTGCCTCATGGCGAATGCAGCGCCAGAGACCCGGGTTCGACTAAAGATGCTGTCTTTACGAAGTTTGTACTTTCTCCCCGTGACCTGCGTGGGTTTTCTCCGAGATCTTCGGTTTCCTCCCACACTCCAAAGACGTTAAATGGCTTGGTAAATGTAAAAATTGTCCCCAGTGGGATAGTGTTAACGTGCGGGGATCGCTGGTCGGCACGGACCCAGTTGGCCATAGGGCCTGTTTCCGCACTATATCTCTAAACTAAACTAAAGTAAAACTCAGCGGGACAGGCAGCATCTCTGTAGAGAAGGAATGGGTGACTTTTCGGGAGACCCTTCTTCAGACCCGAAACGTCACCCATTCCTTCTCTCCAGAGATGCTTCCTGTCCCGCTGAGTTACTCCAGCATTTTGTGTCTATATTTGGTTAACCATTACATTCTTGAACCAACCTGCACAATGCTAATCCTATCTCAGCAATGGAACATTACGGACTTCCTCTTGCACAACTGTGCACCTACATTCTACTTGTACTTTTGCACTGATATCTTGCTATTGCACAGTATTTTTCTTTTTGCTGTCTAGGATAATTTATGTATAGTTTATGTTTCATGTGTTTTCACTGAATTGGTTATAACTCAATTTAGATTCAGAACTAGAAAACCTCAAAAATTATCTTGGATATTCTCAAGGAAAAAAAAACTGTCTGGATATCAAAGCTTTCCATGCAACCTCACCCCAGTAATCAGACACCATTCCCTCTTATCCGCCGTGGGAAACTGAAATTGACAAGCAGTTCCTTCCACTGACACTTGAGTAACATAATTGTCTATTGTCTATTGAACCTTTATTAAACAACAGCCTTTGGCATTTTTAACTTGCAACAACAAAGATAAACTTATACTATTGAAAAGTCCTTTCTTTTTGAAAATCCTGTGGAAAAATTAATATTGTTACTGTGAGTCTGAAACTTTCTTACTCTTAACTCCCTTATACCCATTGACACAACAGTTGTTAAAACACGATTTAAGATAAGGTGAGGTTCCTTAGAAATGCTACCACCACGTTGTGGTACAACTTAATGTACCTGTGCTTCACTGTACTTTAGCTCTGTAACTCCATTCAAAAAACATTCTACAATTTCTGCACTGCTCACAGTTCTTGAAAATGCCATAATAGGTAATGAATTTCAGACACTAGATAGGGGTAGGACATACAGCAAATTGTAAACCACTTAAAAGACACTTAGCTGGGAAATAGATTATAAAAGTTGGGATGTTATGATACAAGTTTACAAAACATTGGTTCGAAAGCATTTGGAATATTGTGTGCATTTGTGGTCGCCACATGCTGGGAAGTAAGTGACTGGGCTGTAGAGAATGCAGAGGAGATTCACTAGGATGTTTCCTGGAATGGAAGACTGGATCTGTTGGGCTTGTTTACTCTTGAGAGAAAGAGACCGAGGGGCGACCTTATAGCGGTAAAGATTGTGCGAAGCATAGATATATAGATAGTCAAAATCTTTTTCCCATGGTAGCGATGTCAAAAAATAAGAGGGCATAGGTTTATGTGGGAGGAAGGAGTTCAAAAGAGATCTGAAAGGTAAGTTTTTACACAGGGAGTCATTGATATCTGGAATGTGCTGGCAGATGAGGTGGTGTGATCTGCTACAATTGCTTTGTATAAGAGGTATTCAAACAGATAATTAAATAGTCAAGGTTATGAATGTTACAACCCTAACGCTGGCAATTGTGATAAGGGTAGATGGGAAAAGGGTCAACAAGATTGTGGTGGTGAATGTCTCTGACCATGGCAGGTGACATCTGGGCCTGCAGCACACTGGGAACGATGCTCTGGAATTACCTCCATAAAACTCTCATCATTCTTTATCATGTTGGCTTTAACTCATCTGTCCCGAAAATGTTATTCTGAGTCAAATTGTATTAGTTATTCTCCTTTGAAGCAATTAGTGCCTTTTTTTGGCCATATACCAGATCCCCAAACTTGTTAAGTGCCATTTTCAACTACAGGACAGATAGCCAGCATTAGATGAAAGGTGACAAGGCACAATGAGAGTGGCGAGAGTCCTCGCTCTTAAAATGATGTCATATCCATGAAATGTTCTTCACCAATACAGACTACAGATGCTCCATGCAAAGCAGGCACGTGCCGTCAGGGTAGGCAAGGTAGGCACTGCCTACCCTGACTAAAATTTTGAAATGGCAATTCTTAAATATAAATAGTAAAGGCATGGGAGAATGATGCCTATGTAAGAGATCGATCTCTTAGGTAGGCATAATTCTCTGTGCCTTTCATCCGCAGCTTGTAACATGGGAAGGTCTGCGCAGCCCACGTGCCGTCAGCGCTGCCTGAAGCCGTCAGTTTCAAGGGGAGCTGAAGGCAGCAGAAATTCTGCCTTTGCAGCACTGCGCAGGGGCAGCAGCCTGATGCGCATGCGCAGCGCGAGTTTCTTGGCGGGATTTTCAAATATGGATTGCCATTATTTGAATAGTATCTCAGGAAACACAGAGTGAAGAATGGACTTAATGTACCAATAACGTGGTAAGTGCATTTCTTGGTGCTTTATGTTTTTAAATGCTGTATTTCCCGAGGTGAGGGGAGAGCTCCGTTCACAATGTTTGGGGATTCTGGTGTTGTGAAGGAGGGGATTGGGGTCAGTAACCCACTTGCCACGCTCCGGTCTGAGTGCAGGTAGATGGGACTAGGTGAGAGTAAGTGTTCGGCAAGGAGTAAAAGGGCCGAGATAGCCTGTTTCCGTGCTGTAATTGCTAGGGTACACAAAAGGCTGGAGAAACTCAGCAGATGCAGCAGCAACTAAGGAGCGAAGGAGATAGGCGACGTTTCGGGTCGAGACCCTTCTTCAGACTGCTATATGGTTTTATTGTGGCCGGGGAGTGAATTAGCTTGGGTGGCTGCCGCAGCGCTCCTGGCATGGACAGCAGAACTGGCCGCCACTTCCGAGGAAGGAAGCAGCTCGGGTGTCTGACTTTGAGCGGCCGCCGGACCCTGCCACTTCAGCCACTTCAGCCCCTTCTGCTAGTCCCCGTCACCTCTGGCAGTGTCTCCGTCTGAACATCTCTCACCTGCCGCTCACCGGCCGGCTTCCCGCAAATCTTTAAATTCCGACAACGCGCTCACGGGACCAGTTGAGGTTACTCGGCTGTGGGAATGTAAGGATTTGCGGGACGCGGTTGACATGAGCGAAGCCGGCGATTGGCAGGTGAGAGATGTTCAGACGAAGAGCAATGCCAGAGGTGAGCGGGCCGGCAGAAGGCGCTTGAAATGGCAGCCGGTTTTGTTGTCGGGTCCCGGCGGCCCGCACGCACCCGAGCTGCTTCTATCCACGGAAGTGGCGGCCAGTTCTGCTGTCCGTGCCCGGAGCGCTGCGGCAGCAGTGAGTGAGTCTGACATGATCTCTGACCCCCCTCCTTTTAAACACTCCTGCCCTCCCCGCATCTTTAACTCCTGGCACAGACTCTCCACACGCTGTGAAAGGGACTCTCCCTCCAAATGGACCCTTGAATTAGTATTGTCATTCAATAAGATGACAACTGATTCAACGACCCGGTGTGCTCCCGTTTTTCCCACCATCTCTCCACCTGCCTTCATCCTCCGTCCCCCACCCATTCAGTGATTAAAAAATGAAGGAGATTGAGAAGCCTTGGTAAAATTGAATTGTTACTTATTTTTTATTTTTTACGAAGAGAACCATCTGCGCATGCGCGGTTTAAGATTTTTTTTTGAAAGCCGGCTGACTGCCTACCCTGAGTAATTACTCACGGCACGTGCCTGATGCAAAGCATCCTGTCCAGCTTGGTGTAGCGACTGCTTTGCCCATATTCAAACAAAATTGCAGAGAGTTATAAATGCAACCCAGCCCATCATGCAACCAACCTCCCCCACATTAACTCCATCTATATTTCATGCTGATTATTCCCTTGTCTCCCCTCTGCTGTCAGCCAGACATAAACAATTGAAAGAATGTACCACCAGATTCCAGAACATTTTCTTCTCTGCTATTATCAGACTACTGCATTGTCCTTACATAAGCTACGGTGTGGTCCTGATCTTCCAACCTACCTCATTGCAACCCTTGCACTTAAAAAAATCTGCACCATCTCTGCAACTACAACACTATATTCTGCATTTCATTGATTGATAGAAAGAGACAGCATGGAAACAGACCCACCGAGTGCATGTTGAATCAATCACCCATTCACACTAGTTCAATGTTATCTCACTTTTGCATCCACTCCCAACACACTAGTGGCAAATTACAGAGGGCTAATTAACCTACAAACCTTCGAGATGTGGGAGAAAACTGGAGCACCTGGCGGAAACCCATGCAGCAACGGGACGAACATGCAAACTCCACACAGATAGCACTGAAAGACCGGATCAAACCTGGTTCATTGGCTCTGTGAGGCAGCAGCGTTATCAGTTGTGTCACTGCGCCACCGTATTCTTATTTATTTTCTCTTTTGCAGTACCTGAAGTACTCCTGTATGACATGATTTGCCTGTCTGTAGTTTCTGTCCGTATCTCGTAGCCATAATAAATCGATAACAATACCAGAATAGCAATAGCTTGGGATGTGGGTATATTCATGCCAGAAACATGACAGATGTTGGGAACAAGGGGAAGAAATTAACATTTTTCGAGGATTGCATAATCATAATTTTCTGGCAATGTGTTCTTGTTTTTCAGGAAATTCTGAAAAGCTGCAAAACACCACTCCTGAAGGCGTATTGCAGTTCTCTTGGAGATAGCAGGTAACTGCAGTATAGTGAGCGTTGGTGAACTTGGTGAATTGTCTAATACCCTCCTTCAACTGTGCAATATCTGTAAAAGCTGCACATATTTATTGTCTCATCAGTACACCTGAAATACTTAGAATAACCAGAGATATTCACACTGCACTCGATCCCACATCCTACAACGACCGACGATTGGGAAGCCTGCATAGTATTAGAAAACAACATTAAATTTCACCAGGTACTCAAAACATTTTACTGACCAAAGTAGATTGGTCTCCCCCATACCCTTAATATCTTCATATTAACAGAGTTCAATATCTTAGGCAGACAAAAATGCTGTAGAAACTCAGCGGATGAGGCAGCATCTATGGAGAGAAGGAATAGGTGACGTTTCCGGTCGAGACCCTTCTTCAGAGTTACATATCTTGGTTGGTTTCTATCATTTTCAATCCACTTTTCTACAAATATTTCAATTCCTTTTTGAAAGTTGCTATTGTACCTGCTTCCATGAGCATTCCTGTTTACAACTCATTGGGAAGAAGGGAATTGCGTTTATAGAGCATCTTTCACGGCCTCAGAACATCACAAAACACTTCTTATCCATGAACAACTTTTAAAAATATGCTCTCCATGTTAATGGGGGAAAGATGGCAGTCAATTTATAGACAGCAGACTTCCACACAAGGCATGGTGATACTGACCAGGTAACCTGTTTTTTGAAACATGATTTAAAAAATATTTTTACATCAGGTTGTTTTGTCAGATACATTATTTGCGTGTTCATACGTTCTAGGAGCAGAATTAGGTCATTGGGCCCATCGAGTCTACTCCACCATTCAATCATGGCTAATCTATCTTTTAATCTCAACTATATTCTCCTGCCTTCACCCCGTAATGCCTATCACCTTTACTAATCAATGAAGGGGTGCTCAGTGGATGTCAGAATCTGTTTTGATTTTAGATTTCCAGCATCCGCAGTCTTTTGCTTTTCATTTAACTTCCTTGTATCTCTGGCTATCAGTTTCAAGCAATGTATAGAAACATAGAAATTAGGTGCAGGAGTAGGCCATTCGGCCCTTCGAGCCTGCACCGCCATTCAATATGATCATGGCTGATCATCCAACTCAGTATCCTGTACCTGCCTTCTCTCCATACCCCCTGATCCTTTCAGCCACAAGGGCCACATCCAACTCCCTCTTAAATATGGCCAACGAACTGGCCTCAACTACCTTCTGTGGCAGAGAATTCCACAGATTCACCACTCTCTGTGTGAAAAACGATTTTCTCATCTTGGTCCTAAAAAACTTCCCCCTTATCCTTAAACTGTGACCCCTTGTCCTGGACTTCCCCAACATCGGGAACAATCTGCCTGCATCTAGCCTGTCAAACCCCTTAAGAATTTTGTAAGTCTCAATGAGATCACCCCTCAATCTTCTAAATTCCAGCGAGTACAAGCCGAGTCTATCCAGTCTTTCTTCATATGGAAATTGTGCCATCCCAGGAATCAGTCTGGTGAACCTTCTCTGTACTCCCTCTATGGCAAGAATGTCTTTCCTCAGGTTAGGAAACCAAAACTGTACGCAAGTATCCTTATTTAATGACAATAAATTTGAACTCCTCCATTAAAACTTCTTTGCTCTGAGGAGAACAAACCCTGCACTCACAATCACTAGACAAAGTTGTAGTCTGACTTCCTTTGCAGTGTAGATGAGGTCCATGCATCCTTCCTGGGATTAGGCACAGTACCTCAGATACAAATCAACATGTGGTTAATATATGTAGGAAGGAACTGCAGATGCTGGTTTACTACGAAGATAGACACAAAATGCTGGAGTAATTCAGCAGGTCAAGCAGCATCACTGGAGAAAAAGAATAGGTGACGTTTCAGGTCTTGTTTCGAAACCTCACCTATCCTTCAGATATGCTGCCTGGCCCGCTGAGTTACTCCAGCATTTTGTGTCTATGTAGTTAATATGCATGGTGTGTTTGCCCCCAGATTCACTGAGCGATAAAATAATTCCTAACAGCACAAGTTGAATAATTCATTGCGTTTGCTATTTTTGTCTTGAAAATTGTAGATTCAGCCTTATTCTGGAAGAAATCAAGACCGTTATCAATGATGACACCAGGTACATGAAAGGCTGCTTGAACATGAGGACGCAGAAATGCTATGCTGTCAGACCAAACATCAACGAGTTCCTTGATATTGCTCGACGCACTTATGCCGAGATTGTAGACGATGTAGCAGGTACCATTTCCATCATTGCTTTGAATGGTCAATGAAGATGAAACATTTGCAAGAGGCTGCCATTAAAAAGCCTGATGTTTTTGCTTAATACTAAGCACTGGACAGTTCAAATTTCCACAAAAGGTTATTGTGAAACACATATGTTCAATTCTGTGGAAACCAACAAGATTGATAATGAAATTAACCATTGTTTTCACATTAGTATGTATTTCCGATGTACACAAAGGATAATGATAGAGTTGAAAGAGTTCACAATTTACTGTCAGTCTCTACATACAATGGACCATCTTCAATCAATTCTGTAATTTCAATGGGATTCTGCCACCACAAATCTCTTCCTTTCCCATTCAGAATTCTGAAACGATCTTCTCTTTGTGTCTTCTGGTTCCATTCTTACGTCCTTATCAACTCCTCTTCTTACAGTGCAACGCTTCTCCTTTTACCTCATGACCTCTCACCATCCAAGTGAGATGAGTTTGCACGCTCTTGTTTTTTCTCCAGGTGCTCCGGTTTCCTCCCACACACCAAAGACATGCAGGTTTGTAGGTTAATTGGCTTCTGTAAATTGTCCCTAGGATGTAGGATAGAACTAGTATATGGGCGATTGTTGGTCAGTGTGGTCTTGGTGGGACGAAGGGCCTGTTTCCACGCTGTATCTCTAAACTAAACTAAACATTCAGGAACCCAAATAGTCCTTCCAGGTGAAGCAAACATTCACTTACAGGTTCCTATAACCTGGACAATTGTATTCAGTGCTCACAGATTTTCCTCTAGATTAGAGAAATCAAATGCAGATTGTGTGACCACTGCATAGAGCATCTTCATTCACTCTGTAAAGGTGATCCTGATCTTCCAGTCACCTGTCATTTCAATTCTCTGTCCCACCCCTGCTATGAGTTCTCTGTAGATCATTGATCTAACTATACCCAACGCATGCTTGAGGATCTGAATCTCATCTTTCCTCTGGCCATCCTGCAGCTCAAATTCAACAATTTCAGGTCATCTCTCTTTTTCTCCTCACAAATGTGGCTGTACATTCTGTTTCAGCTTGTTTTACTTTTCACATGTTTTTTAAAATAATTGTTTCACTAACAACTTAGTGCTGAACCATTTCGATGTCATTCTGTTTTCTCCACTCATCACCTTCTCTACAGTTTAAAATACTTCAGTTTGATGAAGAGTCCTTAACCCAAACCATTGCCCTTGAATCTCAGACACTGCCAGGTCTGCTGAGTGCTTCTAACATTTTCTATTTTGCTTTGGAATTTCATAATAGTGTTCTGAGACCATCAAATGGGGTGATAAAACCCTGCAAAACAAATTAGTGTCGGGCGTGGTTGATGAGGGAGTGGGTAAATTAGCAATATTTGCATAATTGGTTTCAATTAATTTGTAAAACACATGTGCAGAAGAGTGGTAGATTTAGGAGTAGGAGAGTGGAGGAAAGGTTCAAGGTTCAAATTTATTTGTCACATGCACCAACTAGGGTAAAGTGAAAAGAATTTGCCAGCAGTGATGCATTTGAAAAAAAAACACACAATACACAATATAATTTAGCATAAACATCCACCACAGCATTCTTTACAGTGGTGGAAGGCAACAAAGTTCAGTCAGTTCTCCTTTGTTCATCTGTGGACGGGGCCTTGAGCCCTCCGCAGTCACCTCTACAGACGGCCGGATGCACAGGCCCTCTCGTCAGGATGATCAAACCTCCGACGCCAGGACGGTCAAACACACTCTGCGGCTTACAGGAGACCGTGGCTTCAGGATGTTATAGGCCACAGGCCAGCAGTCGGAGCTCTTCTCTGGCGATCCCTGGCAAGGGATCCCAGGCTCTGGATGGTAAGTCATCCGTAAGCCATTCCATGCCCGCGGCTAGAAGCTCCGCAGACCACAGACCCATGACTCCAAAGTCACAAGGCCAGTGATCGGAGTACTCCTTTCTAGCGATACCCGGCAAGGTATCGCCCCACTCTGCGATGGAAAAGCACGCTGCGCCCGCTGCTGAAACTCTGGGCCCGACTCTGGGAAAGGCCGCAGCAATCCAAGCTGTTAGGCCGTGAGGGAGGCGGCGAAGCGCATGGAAAAAGTCGCCTCTCCGTCGACGAAGTGACTGAAAAGCAGTTTCCCCCTTTCCCTCCCACCACTCCCCACATATACCGAGAGACACTAAAACAAACATATGGACATACTAAAAAAAAAAAAAAAAATCAAAATAACAAACACGCTGCTGGCGGGGCAGCCAACTTGCAGTGCCCCCAACCTCCTAGGGTGCAGATGATGAGAATTTGGGGAAAATTAAAATGGGTTGTGAAGAAAGCATATGAGTTTGGGTAGAATAAGTTTAAACCTGTTCACTTGATGCTCAGTAGAGACTCATTGACCGACGGGCCTATTTCCTTGCTGTTTCTCTTTGTGATTCAGGGAGTGATCTCAAGAAATAGGATCAGGAGTGCACTGTCAGGCCCTTCAAGCCTGCCGTGCCATTTAATATGATCAGGCTGATCTCTGCTGGCCTCAACACCTTTTCTATGACATTTTTCACCCTCATATATTCTTCTGAGCTTCAACCTGTCACTTTAATTCTCTGTTCCACTCCCGCTCTGACTTCTCATCATCAGCTATTTATCAATGTTCAGCGCAAGCTTGGGGAACAGCACCGCAACTTCCATCTGAGTGTATCCGAACCTTCAAGTCTTAATATTTAATTTAACTATTTCAGTAAGTATATTTTTATCTCCACAAATGTGGCTGTATTTTTTTCAGACTCCAAATGGCTATTTCTAAAGTAATTGTGATCTTGACACTTTGCTCTGCTTCCTCAGTTCTTTCCACCCTTGCTCTCTGTGCATCTTGACACGCTTGCTTTCCCTCCTTTTCAGTTCTGATGAAAGATCTTTGACCTGTTTCTCTCATCACTGATGATGCTTGACCAACAGTGTGCTCTGCCATGTTCTGTTTCTGAATCTGATTTCCAGCATCAACAATTTCTTTACTCCAGAAATACTTTGACACATAGATCAAGCTCATGTTTATTGTCATATGCAAGAATGCAATAAAAAAATCTTGCATTAGCTTAGTATCAAATGAAAATTAATTGCTTTGAATATTTCATCATTCTCTTTAGACTTGAGGCACTTTTTATTTGATTTTAGACTAATCGAATCCTATTTAATTTGGATGTAGAGGTCCGTCTATGATTGACCTCAGCTTCCTAGACCATAGTTACCTGAAAGCACAATGGACAGGGTTGTGAAGAAGTCAAAGGGTATGCTTGCCTTCATAGATTGGTGCATAGAATATAAGTGTTGGGATATTAGATGGTGTAAGATGAGTACTCAAGGAGGTGGCCCTAGAAATCATGGATGTATTGGTGATCATTTTCCAATGTTCTCTCGACTCTGGATCAGTTCCCGTGGACTGGAGGGTAGCCAATGTAGGCTTCAAGGTATCAAGGTCAGTTTATTGTCATATTTACCAACTAAGGTACAGTGAAATTTGAGTTACCATACAATGTGAAAAGCAACAAGACACACAAAAAGTTAACATATACATCCATCACGATGGATTCCACATTCCTCACTGTGATGGAAGGCAATAAAGTTCAATCTTCTTCCTCTTTATTCTCCCACGGTCAGGGCAGTCAACCCATCCGCAGTTGGGGCGATCAAAGCCCCCGCAGCCGATGATCGAAGTCCCCGTGGGGGTGATCGAAACTCCCGCGTCGGGGAGGTTGAAACTCTCTCCACGGCATGGAGCTCCCGAGTCGGCCTCTTCTTATCGGACACTGCGGGCCTCACGAGGTTAAAGTCCTTAGGCCCCGTGGTTGAAGCTTTGATCCCCGGTAAAGGGATCGCAAGCTCCGTGATGTTAAAGTCCCGCGGACTCCCGCAGCTTAGAGTGCCGGGTCGGTCTCCAGGAAAGGCCGCCAACTCCACGATGTTAGGCCGCAGTGAGGACGGAGATAAGATACAGGAAAAAAATCACATCTCCGTCGAGGTAAGAGATTGAAAAAAGGTATCCCCTAACTCCCCATCTCCCACATAAAGCATACCAAGGAACACTAAAACATACTTTTAACATATACTTAAAATAACAAAAACAGAAGATGGGACAGACAGACTTGGTGAGGCTGTCCCAGAAAGGCGGGAGAGAGAAAACAGTTAGCCTGACATCGGTAGTGGGGAAGATGCTGGAGTCGATTATTAAAGATGATCAGTGCATTTGGAAAGCAGTGACGTGATCTGTGAAAGTCAGTATGGATTTATGAACGGGAAATCATGCTTGACTAATCTTCATGAATTTTTTGAGGGTGTAACAAGTAGAATGTATAAGGGAGAGCCAGTGGATGTGGTGTATCTAGACTTTCAAAAAGCCTTTGACAAGGTCCCACACAACAGATTTGTGTGCAAAATTCAAGCACATGGTATTGGGGGTAGGGTATTGACATGGATAGAGAACTGGTTGGCACACTGGAAGTAAAGAGTAGGAATTAACTGGTCCTTTTCAGAATGGCAGGCAGTGACTAGTGGGTTGCTGCAAGGCTCAGTGCTGGGACCCCAGTTATTTACAATATTAACGATTTAGACAAAGGAATTAAATGTAATATCTCCAGGTTTGCGGAAGACACAAAGCTGGGTAGCAGTGTGAGCTGCAAGGAGGATGTTGGATGCTATGAGGCTGCAAGGTGACGTGGATAGGTTTGGTGAGTGGGCAGATGCTGTATACAGTAATGTGGATAAATGGACGGCAGATTATTATCTGAATGGTGTCAGATTAGGAAAAGGGGAGGTGCAACGCGACCTGGGTGTGCTTGTACATCAGTCACTGAAAGTAAGCATGGAGTGTACAGAAGGCAGTGAAGAAAGCAAATGGCATGTTGGCATAACGAGAGGAGTTGAGTATAGGAGCAAAGAGATCCTTCTGCAGTTGTACAGGGCCCTAGTGAGACCACACCTGGGGTATTGTGTGCAGTTTTGGTCTCCTAATTTGAGGAAGGACATTCTTGCTATTGAGGGAGTGCAGCGTAGGTTCACCGGGTTAATTCCCGGGATGGCGGGAGTGTCATATGATGAAAGAATGGGTCGACTGGGCTTTTATTCACTGGAATTTAGAACGATGAGAGGGGATTTTATAGAAACATAAAACATTCTTAAGAGATTGGACAGGCTAGACACAAGAAAAATGTTTCCCATGTTGGGGGAGTCCAGAACCAGGGGATCACAATTTAAGAATAAGGGGTAGGCCATTTAGGACTGAGATGAGGAAAAATGTTTTCACCCAGAGAGTTGTGAATCTGAGGAACTCTCTGCCAGTGGAGGCTGATTCACTGGATGTTTTCAATAGAGAGTTAGATTTATCTCTTAGGGCTAACGGAATCAAAGGATATGGGGAAAATGCAAGAACGGGGTATTGATTTTAGATGATCAGCCATGATCATATTGAATGATGGTGCTGACTTGAATGGCCTACTCCTGCACCTATTTTCTATGTTTCTATTATATTGCAATTTTACAAACCATTGGTTAGCTGCACTTGGAGTATTGTGTGTAGTTCAAGCTACTGCACTATAGGAAAGGTGTGATTAGATTGGAGCGAGTAAAGAGGAACTGCACTAGGGTCTTGCCTGAATTGGAGGACTTCAGCAATGGGGAGAGACTGGATAGGCTGGCTTGTTTTCCCTCGACCAAAGGAGGCTGAGGGATGACCTGATGGAGGAATATAAAATTATGAGTGTCATTGGTGGAATAGAGTGGCATAGGGTGCAGCTGGGTTTCCTCCAGGTACGCCAGTTTCCACCCACTTCCCAAAGACGTCTGCTTTTGTAGCATAACTTCCCTGTAAATTGCCTCTGAGAGTGTTAGGAGTGGATGCGAAAGTGGAATAACAAACAATTAGTGTGCATGGGTGATCAATGGTCAGCATGGATAAGGTAGGTGAAATTAGCTGCTTTTGTACTGTTCACTCCATGACTCTATGAAGAGTGTGTTAATTATGCAGTAGGGTTGAGTTGGGCACTTTCTGGATGCTTAATGTGTGTTCACATTTTCCTCTTAACCCGAGTAGGAATGATAGTGCAGTTGGGAGAGAAATATAACCTGCCTCTGAAAACCAGCTTCAGTACTTCTCGAGGATTCTTCATTCTGCTGAGCTGTGAGGGAGCTTCATTTCCAAATGGACAGCTCCCTTCTGAGTTTATGAAGGTGTGTATGTTCAATTACCTTTGTTGCTATCAGAGCATTGAATATAGGAATCAGAGCATTGAATATAGGAGTAGGGAAGTAATGTTAAAATTGTACAAGGCATTGGTAAGACCAATTCTGGAGTATGGTGTACAATTTTGGTCGCCTAGTTATAGGAAGGATGTCAACAAAATAGAGAGAGTACAGAGGAGATTTACTAGAATGTTGCCAGGGTTCCAGCAACTATGTTACAGAGAAAGGTTGAACAAGTTAGGTCTTTATTCTTTGGAACGCAGAAGGTTAAGGGGGGACTTGATTGAGGTCTTTAAAATGATGAAAGGGATAGACAGAGTTAACGTGGATACGTTTTTCCCATTGAGGGTAGGGAAGATTCAAACAAGAGGGCATGACATGAGAATTAAGGGACAGAAGTTTCGGGGTAACGTGAGGGGGAACTTCTTTACTCAGAGGGTGGTGGCTGTGTGGAATGAGCTTCCAACAGAAGTGGTGGAGGCAGAATCGATTTTAACATTTAAAAGTAAAGTGGATAGGTATATGGACGTGAAGGGAATGGAGGGGTATGGTCTGAGTGCAGGTAGATGGGACTAGGGGAAAACAAATGGTCGGCACGGACTGGAAGGGCCGAGAGGGCCTGTTTCCGTGCTGTAATTGTTATATGGTTATATGTTATATGGTTATCTTTTAACCCATGCTGCTAAATTCTGCAATTTTGCACTAGCTTTGTTTTGATAGCAAACTCAAATCGAAATTATAATCAGGTACTTTCCTGAGCATAATTTTAAGTAATTGACGATAGACACAAAAAGATGGAGTAACTCAGCGGGTCAGGCAGTATCTCTGGAGAAAAGGAATAGGGAAAGTTTCGAGTCAATACCCTTCTTCAGACTCGACCCGAAACATCACCTATTCCTTTTCTCCAGAGACCCGCTGAGTTACTCCAGCTTTTTCTGTCTATCTTCGGTTTAAACCAGCATCTGTAGTTCTTTCCAACACTTAAAAAATTGACATTGAGCTAAATGTCAAACTATATGAAATAGTGGGGTAAGTGAACTAGAGCTTAGTATTCTGAAGCTTAGGCTGCCTGATGGTGAATTTCTGTCGATTCTGTGTTGTGTTCTTTATTTTGGCTGTATGGTGACTTCATTTCACTGTGCCAATTGGCACATGTGACAAATAAAATCTATCTGTATCGGTGGTTGTGATGCAATTTAAATTGCACAAGAGATCAGATTAGCAGAGTACGGGAGTCCCTGAGGGATTGGTGGATGTTATGGAGAAACTTCTTTTGAGCATGATCCATAAAACACTATTCTGGAATCCTGCTCGAGTGGTTACATTAAAAAAATCCTTTGCCATTTTTACTGAATTGCTGTAGGACCCAGTATTGATGTCAGAGGACACAACATCTATTAATCCTGGGCTGCAGGAACTACACGTTGGGCAGAGGGGATGCTACTATATTTACCTTGTATTAGTTTAGCTTATTGTCATGTGTACCGAGGTACAGTGAAAAGCTTTTGTTTGGTGCTAACCAGTCAGCGGAAAGACTATACATGATTACAATCGATCCATCCACAGTGTACGGATACAGGATAAAGGGAATAACATTTAATCAAGTCAAGAGAGTTTATTGTCATGTGTCCCGGAAAGGACAATGAAATTCTTGCTTGCTGCAGCACAACAGAATATTGTAAGCATAAATACAGAACAGATCAGTGTGTCTATATAGCATAGACCATATATATATACACATAAATGAACAGATCAAGTGCAATAGGCTGTTATAGTTCAGAGTTTGTTTGATGGTGAGTTTAATAGCCTTAAGGCTGTGGGGAAGAAGCTGTTTCTGAACCTGGATGTTCCAGATTTCAGGCTCCTGTACTATCTACCTGATGGCAGCAGAGGGATGACTGTGTGACCAGGATGGTGTGGGTCCTTGGTGATGTTGGCAGCCTTTTTGAGGCTGCGACTGCGATAGATCCCTTCGATGGTGAAAGATAAATTCCAGTAAAGTCAAATTAAAGATAGTCTGAGGGTCTCCAGTGAGGTAGAGGGCAGCTCAGGACCGCTCTCATGACCTATGTAGGAGAATATGCCATGTTCTTGTATCCATGTCTGTGGTGGTGGTGGCTCAGTGGTACATTCTCCAGTCTTCATTTGCAGGTTGTGGTTTCACTCCTTTCTCAGATAGCCCTTCAAGTATTATACTCACCTAGCTTTCCAACCCAGCCCATCTCATTGTAATCCCAACCAAGTCCAGGTCTCAATCCATATTCAAAACCCCACCCATACTGCCTACTGATCTCCTGGCTTCATCCACATCCCTGATCTTCTGCCCCAGCTATCTTGTCTCGTAGATAACACTCACTTGGACCACTTCTCCCAAACTCCTCAAACACACTTCTGTCATGACTCATCTTCCCATTCCCTGACACTCCCAACTACCAATGGGCCTCTCCTGTGGGCAATTCATCTTCTCCTCTTCCCCTCTACCACCCTTCTCTGCAAGTCTTCCATGAGATGATTTTCTCTGCATGCCACGCAATGCCTGGGCATGCAAAAGCAAGCCTGTTCCTTCTGCAAGATCTGTCATGTAGCCTGTGACCTTGGACACTGGTGAATCTTCCTGCACCAGGGCCTTAAATAACATATTTGCTAGCCTGTTGTTTGCTAGGATTCAACAAGCTGAAAGAGGCCCCACTCCATTTCTAGGCACGTTAGTAGCCCTTAAGACATTGCAATTTGTCAGCTTTACTTTGTCCAATTTGGCTATTTGTTGAACAACTAGGACTAACATAAAAAGGGACAGGCTAGGGCAGGGCTAGACTGACCTTCAGACTGAAGAAGGGACACGACCCGAAACGTCACCCATCCTTTTTCTCCAAAGATTCTGCCTCACCTGCTGTGTTACTCCAGCACTCTATCTTTGGTATAAACCAGCATCTGCAGTGCTTTGTTTCTAGATTTGCCTTGTCAGAAAGGAATCTTGCCTCCAGTTCCTAACATTTCTGTAGGGAAGAACATTGAGATAATATTCAGTACAGTTTAGAGATCAGTGGTGAGCTAACAATGCTAACCACAAAATCCAAGGAAATGGTGTCTGTTGAATGAGCCCTGGAACAAATCTCCTCGAGTCATTCAGCCCAGGCACTGCCGTATATTCTGTATGTTAATAGCCCAGGTTAGCAAATGGGCCTTTTTCCTATGTGACGATCTCAAAGGTCATCGATCCATATCCTCCAGAGATGCTGCCTGACCCACTGAGTTACTCCAATACTTTGTGTCTTTTTTCCGCATGTAAATAGTCATGTTCAGTGTTGGCAACCTTCCAGTACTACAGAGAATATATTCCACCTGCGAAAAGATTGAATGGCTTAGGGATCTCCTAAAGTTATGGAAGGTTCAAAATAGTTATTTATTTTTCCATACTAATGGACTATTCGCATCTGCCACAACTAAATTAGAAATGTCATACTAAATCCAGCAGACAAAACGACAAGTGAACATAATCCAACAAAGGTAGACAAAAATGCTGGAGAAACTCAGGTGGTGAGGCAGCATCTATGGAGCGAAGGAAATAGGCGACGTTTCAGATCTGAAACGTCGCCTATTTCCTTCGCTCCATTGATGCTGCCTCACCCGCTGAGTTTCTCCAGCATTTTTGTCTACCTTCGATTTTCCAGCATCTGCAGTTCCTTCTTAAACATAATCCAACAAGGGTGGATTTAGAAACACAGCAGGCCAGGTGGAATCTAGCCAGTTAGCTACAGCTGGCCACGAGGCCGCTTAGTGTTTATATGGAGCTAGAATATCCTGCAATATCTTCCCCATGTCTATTCTATCCTGACTTACCCCTGAATCTTACACGTGCCTTTCTCTCCAGGTCACTGTGCTGAAGAACACTTATAACTTCACCACTGCCGATCTAATTAAAATGAATGAACGGTGCCAGGAGTCTCTCAGGGAGATTTACCACATGACATATCTGTAAGTATAAGGGTTAATGCAGTAGCAGCTATTTTATTCTAGCTCCAGCCAATATTTCAAGGATAACATATTAAATTTAGTAGACAAGCAGGCTACTTCACTATGCTAGAGAAACACTGAAACAAATTGCTTATCTAAGGTTAGACATTCTGATACTTTTCTTATCTAAAAATAGAGCCTTCTTGTTTCTGCAGCTGTCTCTCCCACCTAGGTGATTCTAGTAAAGATTTAAGACTGAGACTTGAGTCTTTTGATTATTTTAACAGTTTAAGGTTATCCATCTTTCACATCAGGATATTACCAGGATATTCATAAAACAACTTTTAATCCTTAAACCATATCCTGGCATATTCTGTTATCAAAGGTAGTTACTTTTTGCCAATGGGTTGGCAGTCAGGGATCTGTGGATTATACTCTTGCCTCTGGGGCAGGATTACCAATCCAGACCTGTGAGACTGACATTATCAGAGCAGCAAAACAACACAATGTGCTGAAATAACGCAGCAGGTCAGGTAGATTCTCTGTGAAAACGACCCGGAAATGTCACCTATCCATGTTCTCCACAGATGCTGCCTGACCCGCTGAGTTACTCCAGCACTCTGTGAAATGTCACCTATCCATGTTCTCCAGAGATGCTGCCTGACCCGCTGAGTTACTCCAGCACTCTGTGAAACGTCACCTATCCATGTTCTCCACAGTTGCTGCCTGACCCGCTGAGTTACTCCAGCACTCTGTGAAATGTCACCTATCCATGTTCTCCAGAGATGCTGCCTGACCCGCTGAGTTACTCCAGCACTCTGTGAAACGTCACCTATCCATGTTCTCCACAGATGCTGCCTGACCCGCTGAGTTACTCCAGCACTCTGTGAAATATCACCTATCCATGTTCTCCACAGATGCTGCCTGACCCGCTGAGTTACTCCAGCACTCTGTGAAATGTCATCTATCCATGTTCTCCACAGATGCTGCCTGATCCGCTGAGTTACTCCAGCACTCTGTGTTGTTTTGTTTGTTAACCTGTGTGTTAATTCTTTCTCAGAACAGCACCAGACATTAAAACACATAATTACATTAATCACACTCCTTTGTCCCCACATTATCATTAACTTCCCCCAAATTCTACCACTCACCTACGCATTAGAGTAATTAGCTTACCTCTAAATGTTTTGGGGATGTGGAAGGGAAACAAAAAGCACCCAGAGGAAACCCACATGGTCACAGGGAGAAGGTGCAAACTTCGATACAGACAGCATTGGAGGTTAGATCGAAGCTGGGTACAAGAGTTGTGAGATGACACCACTACTAGCTATGCCATGATGTTCTCCAAATTACTGTCACCAAATTATCAATTGGTTTAATTTGATTTCAATGTATATTATACAGTGTGTTTAATGCTATTCATTTTTTCAAAGACTAATGAGTAAGAAAGTTTTGAATCACTGACATTTAACTAAAACTTCTGGCTTTCCTTAGGGTGGTTTGCAAACTCCTGGCGGAGATCTACAAACACATCCATTGTCTATATAAGCTGTCTGATGCAGTCTCTATGTTGGACATGTTGCTATCCTTTGCACATGTCTGTACACTTTCTGACTATGGTAAGGGTTTTCCATATTGTTGCTTGCATTTAATGCCATTTTTAAAAGTATATCGAAAGCAAAATGGACATTATGTTTTTAAAAAAATATTCAAATTCATATACAAATTCAATTGAATGCAATTAATTGAATTGCATCTGATTCTGTTTTCTTAATAGTAAAGTTAAATAATTTGTGGATCTTTACTCGAGGAAGGAAAAGGATGAGACATCATTTGGCAAGAGGAGTTCAAGATAATGAAATGTTTCAACATCACACATTGACCTCCGGCCTTGGTTGACCACACAATATAGATCTGATCCTTTCTTCTATTTGCCACTGCAATTTGCACCTCACTGTCTAAATGTTGACAGAGGAGGTAACATCATAAATCGTCAAATAGTTATCGTTCCCACCCAGTGAATTCTATTTGCAAACACTTGCACGTTTTGACACCTGGTATCGGTTTTGATATTGCTTTATTATTGTCACATGTGCTAAGATACAGTGAAATGCTTTTGTTACTGTGCAATCCAGTCAAACTGAATCATACAAGTACAACAGATAATGCAAAGAGAAAAGTAGATGCGCCCACACGTGAGGGCAACGCTGGATCTACAGAAGTATTGGGAAATTGGGAAGGGGCAAGTTAATGAAGTGTTTGTGGAGGAGCCTTTTGGGACCAGTGACCACAGTTCGGTTAGGTTTAAGATAGTTATGGATCGGGACGGAGAGGGTCCACGCGTTAAAGTGGTCAACTGGGGTAAGGCCAATTTTGAGGGTATAAGAGAAGATCTCGCTCAAGTTGACTGGAGCAGGTTATTTGAGGGGAAAGGAATATCGGCCAAGTGGGATGTTTTAAAAAGTGTGCTGATGAAAGCTCAGGATGTGTACGTCCCCGTTAGAGTGAAGGGCGAAGCAGGCAAACATAAGGAAGCTTGGCTGACGAGGGAAATTAAGACGTTGGTCAAAAACAAGAAGGATGCATGGGATCAACTGCATCCCTGGAGGAGTTTCGGGAAATAAGTAAACTGAAAAAAGAGATCAGAAGAGCAAAAAGGGGCCAGGAGATAGCTCTGGTTGAAATTTATGAGTTGTCCTTAAATACAGGAGAGGTGCCGGGTGGGTAGAGTGTGGCAAATGTTGTGCCTCTTTTCAAGAAAGGCTGCAGGGAAAATGCTGGGAACTATAGGCCGGTGAGCTTAGCATCTGTAGTTGGAAAGTTACTAGAGAGTATTCTGAGGGATAGGTTATACAGGCATTCGGATGGACAAGGGCTGATTAGGGACAGTCAGCATGGTTTTGTACGTGGGAGGTCGTGTCTCACAAATCTGATTGATTTTTTCGAAGACGTGACCAAAAAGGTTGATGAGGGCAGAGCTGTAGATGTTGTGTACATGGACTTCAGTAAGGCGTTCGACAATGTTCCGCATGGTAGGCTGCTCTGGAAGGTTAGATCCCATGGGATCCAAGGAGAGAGAGCTGAATGGACAGCAAATTGGCTCCATGGAAGGAAGCAGAGGGTGGTGGTGGAAGGTTGCTTCTCGGACTGGAGGCCTGTGACTAGTGGTGTGCCTCAGGGTTCAGTGCTGGGCCCATTACTGTTTGTCATCTACATCAATGATTTGGATGAGAACATACAGGGCAAGGTTAGCAAGTTTGCTGATGATACAAAAGTGAGTGGTTTCACAGATAGTGAAGATGGTTGTGAACGATTGCAGCAGGATCTGGATCAATTGGCCAGGTGGGCGAAGGAATGGTTGATGGAATTTAATATAGAAAAGTGTGAGGTGTTGCATTTTGGGATGAAAGGAAAAGGAGGTGGAGTAGCGTTGCTGGTTAGAGAGGAGATTAAAGCAATGGAAAGGAAGGACATTAGCTTGGAGGATGTGGAATCGGTATGGGTAGAGCTACAAAACACTAAGGGGCAGAAAACGCTGGTGGGTGTTGTGTACAGGCCACCTAACAGTAGCAGAGAAGTTGGGATGGATCAAACAGGAAATTAGAAATGCGTGCGACAAAGGCAAAACAGTTATAATGGGTGACTTCAATCTACATATAGATTGGGTTAATCAAATTGGCAGGGGTGCTGAGGAAGAGGATTTTTTGGAATGTATGCGGGATAGTTATCTAAACCAACATGTAGAGGAACCAACGAGAGAGCAGGCTATTTTAGACTGGGTTTTGAGTAATGAGGAAGGGGTAATTAGCCGTCTTGTTGTACGTGCCCCCTTGGGCAAGAGTGACCATAATATGGTTGAGTTCTCCATTAGGATGGAGAGTGACATTGTTAATTCAGAAACAATGGTTCTGAACTTAAAGAAAGGTAACTTTGAGGGGTATGAGACGTGAATTGGCCAAGATTGACTGGCAATTAATTCTAAAAGGGTTGACGGTGGATATACAATGGAAGACATTTAAAGACTGCATGGATGAACTACAAAAATTGTTCATCCCAGTTTTGGCAAAAGAATAAATCGGGGAAGGTAGTGCATCCGTGGATAACAAGGGAAATCATGGGATAGTATCAAAGCAAAGGATGATGCGTACAAAGTAGCCAGCAAAAGCAGCATACCAGAGGACTGGGAGAAATTCAGAGACCAGCAGAGGAGGACAAAGGGCTTAATTAGGAAAGGAAAAATAGATTATGAAAGAAAACTGGCAGGGAACATAAAAACTGACTGCAAAAGTTTTTATAGATATGTGAAGAGAAAGAGGTTAGTTAAAACAAATGTAGGTCCCTTGCAGTCAGAAAACAGGTGAGTTGATCATGGGGAACAAGGATATGGCGGACCAATTGAATAACTACTTTGGTTCCGTCTTCACTAAGGAAGACATAAATAATCTGCCTGAAATAGCAGGGGACTGTGGGTCAAAGGAGGAATTGAGTGAAATCCAGGTCAGTCGGGAAGTGGTGTTGGGTAAATTGAATAGATTAAAGGCCGATAAATCCCCAGGGCCAGATAGGCTGCATCCCAGAGTACTTAAGGAAGTAGCTCAGGAAATAGTGGATGCATTAGTGATAATCTTTCAAAACTCTTTAGATTCTGGAGTAGTTCCTGAGGATTGGCGGGTAGCAAATGTAACCCCTCTTTTTAAGAAGGGAGGGAGAGAGAAAACGGGGAATTACAGACCAGTTAGTCTAACATCGGTAGTGGGGAAACTGCTAGAGTCAGTTATTAAAGATGGGATAGCAGCACATTTGGAAAGTGGTGAAATCATTGGACAAAGTCAGCATGGATTTACAAAAGGTAAATCATGTCTGACGAATCTTGTGGAATTTTTGAGGATGTAACTAGTAGCGTGGATAAGGGAGAACCAGTGGATGTGGTATATCTGGACTTCCAGAAGGCTTTCGACAAGGTCCCACATAAGAGATAGTATACAAACTTAAAGCATACGGTATTAGGGGTTCAGTATTGATGTGGATAGAGAACTGGCTGGCAAACAGGAAGCAAAGAGTAGGAGTAAACGGGTCCTTTTCACAATGGCAGGCAGTAACTAGTGGGGTACCGCAGGGCTCAGTGCTGGGACCCCAGCTATTTTACAATATATATTAATGATCTGGATGAGGGAATTGAAGGCAATATCTCCAAGTTTGCGGATGACACTAAGCTGGGGGGCAGTGTTCGCTGTGAGGAGGATGCTAGGAGACTGCAAGGTGACTTGGATAGGCTGGGTGAGTGGGCAAATGTTTGGCAGATGCAGTATAATGTGGATAAATGTGAGGTTATCCACTTTGGTGGCAAAAACAGGAAAGCAGACTATTATTTAAATGGTGGCCGATTAGGAAAAGGGGAGATGCAGCGAGACCTGGGTGTCATGGTACACCAGTCATGAAAGTAGGCATGCAGGTGCAGCAGGCAGTGAAAAAAGCGAATGGTATGTTAGCTTTCATAGCAAAAGGATTTGAGTACAGGAGCAGGGAGGTTCTACTTCAGTTGTACAGGGTCTTGGTGAGACCACACCTGGAGTATTGCGTGCAGTTTTTGGTCTCCAAATCTGAGGAAGGACATTATTGCCATAGAGGGAGTGCAGAGAAGGTTCACCAGACTGATTCCTGGGATGTCAGGACTGTCTTATGAAGAAAGACTGGATAGACTCGGTTTATACTCTCTGGAATTTAGGAGATTAAGAGGGGATCTTATAGAAACTTACAAAATTCTTAGGGGTTGGACAGGCTAGATGCAGGAAGATTGTTCCCGATGTTGGGGAAGTCCAGGACAAGGGGTCACAGCTTAAGGATAAGGGGGAAATCCTTTAAGACCGAGATGAGAAAGACTTTCTTCACACAGAGAGTGGTGAGTCTCTGGAACTCTCTGCCACAGAGGGTAGTTGAGGCCAGTTCATTTGGCTATATTTAAGAGTGAGTTGGATGTGGCCCTTGTGGCTAAGGGGATCAGAGGGTATGGAGAGAAGGCAGGTACGGGATACTGAGTTGGATGATCAGCCATGATCATATTGAATGGCGGTGCAGGCTCGAAGGGCTGAATGGCCTACTCCTGCACCTAATTTCTATGTTTCTATGTTTCTTTGGGATGTCGAACAAGGGCAGGACCTACACAGTAAACCATAGACAATAGGTGCAGGAGTGAGCCATTCGGCAGCAGCGCCATTCAATGTGATCATGGTAGGCCTCTGGGTGGTTTTGTGGAGCAGAGGGTTGTAGGTAGATACGGTGGCCAAAAAGGCTTTTGGCACTTTGGCCTTCATCAGTCAGAATATTGAGTCTAGAAGTTGGGGGGGTCATGTTGCAGTTGTATAAGACGTTGGTGAGACCACATTTAGAATATTGTGTTCAGTTCTGGGCACCGTGTTATAGGAAAGATATTGTCAAGCTCGAAAGGGTTCAGAAAAGATTTACAAGGCTGTTTCCAGGACTAGAGGGTGTGAGCAATAGGGAGAGGTTGAGTGGGCTGGGTCTCTATTCCATGGAGCACAGGAGGATGAGGGGGATCCTATAGAGGTATACAAAATCATGAAAGAAATAGATCGGGTAGATGCACAGAGCCTCTTGCCTAGAGTCGAGAAATCGAGGACTAAATGGACATAGGTTCAAGGTGAAGGGGAAAAGATTTAATAGGAATCCGGGAATAGGAATAGAAAAGGGGTAACTTTTTCAATGGGTGTACGGAACGAGCTGCCAGAGGAGGTAGTGGAGGCTGGGACTATCCCATCATTTAAGAAACTGTTAGATAGATACATGGATAGGACAGGTTTGGAGGGATATGGACTAAGCGGAGGCAAGTGGGACTAGTGTAGCTGGGACATTGTTGGCTGGTGTGGGCGAGTTGGGCAGAGGGCCTGTTTCTACAATGCATCACTCTGAGACTCTATGACCGGAGTGCAGAATATAGAGAAAAGATCCCCAGACTTTTTAGCTTTACCATTATCAAATCGGCAACTGATTTATTTAATTACATTTGAATCTGCATAATTGTGTCACAAAAGCAGAAGCGTCCACATTGCAGGGCTGGAAACTGGAAGTATCCTGAGCTATTTCTGCTACCACCCATTATCAATTGCGACAAGTGATGGGTTCCACTGATTGTCGCCGGAAGCTTACGTCCTTGTCAGGACTGACGATGACAGCGAGGCCTACATTTGTAACAAGATGGACACGAAAAGAAGAAGACAATATTGTGTTTATTTTCCTTTCGATATACTTTTAATATTTAATATTATTACCCATATCACCCATCTGAGGTATGCTTTTACGAAATTGTATTCCCTTCCTTTTTACTGCCAGCAGGGGTAACAGGGGAATATTTTCTTATATTCCCCTTTCTAGCGAACGCCTATGGACTTTACGTGTTTAAACAGCGGGGAATATAATGTTATATTCCCCTGGTCTCACATCCGGGAACTTGGCAACATGACGCTGCGTGACGGCAACGTGACGCTGCGTGCGAAATTTAAAATTTATTCTCAAAACAAACAAAATGGCAGCCGGTTGCGAGAAGAGGTTCGCGATTTAAAAGTTCGACCTTCACATTGTCACATAAATGAATTACATAAATTACATAAATGAAACATAAATGTTACATTCTTTTAGTACCCTTATTTACAATGTTGGAATGCATATTGCAAAATGTATAGATACATTCATATCATATGAGATGTTCAGATTTTCCTCTAGATGTCTGATAATGGGTAATAATAACAATATTGACTGTCCTCTTTCGGGAGATACGACATATATTGCCCTCACTAGATCCATATTGCCCTCGTCTTCGACTCGGGCAATATGAATCTACTTCAGGCAATATATGTCGTATCCCCCTCAAGGCCAGTCAATATTTTAATATTATCTCCCTTGTTCATTTGCAAGACCACTAAATAGGAAAGAATTGAAAAATCCCATCAAAGTAAATTTGATGGACCAAATGTTTTGCTGAGCCGCATCAGGGACGGTGCATTTGAATGGCAACTCTGAACGCAGCAACCTTTGGCAATTAATAATTAGGAATATAGCAAGATTCCTTATGGAACTAGTGTTACTGTTCTGAAGTATCGCACCCTAGCAAATTAGTCCTATTTTTCTTTGAGTTCGATAAAAGCTCTTTCATCTAAAAATGGAATGAAAATAATTCTAAACATAAATTGCCCATAAAAACCCTTTGTGTTATTACCATTTCTGTCCTTCTTCGTGACAATTTCTTTCCTCCCTTCCTTAATTTCCCCTCTTCCTTTCTGCTTCCAAATTTAGCAATTATACATTAAAGCAAAGGCTAATGGTCATAAGGCCATGTGACAGGAGCAAAATTAGGCCATTCTGCCCATTAAGTCTACGTCACCATTCAACCTCTCCCTCCTAACCCCATTCTCCTGCCTTCTCCCCATAACCCCTGACACCCGTACTAATCAACAATCTATCTCCGCCTTAAAAAATCCATTGGCTCGGCCTCCACAGCCTTCTGTGGCAAAGAATTCCACAGAGTTACCACTGTCTGACTAAAGAAATTCCTCCTCACCTCTTTCTTAAAGGAATGTCGTTTAATTCTGAGACAGTGGCCGATAATTCTAGACTCTCCCACTAGTGGAAACATTCTCTCCACATCCACTCTATCCAGGCCTTTCATTGTTCGATGTGTTTCAATGAGGTCCCCCTAATCCTTCTAAACTGCAGCGAGTAGAGGCCCAGTGTCATCAAATGCTCATCATATGTTAACCCACTCATTTCTGGGATCATTCTTGTTAAACCCCCTCTGGACCCTCTCCAGAGCCAGCACAGCTCTGCTCTGATATGGTGCCCTAAATTGGCTAACTGTCCATTAAATGTCCATTTAATGCCTTAAAAACAGATAAAATTCACTTTCTAAGCTGGTCTCCCCATTGTTAGTACTGTGACTCCTTGACCAGCTTCAAGGAGTTAATATTGAAGTCTGACCTGACTTTTACTAATGGCACTTTGTTTTGTCCCAGTTCGTCCAGAGTTTACTGACACTTTGGCGATAAAGCAAGGGTGTCATCCTATTCTGGAAAAGATATCAATGGAGAAACCGGTCGCAAACAACACCTACATCTCCGATGAAAACAACTTCATCATTGTCACAGGGCCCAACATGAGTGGGAAGTCAACCTACCTGAAACAGATCGCTCTTTGTCAGATTATAGCCCAGATTGGTGAGTAGGAGATGGCTTGAGTAACATTTCAGGATGGACAGAAGTCACTTGAATCTCCATAACAGGCAGTCCTAGAAAACAGTACATGTCGCAATTTACCCTAATGCATGCACCTGTGCATGCATCAAAAAACACAAATTAAAACATTTTGTATTTATGTTTTTCACGGAAATTCCCTGAGCAAATTATATTCTGCTTCTCAAATTTTTGAGTAATGATTTATGAATTCCATGACGGCGAATTTCCTTTACGTGGGTAGACAAAAATGCTGGAGAAACTCAGCGGGTAAGGCAGCATCTATGGAGCGAAGAAAATAGGCAACGTTTCGGGCCGAAACTCTCCTTCAGAGTCTGAAGAAGGGTTTTGGCCCTAAACTTTGCCTATTTCCTTCGTTCCATAGATGCTGATGCACCCGCTGAGTTTCTCCAGCATTTTTGTCTACCTTCGATTTTCCAGCAAAAGCAGTTCCTTCTTGAACAATTTCCTTTACGTGACTGGCAGCAACATAGGGGTCACCCGTGGTGGAGAAAATCAGAAATCTTTTTAACCAAAGGATAATACGGCTCTGGAATAATGGAATCAGAAATCTGCACTATACTTATAAAGTACTTGGAAGCACACTTAAAGAACCACCTCCTGGAGGGGGACCAAGTGCGAGAAAACTGTGTTTATTGTGACTGGACCAGATGTCAAAAACTTTGTATGATATACATAAAATGCTAGAGTAACTCAGCAGGACTGGCAGCATCTCTGAATGGGTAACGTTTTGCATCAAGACCCTTCTTCAGACTGAGAGTCGGGAGAGGAAATGAGAGATATGGAAGGTGTGAAAAAGGAGAGATCAAACCTCATCTATTGTATCCGCTGTTCCGGGTGTGGACTCCTTTATATCAAAGAGAACAACCGCAGGCTCGATGATCATTTCACTGAACACCTCTGCTCAGTCTGCCTAGACCTATATGGTCTCCTGGCTGCTGAACATTTTAACTCCCCCTCGCATTCCCATACTGATCTTCCTGTCCTGGGCCTCCTCCACTGTCAGAGTGAGGCCCAACACAAATTGTAGAAACAACACCTCATATTTTGTTTGGGCAGCTTACAACCCAGTGGTATGAACATTGACTTCTCTAACTCCAACCCTTGTTTTCCACTCTCCCCATCCTAGTTCCCCGACCAGTGTGACTGCCTCCTGATTAAATTTTACATTGTGTGCCTCGTTGTCGTCTTACCCCAGCTAACAATGATCTATTCTACATTTTACTTGATCTTCATCCCCTTTAGAAACAAAAAAACAGAAAAATAGGTGCAGGAGTAGGCCATTCGGCCCTTCGAGCCAGCACCACCATTCAATATGATCATTGCTGATCATCCAAAATCAGTACCCCGTTCCTGCCTTTTCCACATATTCCTTGATTCCTTTAGCCCTAAGAGCTAAATCTAACTCTTCTTCCTCGTGTCCGGCCATCGTCTATATCACGTCTTTCCGGTCGGTCAGTGACGGTTGATGGTCGGTGGTTGCAGAATTGGCTCCTTCAGTCAGTCACTGTGGTACAGTTCCTGTCGTTAGCATTGCCCGGGATGCGCCACGTGGAGGCTTCTGCTTACATCCCAATTTTCATTATGTCTTCATCTGTGGCAGGTAATTCCTTTGATCTCTCGTTTTTTACACCTTACCCTTTCATATTTCTCATTTCCCTCTCACATGACTCAGTCTGAAGAAGGGTCTCGATCGGAAACATCACTCATTCCTTCTCTCCAGAGATGCTGCCTGTCCCACTGAGTTACTCCAGCATTTTGTGTCTATTTTCAGTGTAAACCAATATCTGCAGTTTCTTCCTACGCAATGATTCTTTTCTATAGTTTACTTCTTATGATATATCATATTTAACTGTGTCCTCCATATCCATACACATTCAAGATTTTTTCAATCAATTTTGAATGTACCCGTAATGTAACGGGTAATATTAGATGGCTTGTTGCCAAACTTTATATGATACATTCCAATGAAGAGCATTTGGAAGGTTTCAATATGTTGATAGAATAAAGTTTTTACATCTATACCAGTTACAAGGGGTTCAAGTAAGGTAACTCAGTGGGACAGGCAACATCTCTGAATGGAAGGAATGGGTGACGTTCCGGGTCGAGACTGAGAGTCAGGGGAGAGGGAGACATAGAAATATGGAAGGATAAGGTGTGAAACTGACAGATCAAAGGAGACGAAGTTCAAGGGAGATGTAGAATGGATCATTGTTTGCTGGCAGGTGACAATGAGGCATACAATCAGTAAAATTTAATCAGGAGGACAATAAAAATAGTCGGAGAACTAGGATAGGGGAGAAATGGAGAGAAAGGGAAAGCAAGGGTTACTTGAAGTTAGAGAAGTCAATATTCATACCGCTGGGTTGTAGGCTGCCCAAGCAAAATATGATCTGCTGCCGAGTTACTCCAGCATTTTGGTGTAAGCCAGCATCTGCGGGTTCCTTCCTACTCAGTTCAACTAAGGTGTTCACTGTGCTTTGAATTGGAATAAGAAAGGTCTTAATATCAAAACTTAAAAAATAGTAGCAAGAGAAGCAGAAGCACTGGCGATTGTGGATTTCGGAAGGCTGTCCAAGATTACAACAGGATATAGATCAGATTGGGCAGAGTGTTTGTAGATGAAATTTAATCCTGACAGGTGTGAGATGCAGCATTCTGGTAAATCGGATCGGAGTATGACATATACAATAAATGGTAGGGCACTGAGGAAGCTTGATGAACAGAGGCCGTGGAGATCAATCTGTAATTCCCTAAAAGTGGAAACATGACTAGATAGAATGGTAAAGAAGGGATATGGCATGCTTGTTTTCATAGGTCAGCACCAAAGAACACAGGAGCTGAGATCTCATGTTGCAACTTTACAAAACACTCGTTTGTTCGCAGTTGGAGTATAGTGTGCAGCTCTAGTCACCACATTCTTGTACGACTATGTAATGTATTCATACATATTCATGTATATGTTAAT
Organism: Okamejei kenojei; assembly: GCA_035221665.1. Classification (NCBI taxonomy): domain Eukaryota; kingdom Metazoa; phylum Chordata; class Chondrichthyes; order Rajiformes; family Rajidae; genus Okamejei; species Okamejei kenojei. Next base: position 83,107,178 of record CM069140.1, on the reverse strand, counting down.
GAGTTGGTGTTTAATATAAGCAGGGAGTGTTAGGGAATGACTCTCTCTCTCGTGATCCAGGCAACCTGCGTGTAAGTTATTATTCATTCTGCCGTCCGGAATATAACAAAATTGGCGACGAGGATGGGATAGAGTTTGTGAACTCATTCTTATATACAGTGCAGGACTGTTTTGCAACATGCAGTATTGTTTAACATTTTAAACAGTAAATATGGAGTTGTGTTGCAGCTGGACACGATAGACCGCAGATCCTTCTATGCAGGGGACTGTAGTTTAAAATCAGTCTGAAGAAGGGTTTTGACCCGAAACTTTGCCTATTTTCTTCGCTCCGTAGATGCTGCCTCACCCGCTGAGTTTCTCCAGCATTTCTGTCTACCTTCGATTTTCTAGCATCTGCAGTTCCTTCTTAAACAGCTGGACAAATCGTCGAGAGTTTGTCAGGCTATCTCCACGTGGCAAGATGCCGTCCTTGGGATTGTATAAGGTTTTTTTTTTTTGTCGAGTTCCTCAAGCTGAATAGCTTTTGTACAGCTAAGATTTAGGTGAATTGTTACACCAGAACAGTCTGGAAATCAGGTTTTTTGAACGGACTTCAAAAAAAAAAAGAGAACGACACGATGGTAGCGTCCACGGTCTACATTGGAAACCTCGGCACTTTTGACAAGAGTAGAGGGCCATTCAGCTCCTATATGGAGAGAGCAAACATGTTTTTCATGGCACACAACATAATGGAGATTAGTGATGAAGCAGAGATAGTAACTGAAACAAATAAGACTGTTTGCGAACGCATGAAAATGATTCTGCTCACGGAGATCGGCCTGAAGTGTACAGCACACTCGTGAATCTCCTTGCGCCCATAAAGGCAAAAGATGTGACATTCAATGACATTATAAACAAGTTGGAGGAACGTTTCAACCCAAAGCCTCTGGAAATTGCAGAAAGCTATAAATTTAGCACTAGAAACCAGAAGCAGAATGAGACAATCAATGAGTACATTGTTGCCTTGAAACACTTAACTTTGCACTGTAACTTTGGAACCTTTCTCAGTTTGTGGTCTAGTGGATGAATGAATTCAGTTCAAATTCATGAACACTCCAGATCTTACATTCGAGAAAGCATGCAATGTAGATGGCATCAAAGAATGCTCGCGAGTTTCATCCGCCACGGACTGCAGTGGCCATATGCACTAAAGCAACAAGTGGAGGAAGAATTTGACAGGTTAGAGCGGAATGGAGTACTCGTGGAGACAGACCAGAGTAACTGGGCAACGCCAAATGTGGCCGTACCCAAGGCCGACAAAACTGTTCGACTATGTGGTGACAACAAAGTCATAATCTACCAAGCCATTGATGACGAACAATATCCGTTACCAACCTCGCAAGATCTGTACGTAGAACTTAGCGGAGCAAGAGTCTTCACTAAACTTGATTTGTCTCACGCCTACGCCCAACTCAATGTCGACAAGGAAAGTCAGCAGCACTTGACTATCAACACATATAAGGGCTTGTATTCATATACAAAGCTGCCCTATGATGTGAGATCCTCCCAGAACATTTTCCAGTCTGTCATGGACAAAATGTTACAAGGCATTCCGCACTGTGTGTGCAACCAGGGTGACCCACTGATATTCACAGAGGGCATGGTAGAACATCTGGAAATCCTTGAGCAAGTTCTCACACAACTGAACTGCCACAATGTCAAACTGCGACAAAGTAAATGTGCATTTGCGCAGTCAGAGGTGGTCTACCTTGGACTCAAAGTAGATGCCAATGGACTGCGTCCTGTAAAGGCGAAAGTTGAAGCAATAGTGAATGCTCCAAAACAATGTCAGGGCTACGATCATTCCACGGGAGGATGGTGCAGTTCTATGCACGATTCCATCCAGATTTAGCAACTGTGCTAAAGCCACTTCATCATCTGCCACAAAAAGATGTGTAATGGACGTGGGGAAAGGAACAGCAACGTGCATTTGACATCTGCAAGGACAACTTGACAAGTGACAAACTCCATGTTCACTACGATACGACACGCGAGATGAAACTTGCTTGTGATGCTTCAAGTTATGGTGTAGGTACAGTGATCTCTCACGTAATGAATGACGGACAGAAAAAGCCTATTGCTTTTGCATCCCGCACTGTATCACCGAGTGAACGCAATTATGCACAGATAGAAAAGGAGGCACTCAGCATCGTGTTTGGAATCAAGAAATTCCATCAGTTTCTTCTCGGCAGACCATTCACCCTAGTGACTGATCACAAACCACTACTAGTGATACTGGGTCCCAAGTCAGCTATACCTTCCATGGCGGCATCAAGTTTGCAGCGCTGGGCAACTTTGCTGCCCCAGTATGACTACAAGGTGGAGTACAGAAGCTCCAAGTGCAACACAGTTGCAGAAGGGTTTGAAGTAGGGTTTCTCCTTCGATCCTTAGATGCTGCTGCACCCGCTGAGTTTCTCCAGCCTTTTGTGTACCCACAGTTGCAGATGCGTTGTCTGGTTGCCCCATGATAACTCTGACGTGGGAAGTGAGAACTCAATCTAGACACTGCAAGTTGTAGATGAAGACTTTCCAGTGACTGCAACAGAAATTACAAACATTGAACGGTTAGACAGAAATAGATCGTGGATTGAACTCAGTTCTGAACTCAGAGCTGAAGCCTTTCCATAATCAACGCCATGAATTATCATGTGAGCAGGAATGCATTAAGTGGGGTTACAGAGTGGTTGTACCAGAGTTTTTGAGAAACAGAATTATGAATGAACTTCATGCCGAACATCCTGGCATAGTAAGCATGGTCAATTGCCAGAAGTTTTGTGCATTGGCCTGGTATTGACAGTGACATCGAGTCACTGGTGAGCAAATGCAGTGTCTGCCAAAATTGCCGGAGTAAACCACCAAAAACACCGCTGCAACCCTGGTCATGGCCATGTAGACCTTTTCAGAGAGTTCATGTAGATTTTTGTGAAAAGGGTAATCACTTTCTGGTGCTAGTAGATATTCATTCCAAATGGATTGACGTTAAACATATGGTGTCAAGCACTACTACCGAGTGTACCATAGATGAGTTGAGATCCATTTTTGCATAGAAACATAGAAATTAGGTGCAGGAGCAGGCCATTTGGCCCTTCGAGCCTGCACCGCCATTCAATATGATCATGGCTGATCATCCAACTCAATATCCTGTACCTGCCTTCTCTCCATACCCCCTGATCCCTTCAGCCACAAAGACCACATCCAACTCCCTCTTAAATATGGCCAACAAACTGGCCTCAACTACCTTCTGTGGCAGAGAATTCCACAGATTCACCACTCTCTGTGTGAAAAACGATTTTCTCATCTCGGTCCTAAAAGACTACCCCCTTATCCTTAAACTGTGACCCCTTGTCCTGGACTTCCCCAACATCGGGAACAATCTTCCTGCATCTAGCCTGTCCAACCCCTTAAGAATTTTGTAAGTCTCTATGAGATCACCCCTCAATCTTCTAAATTCCAGCGAGTACAAGCCGAGTCTATCCAGTCTTTCTTCATATGGAAGTTGTGCCATCCCAGGAATCAGTCTGGTGAACCTTCTCTGTACTCCCTCTATGGCAAGAATGTCTTTCCTCAGATTAGGAGTCCAAAAATACTACAGGTGTGGCCTCACCAAGACCCTGTACAACTGCAGTAGAACCTCCCTGCTCTTGTACTCAAATCCTTTTGCTATGAATGCCAACATACCATTTGCTTTCTTCACAGCCTGCTGCACCTGCATGCCTACTTTCAATGACTGGTTTACCATGACACCCAGGTCTCGCTGCATCTCCCCTTTTCCTAATCGGTCACCATTCAAATAATAGTCTACCTTCCTGTTTTTGCCACCAATGTGGATAACCTCACATTTATCCACATTATACTGCATCTGCCATGCATTTGCCCACTCACCCAGTCTATCCAAGTCATCCTGCAGCCTCCTAGCATCCTCCTCACAGCTAACACTGCCCCCCAGCTAACACTGCCCCCCATGCACTAAAGCAACAAGTGGAGGAGGAATTCGACAGGTTAGAGCGAGAATGGTGTACTCGTGGAGACAGACCAGAGTAACTGGGCAACGCCAAATGTGGCCGTACCCAAGGCCGACAAAACTGTTCGACTATGTGGTGACAACAAAGTCATAATCAACCAAGCCATTGATGACGAACAATATCCGTTACCAACCTCGCAAGATCTGTACGTAGAACTTAGCGGAGCAAGAGTCTTCCCTAAACTGGATTTGTCTTGCGCCTACGCCCAACTCCGGTTTGTGGGTAAATGGGACCAGTTGAGGAAGACACTTTGGTCGTCCTGGAGGAGTTGGGCCAAAGGGCCTGTTTCCAGGCTGCATAACTCCATGATTCTATAACTCTGACGCAACATGCTAGATTCACATACCTGTCCACTCATTGTCACACCATCTCATTTTGATTTACACTTCTAAAGTACTTAATCTGAGGGATGTGACTGCAGAAGAATGTAATGAAATGCACGGCAGCATGGAGAAATTGTTGATCTTTACTGACAAGTATTTATCATGTGGTTTTGCATTGACTTGTATAATTCAGCACCTCAGTATATGACTGGAGGGGGTTGTCACTCAAATGCAGAACTGATGATTAAACAAATTACAGGATACAAAATTCTTAACTTCAAACCTAAATCTTTAATTATAATAACTTCTCTTGCTTCCTCCCTCAATACATTCTACAACATAATTTTGCATGAGTATCGTTAGCAAGTGTTAAAACACATGTTGTGATGACTTTGTTGTCAGATTTTATTCTGCTCTCCGATTGCCTTTGTTCTGCAGTAGATGGCAATGAAATTTCAGACAGGTACCACAAATGTTTCAGGCACAAATCTCTCCAGAAAAGAGAAGCTAGATGTCTAGTTGATACCTTTAAAATAATAAAAGGTTTTGATGTCATAAACTTGCTTATGCTTATTGGATTAAGCAGGGACTGAGGGTCATAAATATAACATGGTCACTAATCAATCTATGAGGGTCCACATGGACATGGACACAAATAAATAAACAAACAGCCTCTTCACAGAACGGCAATGAGAATATAGAACTTGCTGCTCCAGGCGGGAGTAATTGAGACAGATAGCACTGTTGCATTTAAAGGGAAGTTGGAAAACATTTTTGGGGGAATCTAGACATCACTGGGATGGTGACATTTTTTAAAGTTTCCAGAGTTTTAATCAAAGCCATGCGATTGCTAATCCATGAACTCAACCAATGTACCACTGGAGAGAGAAATGGAGAATATGATTATAAGGTGAGATGAAGATGAATGGGAGGGAGCTCATTTGCAGCTGGCCTGGATCAGTGCGGCAACATGGTTTTCATTCCACGCAACGACATACAACTGGAAGTAGTTTGTAATAAGCATTTTTTAATTTAAATGGAATAGTGCAGATTATTTATATTCTGAGGTATGTAGAGATTTTGGTGCCATTGATAAAGATTATTGTTATTCCTCCTCTAGGTTCCTTTGTTCCAGCTGAATACGCTTCATTCCGAATAGCTGACCAGATCTTTACCAGAATAGGTGTAGACGATGACATTGAAACCAACTCATCGACTTTTATGAAGGAGATGAAAGAGGTGCCGTTTTATTTTAGATTGGTGGGTATATGGAATGAGCTGCCAGAGGAGGTAGTTGGAGCAGGAACTATGACAACATTTAAAATACATTTGGATGGGTACATGGATGGGAAAGGTTTAGAGGGGGATGGGCCAAACGTGGGCAGGTGGGATTTGTCTCGATGGAGCACCTTGGTTGGCAAGGACAAGTTAGGCCGAAGGGCCTGTTTCTATGAAAGGGGCTGTATGAATCCATGACTAATAGAATACCAAAATGTTTTCATGATGAAACTTAACATTTACTGTAGAAAGTGTTAGGATCCTCTAGAAATGTTAGGACATTTTACCTTATGGTTCCATAAGTTATAGCACTGTTCAATTCATCTTTACCTCATTGGGGACATTGGACTTTGTAGGGCAAGCCTTGCCATTTACAATAGGGGAAAATCATTGCCAGGGCCTTCCTCAACCACCTGCTATTCAATGGCTGATCCCTTTGATTTCCATTCATGTTAGAGGCACTTTGGATGTGTTTATATTGCATAACAACTCCAGGAGAAATGTATTGAGCACTGCAGACCACTATTTATGTTCCTTTTCAACCACACTCCATCATGGGAGGTCGTGTATTCCACTCTCTTCAAGTTGAAATCTGTCACCATGTTATATTTGCAAGAAACCCATGATTCCACCCAGCTTGTCTACAACAGATCAATATCAGCGAATACCAGTGCCAACCAAACAAGCCTGAGTTATTGTCCCAACGCTTTACACCATCTTTCTAGCTAGAGTGCTACATTTCACCTCCAGTAATCTCCCCACAGGAGAGAATCCAGGAATCAGAACTAACAGGAACACATTATTCCTGCAGTAACTACACTCCACAAGCAAAAGCACTCTAACCTCTAATTGGCTCAGTCATGGAAGCATAGAAGGTATGCCAAAATATTTCCACATCTGTAAGACAACAGAACTACCTGCCTGGTCCTGTTGCACACAGTACAAGCTGTGGTAGAGGCGTGAGGTGGAATTGTTGGGTATGTGGGAGAATAAAATATAGGAATACTGTAAATGTGGCTGGTGGCATAGTCCCAGTGGTCTGAGCAGTCTATTTCCATGCTGTATGCCTTTCATTCTAAAATTTATCCTTGAACCAACATCAATAAAAGCAAATAAAAAGCAATAAAATACTGTTTTGCCGAACACTTATGCTCGGATCTCCTGGTTGCCAACTATTTCAACTCCCCTTTCCATTCTAAAATGGACCTTTCTGTCTGGGCCTCCTCCATTGCCAGAGTGGGGCCACAAATTGGGGGAACAACAGCTTACAAACCAGTGGGTATGAACATTGAATTCTCAGATTTTAAGTAACTTCATTTCATACTCCACTCCCCTCCTGTGTAAAGTACTGTTAACACCGAGTCATTGAACTTCAACATAAGTACTTTAATAAGAATACATACAGAGACCATAGCAACAGATAATAGCTTAAAACCACTGAAAGTATGGTTGCTTACATTGGATGGCACAGTGGAAACCCGACATGGATTACAGATCGGGTCCACAATAGCAAAACGAGACATGGATCAAATCAGCAATAGTGATTGATGTACACGCAATTGATCTACATCTTCCTTCTTAGCCTTTTGCCCATGGATTAAATACAAAGCATGGAAAGACATAATATATAAGGATATAAAGTTAACTATCAGCTACAGTGAAGCGGCGGAGGATGCAATATGAGTAATGTTAGTTGTGGTTAGAGTCCAATATCTGCCTCTAGCCAAAGTTTTTGTATCTTATCACAGGCTTGCAAACCCGTCCTGCACGTGTTCAGTACAGCCCCTCAGCAGTACTCTTTACAGGTGATGCCGCCATAGGCACAACCTTCACAGGGATTTTCTTAGTAGGCGATGCCTCAACCAGCACAGGTTTCACGGGGGACTTCTCCATGGGCCTCATGGGAGATTTTACCATCAGCACCGGCCCCACTGGCAGTTCTTTCTCAGGTGTAGAGACAAAGTCCTGATCCCAGGACCGCTCACGGTCTGCTCTCACATGCCCACTGGAGGCGTGGGTTCGCATCCCACTTCTGACACCATGTGTAAAGTACTGTTAACACTGAGTCATAGAACTTTATAATAAGTAATTTAATAAGAATACACACAGAGACCTTAGCAACAGATACTGTAGGCTCCAAGTCGTAGCTTAAAACTGAAAGTATGGTTGCTTACATTCCACAGGATGGCATAGTGGAAACCCGACATGGATTTCGGATCGCGTCTGCAATAGCAAAACCAGATATGGATCAAATCAGCAATAGTGATTGATCTACACCCTCCCCTCTCCCTCCTTGCCCCCTTCCTCCTCCTGGTTGTTTTGCCTGTTCCACGGCCCTCCACGTTTCTCGAGATCACACCTTCCCTAGCCAACAGTGGACCAACTAAGCAATGGTCCTGGTCTTTTCCCGTCTCTAGCTCTTCACCTCCCCCACCCCCCTAGCCCCAGTCTGAAGTAGAGTCCCGACCCGAAACGTCACCCATCTTTTTGCTCCAGAGATGTTGCCTGAGCACTCTGTGTCTGTCATTAAAAACAGATCAGTCAGTCACTATCACACCATGTGGGATGTGCTGTTTGTAATTGGCTGCCACATTTCATATTTATAAGAGAGCGTGGATTTCAGAAATGTTATATTGACGACAGCGCTTTCAGTTATCCTGAAGTGTTAATGATGTGGATACTTTTTATTTTTTATTTTAACCAAACAGAGCTTTTGCCGAGCTTTGAAATCATCTAATTATTTCCACCAAATTGAAGCCCACTCAATGTATTTGATTCCTTTGGAGCAGAACACCTCAGATGTGGTATATGAGGAAATGGTAGTTAGTAGAGATTCCCGCTGAATGTGAATTAATCCAGAAAAAAGGGAATTGTAATAAGCACGAGGGAGAAAGGAACAGGTGGTCCTGATGATAAGAAGAGATGCAGAGCGATGGAATGTTTGATAGAAGCATGACGAGCTGCGGGGTTAACTGTCAACTACTTTGAAGCAAGAGTGGCCGTAGCCCTGCGATTAACTGAGCCCTCCATTCTTAACCCTGTGATTGACTGAGGCTTGCTGTCAAACGTGGATCTGCATCTTTATTTTACACAATTTAGGATTCTGTCAGGCAGCAAGTAAGTTTGCATTGTCTGATGATTAATTAAAGAATCTTTCTTTATCTCCTGGGTACACAAAAAGCTGGAGAAACTCAGCAGGTGCAGCAGCATCTAAGGAGCGAAGGAGATAGGCGACGTTTCGGGTCGAGACCCTTCTTCAGACTCTGAAGAAGGGTCTCGACCCAAAACGTCGCCTATCTCCTTCGCTCCTTAGATGCTGCTGCACCCGCTGAGTTTCTCCAGCTTTTTGTGTACCCTCGATTCTCCAGCATCTGCAGTTCCTTCTTTAACAATTTCTTTATCTCCTTCTCTCCCTGCAGATTACATACATAATGCACAATGTTACTGATAAATCTTTGATTATTATCGATGAATTGGGTAGAGGAACCAGTACAGAGGAAGGAATTGGTGTTTGCCATGCAATTTGTGAATTCCTGCTCAGTTTCAAGGTGAAGTCTTTGATAATTTTAATGTCTTAAGGGCCTGTCCCACTTGCATATCCTTGGCACGCAAATTACGCGGCCACGCGGTCGTGTTGAGGCACACAGGCATCGTGTGGCCGCGCGGGGCCGGTCCCACTGAGAAGCGCAGAGGGGTATGGAGTTGTGCGTGGTATCGCGCGGGGAAATCTTCGCACGCCACCAGCCTGTCGCGTAACTGATGGCCAAAGTGAGACAGGCCCAAGACCCTGGTGCGACGCAACGTCTCACCTCCGACAGCAGCAGAAGCAGGCAAACGATCCACCCCACTTCTACTCCCAGAGCGGGGCCAAGAAAATTGAAGATGGACACAAATTGCAGGAGTAACTCAGCGGGACTGGCACCATCTCTGGAGAGAAGGAATGGGTGACGTTTCGGGTCAAGACCCTTCTTTTCAGACTGAAGAAGAGTCTCGACATGAAACATCACCCATTCCTTCTCTCCAGAGATGCTGCCGATCCCGCTGAGTTACTCCTGCATTTTGTGTCCATCTTCAAATGATGTCACGCTCTCCAGTCGGCTGTGCGTACGCATGAAATCGCACGTGAGCTTCGCGGGACCGTCGCGTAATTTTCATGCCTAGGACACGTAAGTGGGACAGGCCCTTTAAGCTAATAAACTAGGATTTTGGGATGAGAAATAAATATTCATATTTTACACTGACAGTGATTAGATTTATGATTCAAAATAGTAAGATTAAACGAGAACTTACCAGTTTAAAGTTTGATCTTTATTTTATGAGGAGTTACGATGAAGGACTACGTGAAGAGCCCCGTCCAGCTGCACGTGCGTCAATCTTCAAAGCAGCGGTGTGAAATCACAGGTAATAGTGACTGAAGTACAATAGTAAGATAACAGAAGACTAGAACTACCAGATGACATTTATGAGGGTTGGGAGCGGAGGGAACATAGTCCCTCATCGTAACGCCTCATAAAATAAAGATCAAACTTCAAACTGGTAAGTTCTCATTTAATCTTATTATTTTACTTCGGAATCACGTGAGTGACTACGTGAAGACTTCAAAGCTCTGTGATTTCATGCCGTGAGAAATGAGTCTACACAACCACAACTGCTTCATTGATAAATGATGGAAAACATTCATAATGCATACAGTCATGACATAGATTTAAAACATGCTGATGCTGTTTAAATGAAGTAATAATATTCACATCTCTCACCCAGATGGAGAGTATAACTAGAACATAAAATAGAGTTGACAAATACCCTTGGTCTAGCAATAGGTTATTATAAATGTTTGGAGATTCGTTCGTTGGACCATGCTGCAGCCGAAAGGATGGAACGTAAATACCCTAGCTGCTGATGTTGCAGCAGCCCTGGTGGAATGAGATCTGGAATCAGAATCCATTCCAACATAACGCAAACTCCGTTTTATCATCTGGAGTGGCCTGAACAGATACGTTCTTCTAATTTTTTTGCGACTAACAAACATTGCTAGTTCAGAACCTCGAAGCCTCTTGGTGACCTTGACTTATTGTATATATGTGTGCTTACGTTACCAAAGGTCCCCAGGCGTGCCTGTAACTATTTTGAGACCTGACACCCCTTCTGCTCTGCTCAAGTATTTATCAACATAAATACTTTCAATATCAATATTATATATTATTATTTACAGATGTAATCATCCTGTACCGTCGCAATTATGTAGAAACTGAACCTGCTGCGCTAACCAGCGCCAGAAGGATAATTACCTAATGAGCTCCAGTCAAAGTCAAGGATATGGCTGGAGCCCCCTGGTGAAATCGTTTTCACAAATGTCCACATCCCATACAGCATTGTACTGGTCCTGGAAGACCTTGTGTTAACATATCCTTATAAACTTGATATCTGGGGTGAACCCGACAGAGCAGGTCTTGTTTGCTACAACCAATTCAATGAGAAGGCACGTTCACATAGTTAATGGCCGTACAACTTAATTATTGACAAAAGATCATTTAACATGAACTCCAAACGTCAGTAATCTATACTGTTTTCAATGTAACATGAGCATTAAACAAACTCTTCATCTCCTGGAAAATAATAAATCCTGCTTTTTGGTGCTATTCAAGCACTCTGAACACATAGAAGAATAGATGTAACAACCCAAGCCTTAGGGAAGTTTATTGAATCTGCGGAACATAATTTGATTTATCATGCAACGGCTGATTTCCCAAGCCTCAGGCTGAACCAGCAAAGTTACGTTTAAAATAACCATATAAGGTTGTATTATTATTCCCGACAATCGGGAATCAACGTTGCATAAATCAATCACACAATAGGACCTAAAACGGGCTCTTAATGACTTTATTTGAAGCCCCGAGTGATGAAGCAAATGGAGGAAGACATAAAAGACCTTCTCCTTGTACCGACAATGTATGTCTCGCCACTGTTATGCCACATATTTTGCAACCTGTTAATATGCATAAAAAACAATCATATCTATATTTGGTGTTCCATGGAACCAGAGTTTCATAATACGGTGTGATTCAACACCAATTCTGTGTTGTCATTGACCTATATTTGATGATTCTTCTGTGACAAACAAGATTATGTAACCATTACAGGAGTCTTTAATTGATTGCACCCATGTGATTAACATATGCCACCATCATAATGTATCAACATGAAGTTGAGCATGCAGATGTGCATATTTGCTCAATCACTCTTTAACCCATACAAAGCCCATAGGGTCTATAGATAGTTGATACCAATAAGTGAAGAATTGGTAAGTCATGCAAATCTGCTCCACCTCCAAACTTGAGATGATATTCACAATTTAGTGTCTGCCGTGAACGGCAACTGTGGCCCGATTTCCGAACCAGTCTTGCAAGACAATCCTGGCCCTTATACTGAGCCTGCCCAATTATAACCTGCTTGGAATGCTAGTATTGTCCAGTTTTACATGGTTAGACCCCTCAAAGTAGATGATAATGTCTCAATCATTTGTATTGTCCAACCAAGTGTACATCTTACCAAATTGTAAGTGGTCCCTTAGTTATGGAGTAACATAGGTAATATGCGTGGAACCTCTGGCCAACTTTCATGCTGCCACCAGCTTCAGTGAACCGCTACTGCCGATGAAGACGTGGGGTGCGTGGTCACCAAAACTATGAAGCCTTACTCGTTCAATAGCTTGTGCTTCGTCCTCCAGGTATTGCCTACGACACAGGTCTTACCTGAATAGAAGATTTGGCAGCCGGCTCTATTGTCCCCCTGATAGCGGTGTTCACTGCATATGTGTTTGAATGGCAACCTTGCTGCCAAGCATGGTACATCTGGCATATGCCCTTCAACCCTTGGGCATGTTCTACGGCTATACCCGCAGACTCGGTGTTAGATTACACTGACCCGGCATGCTCCCATCTTACATGAGGGAGACATTTAGCTGCCCTGCTATAAGGCGCTGCTGGAGCGGCTTCAGCAACACGCCGACTTTGCCATGGACCCGGCGTCAGACTAATACTGACGCAGCATGCTCTCCCCCTATATGAGACAGACATTAAGCAGGCCTGCTACAAGGCGCTGCTGGCGCAATTTCCCATTTTCAGGGCCATTAGCATAATTTTGCGATATAATGAAATATTTACCTAACAACTACTAGAGCAGTAATGTTTACTGTGTGTCCATAATTACGACTTTAGTAACTTCAGCTGGTAATAACAAGTTTTGTTAACAATGACCTACATGGCACTTTATAGTTTACCATTTACAAGATGACAGTTCTCCTACTTGCACAGCTGAATCTCATCTATACTATTGCCAATTAGTCTAATGAATAGAAAACTACTTCATAACAACAAGGCTGGTACAGGAGTCTATTGACTGCAATCTGTTGCCCAGGCCGGAGTCAATGGCCAATTGAATAGCTAAAAGTAAATCCCAATGTCCTACAAGTCTATTTGATAGCAACTTAATCTTAACTTGATAGAGGAGCCCAATTTCTCAAATATAGTTTGAGATTTAAACAGAGGATTTAACAAATACCTAACCAGTGTTTTTGAACTCTGAGTAGTCCTCTTTGAATGCTTTCTTGTCATCATTCTGTTATATTGCCTTGTCCTAGCCATGCCTCCTCAAATATCCCCCATGATCACTGTAAATGGGAATACACTATAAAATCAATTGTTAATCTACCATCTTTCATTATAAACAGGCCACGCCTGCCATCATTTGCTACACTGCCAAAGACTTGGCATCCCCACTAAGCAGCCTATTCCCATGAAGCAGCCCTGAGCAAAGGTGCTGCTGGCGCGGCCTTTCCCATAGGCCAGTATTTGCCATAGATTTGGCGTCCTCATGAAGCAGCCCTGAGCAAAGGTACTGCTGGCACAGCCTCTCCAATAGGCCGGCACTGCCATAACTTGGCACCCCCATGAAGCAGCCCTGAGCAAAGGTACTGCTGGCACAGCCTCTCCAATAGGCCGACACTGCCATAACTTGGCATCCCCATGAAGCAGCCCTGTAACAAGGTGCTGCTGGCGTGGGCTCTCACATTGACCCGCGCTAGCCCAACTCCTGCTGTAGGAGTGTCTCTAGATTCACATTCCCGGAGGGGAACCCTCCCAACATCCGGGCTGACCATTTTGTCAGTTGTCCCCACATCCTGGGGATGACTGCGGTTTGGGAACAGGTTGGACCAGGGTTTCCCCACAGTTCTTAGCTGGTTCCCTCATCGGCCGTTGCAAAACATCCGGTGAAAACCGAGGTTCCTGCAGGAGACCTAAAACAGGTAAGAAAACCACTTACCTGAAGTTTAAACTTACCGCTGGGGGAGCTGCGCTGCTCCAACCAGTTGACCTGCACCGATGTGTCTGACCTAATGACGCACGTGCGACTGGACGGGGTTCTTCACGTAGTCACTCATGTGACTCCGAAGTAAAATGGATATGTACAGTAAGAGTGAGAAGGTGCAGAGGTATGGAATATCTGATGGGTGCTCTGGCATAGCCTCTACTTCAATGCCTTAAATCTCTTCCTCAAATCAGCTCTTCTTCAAATCAGTTGAATCGGTAGTAAAGATGGCAAACACAAAGCTAGCATTTATTTCAAGAGGGCTAGAATACAAAAACGGGTGTAATGCTGAGGCATCTATAAGGCGCTGGTCAGGCCGCATTTGGAGTATGGTGAGCAATTCTGGGCACCATATCTGAGGAAGGATGTACTGGCTTTGGAGAGGGTCCAGAGGTAGTTTACAAGAATGATCCCAGGAATTAGTGGGTTAACATACGATGAGTGTTTGTCAGCGCTGGGCCTGTACTCGCTGGACTTTGGAAGAATGAGGGGGGACCTCATTGAAACGTACCGAATAGTGAAAGGCATAGATAGTGGATATGGAGAGGATGTTTCCACTGGTGGGAGAGCCTAGGACTAGAGGTCATAGCCTCGCAATTAAAGGATGTTGCTTTAGGAAGATGAGGAGGAATTTCTTTAGTCAGAGTGTGGTGAATCTGTGTAATTTTTCACCACAGAAGGTTTTTAAGGTAGAAATAGATTATTGATTAGTTCGAGTGTCAGGGGTTATGGGTAGAAGGCAGGAGAAGGGTTAGTAGTGAGAGATAGATCTGCCATGATTGAATGGCAAAGTAGACTTGATGGGCCGAATGGCCTAATTCTGCTCTTATCACGTGAGATAATGGCCTTATATCTTATCAGAAAACCAGCTGTTAATAATTATTTTAGGAATATGTGGAACTTAGACATTAATAACAAGGATGGCTTGTTTCCCTTTATTATTTTGAATTGCTGCGTGAAGAAACTGCAAAAAGCCCCATCACCACCAATACCATCCGTCTCTGATTCTACATTGATTCACATTGCTGAAGCCCCTTGTTATTTCTGGACCACTCTTTGGTAAATCTGTGCTGGTGAAATTGTTCCAAATGCACTGTCCTCCATAAGCAGACTTGGAACAATTTGAGTTTCATAAGTGGTGTACAAAGTGGGTAACATAACCGGATGATGTATGAAAATGATTCCTTCTGAACTGAGTTATTGAACATCAGGAAAGACCATCTAGATTGTGGCGGAAAGAACTATAGATGCTGGTTTAAATTTATGGTAGACACAAAATGCTGGAGTAACTCAGCGGGACAGGCAGCATCTCTGGAGAGAGGAATGGGTGTTGTTTTGTGGTCTATCTCGATTGTGGCTTCTTTCTAGAAAACAGAAAGACAAGGATTAACATGCTAACTAATACAGTATGGAGCTCCCACAAACAGTGTCATTCGTAGACCTGATAATAGCTGGCATGACCACTAAATTAGAGAGAATCTCCATCTTTACTGGTCTCTTTGTTTGGGAAGATTTGTCTTGTGTTTGGTCATTTTCAACAAACTGCTTTGTTTTCATTCAGGCATTCACACTTTTTGCCACTCACTTCCTGGAGATCTGTCAGCTGGATGCTTTGTATCCCAACGTAGAAAACAACCATTTTGAGGTTCAGCACAACCGAAGCAACGCTGGGAGTTACAATAAAATCATTTACACATACGTTCTCTCTAAAGGTTGCACCCAGGAGAAGAACTATGGTAAGCTATGTTTTGGATAGCAAGTATTAGGGACAGGAGAAAAATATTCATCCCTTCACACTAACTGTGACAGGACAAGGCAACTTACAATCTTTGCAATGTGACAATAGTTGACATGCATGTCAAGCCCATCTTGCCCATTTAATACCCCTCCCCATCAAAAATATGGCAAAAATGCAAACCGAATAAAGGTTGTACAGTCATAGAGCGATACAGTGTGGAAACAGGCCCTTCGGCCCAACTTGTCCAACATGTCCCAGCTGCACTAGTCCCACTGCCTGTATTTGGCCCATAACCCTCCAAACCTGTCCTATCTATGTACCTGTCTGTTTCTTAAATGTTGGGATAGTCCCTGCCTCAGATACCTCTTCTGGCAGCTCATTCCATACACCCACCACCCTCTGTGTGAAAAAGTTACCTCACAGATTCCTATTAAATCTTCCCCCCCCCCCCTCCTCACCTTAAACCTATGTCCTCTGGTGCTCGATTATCCTACTCTGGGCAAGAGGACTCTGTGCATTTACCTGATCTATTCCTCTCATGATTTTATACACCTCTATAAGTTCACCCCTCTTCCTCCTGCGCTCCAAGGTATAGAGTTCCAGCCTGACATCAGTCTGAAGAAGGGTTTTGACCGAAATGTTGCCTATTTCCTTCGCTCCATAGATGCTGCTGCACCCGCTGAGTTTCTCCAGCACTTTTGTCCACCTTCGAGAGTTCCAGCCTACACAACCTCTCACTATAGCTCACGCCCGCTAGTCCTGGCAACATCCTCGTACATCTTCTCTGTACCCTCTCCAGCTTTCCAGAGATTTGATGTAAATGTAGAAGATACTGAGGGATTAGAATGGGATAAAGACAGAAGCTTTTCCATTGATGGTTAATTTGTTAAAGTGATAGGCAAAAGTCAAGAATGTGAGGAACAATTATTTTTAATTAGAGAGAGTAATATTTAAAAATATATATATTCAATTTTCGGGGTCTATGTGTCATGTAAACCCAGCATTTATTGGTATAGGTTTATTATTGTCGTGGGATACAGTGTGAAACCCTATTTGGACCATTTATGGATCATTCCTAATTGCCCTTGTTGGTGCTGGTGCTGCAGTCCTTGCTGAGGTGTTTGCTCAGTTGGGGAGTTCCAGGATTTAGACACAGTAATGAAATGGGGATTGGATGATTTATTCCTCGTATGTTGCAAAACATACTTGGCTAATGAAGTATGGTTATGATTATGATTATGATGTGCAATGTAGAGAGAAACCAGTAGGTGAGAATGTTCCCCTTGACCTTCTCGGTAGTTGAAATTGGAGGTTTGGTGGGAGCTGTGGGAATAGCTTGAGTGAGTAACTGCAGTGCATTTTATAGTTGGTACTCTGCAGCCACTGTGTGTTGTCGTGGAAGGAACAAATATTTGTGGTGTTGATGAGTTGGCAATCAAATGGGCTGTATTGGCCTGGATGCTTTTGAACTTGCAGATAGTTGTTGGAGCTGTACTCATGCAGGCAAATGAAGAGCATTCTTCAGTGGTTCAGTAATACTTTATTGTTACATGTGCTTAGATAAAGTGAAACTCAGTAAAGTATTAATATACATAAGTGCAATTACAACAAAGTAGAAGAGTGTTAAAGATTGTAGTGTAAGAATAACACCCAGGCAGAGTCACCATGTTTCTGCAGCCATTTTGCATCCATTAAATTTCAAAGCTCTTAAAAATATAGATGTCATCTTGACCTTCATTCTATCTAAATATCACACTCCTTATGCCTTATGGATGTTGGGAGAATTTTTGGCATGTCAGGAGACAGCAGTGGTGTACAGAGAGATATTGGAGTCCAAGTCTGTAGCTCCCTGGAAGTGGCAACACGTAAACAGTCTGGTTATGGCATGCTTGCCTTCATCAGTTGGGGCATTGAGTATAAGGGTCAACTATTGATGGCATTATTTTAGTTCTATTAATCGTCCCATGAGTCTTATGTGACATTAGGTGGTGGAGTTCACATAAGGCCCATTGGTGGAGTGTGTTTGGCTGCTGTATGAAATCTCAGTGACATCATGTCTTTTTGGTATCTTTTACAAGGTTTGAAAGCTGCTGAAGTTTCCTCACTTCCCCCATCAATAGTCCTTGATGCTAAGGATATTGCATCCCACATCACCAAACAAATATGGGTAAGTAACTAAAAGGCCAGCTTACAGACTGGCGTTTGTTGCTTGGTCGAGGGTGTTGCAGCAGCAAAACGCTACGTAGCAATCCTTGCAATACTGTCAGTCTTGTCAAAGAAGGTTTTAGGGTTACCCACACTGGTGGTAAGGATTACTGGTTGTTTGTATCCCTGAAAGTTTAAAGTCCATTTGTTCATTGCCGACCACCCTCTCTCTACCCTCGCCGTTGTTTGAAGGGCAGGATCATCTCGCAGTGCCCGTCGCAAAATTCCTACCTGATATCTCATCATCATACAGCCTTTCCAACCCAAGCGTAAGTGAACAGACTCTTTGTTATTTAACCAGATATCTCGACTAGCAGGTGGACAGCAGATCTTCACAACTCGAAAGTTTGTTCAACCAACTCAAATAAAGTGTTCACATTGTTTCTTGGTAGGCGTGACAGTAATAGACCAATACCTTTTCTCCTGGCTGCTCTTCCAAGAAGTAAAACCAAGAGGTTGCAGGCTACTCCAGAGAGGTGGCATCCCCAGGTTATAGGGAGACTACCAATTGTGAGCTTACACATTTCCAATACTAGAACATGAAATCACTTTTCACAAAAATATGAGAAAGATGGGTACAAGCTGTTCCTCAAACAGTGGCCCTGGGGTAATTTTATAGCCACCTGAGGGGGGCAGGCAAGGTTTTGTTAAACGTTTCATGGAATGTGTGTTGCATTCCCTCAGGAATGTGAACTTGGATCATTAATGTCTCCAATCATCTTCTGACTCTTGGAACTACCCACTGAGCACAGCTGACACAAAAAACGGATTTGTCTTTCTGTAGATGGTTTATATGCAAGTTACCTGCCCAGTTGCCTTCCCCTCAGTAGGAAAATGTAGCACGATGTTGCATGGTGTCAGTGGTAGGCTATGAAATTTACAGCACCAGAGACCTAGGTCGATCCTGACTACAGGTGCTGTCTGTACGGAGTTTGTACCTTCTCCCCGTGACCTGCGTGGGATTTCTTCGAGATCTTCGGTTTCCTCCCACACTCCAAAGTGTTAATTGACCATTCGGCATCATAGCGAGGTAGCGGACGATAAAATTATCCCTAGTGTGTGTAGGATAGTGTAAGTGTGCAGGGAAGAAGGGTCTCAACCCAAAACATCAACCATTCCTTCTCTCCCAAGATGCTGCCTGTCCCGCTTACTCCAGCATTTTGTGTCTATCTTCTTGATTCTTATTCATTTGATTTTACAGCATAAACAGAGAAACACAGCTGAGTCTGTACAGCAGAGAGCCATGCATCATCTAGCCACCAGACTTATCCAGGCAGCAAGAAATTCCTGCCTTGACCCAGATCGTTTGCGGATGTATCTAACAGGCCTCAAGAAAAGGTATGAGGCAGAGTGTGTCACAGCCAGGCAGTCTCCACAGACAGATACTTCCCACTGAAGAACATTTTACCGCCTGTTAGTAATCCAATGTTTTTGTTGTTTCGAAAGAAAATGTTTTCACAGGTTTCGCCACGATATAAAGCCATTGTTAAGTTAATCTTCCAACAACTTGCAGTCAGGACATTAAATATAAATTAAATTAAAATTAAGTGGTGGATCATAACTGCACAATAAGTCTTTTTAAAGGGAATATTTATATTTCTGCAATGCCTCTAAATATCTTCTCCTGTATTTTTCTATGATTTTAAAGCCTTCTTTTTGTTTTCTGCTATTTTTCACCTTCAAATCCATTTACTTTCCTGCCTCATCAATTTAACCATGCCAGTATTTCCTTTTTCCCCCCTCCCTGTCATCTCATTGATTGAGGAATAGGACACTTGTTTATTTTCATTCACTGCCACAGCCTAATGCCCTCTTTGTGCCAATGTTAGTTCACTCTTCCAGCACATTAGGTGGCCCAATGGGGTCGATTCTTACTCATACGGTATGTGCAACTATTTTGTGCCAGTTTTATCAAAAGTTAGATTTATTTAAAATATTTAAAGTTTGTGTGTAAATGCAGTTCCTGTGGAAAACCTTGAATACTGTTTTTTTAAGAAGTAAAATTATTTTATCGAGATTGCTGCAAATTCTGAGTTTATTGCATGTTGTGAAGTGATAGAACATGATGTTAAAACACACGCTGTAATAATGAATCGGTTCTGATTTTCTCTCCTGAAGGGTTAGGGTTTTCTTTCTCTCTCTGTTGTCCCTGTTCCCATTCTGTTGAACAGGCCTGCAGCTAAGGGAGAGGTGGGTGGGGAGGAGGGAGATTGTTATCTTTCCAAGTTCAAGTAATTCTGAAGTGATTTGGGAAGCGACAGTGAGGATATTCCACTGGGCAGCAGGCTGTTGGTTAGCAGACAACTTCTAATAGACATTCTGCAGAGGTGTACGAGCTCACAAGGCTCTTGATATCTTCCCACAGGTATGTAATCCAACCAGTTAGAAATGAGAGGTTGCCCTCTGATTTTGATTTGTTCCTGAAAACAGAAGTAACAAGTACATTATACTGATGTCACACCCACAATTCAAGTACATTTTCCACTATTGTGATCAGGCAGTGCAGAATTGTAATTTTTGCGTTCAAATCTCACCAAACCGTATCCCTCCCTGTCTCAGTCGTCTACTTCAGTTCTTTACGTTCCAGTAGAAACAAGGAATGGATGATGCTGGTTTACCAATGAAAGACACAAACTGCTGGAGTAATTTAGCAGGTCAGGCAGCATCCCTGGAGAACATGGATAGATGATGTTTCGGGTCCAGACCCTTCTTCACATCTCTGCCTGTTCTCCAGGGCGACTGCCTGATCCACTGAGTTACTTCCAGCATCTTCTCTTTTTTTAGGCCAGTTGAGGCCAGTTCATTGGCTATATTTAAGAGGGAGTTAGATGTGGCCCTTGTGGCTAAAGGGATCAGGGGGTATGGAGAGAAGGCAAGGTTGAGGATACCGAGTTGGATGATCAGCCATGATCATATTGAATGGTGGTGCAGGCTCGAAGGGCCGAATGGCCTACTCCTGCACCTATTTTCTATGATTCACCTTCCAGTCCTGAACTTTTGCCCACCACTCACTTGACAGCAAATTACTCAGCTGCCAAATCCCAAGTGTCTTGAAACTCTTTCCTAAGTCTCTCAGCTTATTGTTTTATTTGACCATTTAGTTGCTTAGCCAAATATCAAATTGCAGTCAACACTTTTTATCCAATAGCCATTCCCTTAAAGAATTTTGTGTTGTTTTCCTGTGTGTAAGCATTAGATTTTATCTTATGTTCACTATTTTTTACAATATTCATGGGCATGTCATTATCGACACTGCAAGCCCTTCAATTGATGTCTATTGCTGATTCCCCATCCATGATCATGTCTTTCCCTCATAACCTTACAAATAAATCTTCCACCTACTTGAATTGCCCTCAATAGTTCCTAAGCAACCTGATTTCAGCATTCTTTCAGATAAGTGGATTTCAGATCAAAAAAGCACTCTGAAAAATTGCTACTCATAATTCTTGAACTGTAAATTTAAAACATTTGACCTCTGGTTCCCAGTCTATTTTGTAAAGTTATCAGCTTCTGCTAACATAGTCTTTCAAGCTTCTCACTGTGAATACATTGATGAGATTACCCCCTGTAACCTTCTGGCATAGAAATCAGAATCATAGAGTCATACATCATACAAACAGACTATTCAGCCACCATGCCACACCAACCAGTGGGCACCCATCTATATTAATCCCATCTCCTGCCACTTGGCCCTTAGCATTCAATGCCTGGGTGATTCACATCCTCATCCAGACACATCTTAGATGCTTCAGCAACTCTGTTCCTTAGCTACTTCCAACCAGTTAGGCAGTAAGTTCCAAGTACACTACTTGAGCTATCGGGGAGGTTGAGCAGGCTGGGACTATTTCCTGGAGCGCAGGACGATGAGGGATGATCTTGTAGAGGTGTATGAAACCATGAAAGGAATAGATCAGATGGGCGCACAGAGTCTCTTGCCCAGAGTGGGGGATTCGAGAACCAGAGGGCATAGGTTTAAGGGGGAAAGATTTTATAGGAATCAGAGGGGTAACTTTTACACACAAAGGGTGGTGGGTGTATGGAACGAGCTGTCGGAGGAGGTAGTTAAGGCAGGGACTATCGCAACATTTAAGAAGCAATTAGACAGGAACGTGGATAGGACATCTATTGGGGGGGATCTTGGAGTCAATATCACCAACAACTACTGGACCACCCATATTGAAGCAATGACCAAGAAAGTATACCAACACCTCCACTTAGAAGGCTTAGGCAGTTCGGCATGTCCCCTACAACTATCACCAACTTCTACAGAAAAAGCATTTTACCAGGATGCATCACAGCTTGGTCTGGGAACAGCTCCATCCAAGACCTCAAGAAATTGCAGCCAATTGTGCACGCAGCCCAGACCATCACACAAACCAACCTCCCTTCTATTGAAGATAGACACAAAAAGCTGGAGTAACTCAGTGGGACAGGCAGCATCTCTGGAGAGAAGGAATGGGTGACATTTCGGATGGAGTCTTCAGTCTTCCCTTCTAATGACTCCATCTACACCTCACGCTGCCTCATCAAGGCCAGCAGCACAATCAAGGACCAGTCTTACCCCAGCCACTCCCTCTTCTCCCCTCTCCCATCGGGCAAGAGATATAGTAGTGTGAAAATGCACACCTCCAGATCCAGGGACAGTTTCTTCCCAGCAGTTATCAGGCAACTGAATCATCCTACCACAACCAGAGGGCAGTGCTGAACTACTATCTGCCTCTTTGATGACCCTTGGATTATCCTTGATTGGACTTTGCTGACTTTACCTTGCACTAAATGTAATTCCCTTATCAGGTATCTGTACACTGTAATGGCTCGATTGTATTCATTTATTGTTTTTCCTGCTGACTGGATAGCAAGCAATAAATGCTTTTCACTGTACCTCGGTACACGTGACAATAAACTAAATTGAACTGAACTACGGGACATGTTGGTCAGTGTGGGCAAGTTGGGTTGAACGGCCTATTTCCATGCTGTATGACTCTATGACACTACTCTCTGAGTGAATAAGGGCTTGCTCAGATCCCCTCAAAATCTCTTCCTCCGTAACTTCCTTTGCTGCAGGGAAGAGAGAGATATCCTGTTTACTCTCTCCTGTAACTGAAGTGTCCCATCCCAGGTAACATCTTGGTGACTCTGCTCTGGATTACTCCACTTGCATGTGATTTCCAAGCTTCACTCGTGCATTAAAGTTGTTCACTCAGGTTAGATTGCACTGACAATTACTTCTAGTTAGAACACAACCACCAGGAATTATATTATATGACCCTTCTTTCAAAATTGGCAAGAGAGCAAGTGTGGGCTTTGATGCCCGAGTTGCTGCGGAAAGGCCTGAACACTTTGATAGAGTGGATGTGGAGAGGATGTTTGCACTATGGGTGAATCTAGGTCCAGAGGTCATAGCCTCAGTATTAAAGGAGGAATTTGATAAATGAGGCTATATAAGGTGCTGGTCAGGCCGCATTTGGAATATTGTGAGCAATTTTGGGTACCATATCTGAGGAAGGATGTGCTGGCTCTGGAGAGGGTCCAGAGCAGGTTTACAAGAATGATCCCAGGAATAAATGGGTTAACATATGATGAGCGTTTGACAGTACTGGGCCTGTTCTCGCTGGAGTTTAGAAGAATGAGGGGGGATCTCATTGAAACGTACAGAATAGTGAAAGGATTGGATAGAGTGGATGTGGAGAGGATGTTTCCACTAGTGGGAGAGTCATAGAGGTCATAGCCGGAGGGACGTCTTTTAGGAAGAAGATGAGGAGGAATTTCTTTAGTCAGAGGGTGGTGAATCTGTGGAATTCTTTGCCATAGACGGCTGTGGATGCCGTCAGTGGATATTTTGAAGGCAGTGATAGATAGATTCTTGATCAGTACAGGTGTTGGAGGTTATAGGGTTAAAGCAGGAGAATAAGGTTAGGATGAGAGATAGATCAGCCGTGACTGAATGCCGGAGTAGACTTGTTGGGCCGAATGGCCTAATTTTGCTCCTATCACTTATGATTTTCAGCAACATCCAGAGTGAATAAAAATAAGGTGGAGTTTTGAAGCACAATAGATTTAACAGTAGGAAGACAAAATTGCTGGAGAAACTCAGCGGGTGAGGAGCGAAGGAATAGGTGACGTTTAGGGTCGAGACCCTTCTTCATCCTATTCCTTCGCTCCATAGATGCTGCCTCACCCGCTGAGTTTCTCCAGCATTTTTGTCCACCTTCGATTTTTCCAGCATCTGCTGTTCTCTCTTATACATAGATTTAACAGTGGTTGCAAAAAAGAACTTCAAACAATAAACATGTCTCTGATTATCTTGCATAGCTAATTGGAAAACCTACCTTAATCTTTGCGACATGTATGCGACACATCACTCTAAAGCATAAACTGAGGCATAACTTTGCCGCCTCTATTGTTTCTGTGAACTCTTGGTCATTCCCCCTTGTAACAGGTGGGTAGAAGAGGACGATGAGGACTGTGGACATGGGTCTGTGCTCCCTCTCTAGTATCCCATACTGGAATAATATCTTCAGAATGCCCGACTGCCTGCATTGAGCTACATATTGTAAAGGGGTCACACCTCTCAGTGGGTTTGGATTGTACACTGGTGAGAAGGTTCTGAAATGCAAACAAGGAATTCAGAAACCTATTTAGCAATGAGACATCAAACGTAACCTCCAAGGTATAATGTTCATTTCATCATTTTAAAATGGTGCATATTATTATAATGTGAAAGCCCTGGGAGGACAAAACTAGACAAATGGCTTTGTTTCAGACCATTCAACAAGGTGATGATGGTGGTCGATGTTTACTTTTAAAGTCACAATACCTTTTTGACATCATTTGAACCACACACAAAAGAGGAATTAATTTGATCGTACAGAGTTTTTGTTTCCTTTGACCATGACCTTCCAGTAAGTCATGACAGCTCACGTTTATATAATGCCTCCCAAATGATGCAACACAGGATATGGCTAGTTAAGTCTATTTCGCGCACTTCCCGACATCCCATATCCCTTCCATTTTTTCTCACTGAAAATGTTATCCAATTCTCTGTAAAAAGGATACTGATAACTTTATATACATTTCCTTATTAGGTGGTGTACACTTATATTCCTTATACCCATTCCAAATTCCAGTTATTTGAAAATTATTTCACATAATAGTCATAGTCATATCCCCTTTGGCCCAATTAGTCCATGTTGACCTGGATTCCTTCCTGAACTACTCCCGTTTGCACTTCTGGTTCGTTTACTACATGTGTAAAGTCCCTACATGTAGGAAGGAACTGGTTTTACACCCAAGATAGAATGCTGGAGTAACTCAGCGGGACACACAGCATCTCTGGAGAGAAGGATTGGGTCGAGACTGTCGATCTGTCTGAAGAAGTGTCTTGACCCCAATCGTCACCCATTCCTTCTCTCCAGAGATGCTGCCTGTCCCGCTGAGTTGCTCCAGCATTTTGTGTCTATCTAAAGTCTCTAAGTGTTGTTGTTACTTACTCCTTTTACAGTGCAGCACTTTATACTGCCCTCCAACTGCCTCTCCCTCAGTACCACCCGTCCATTGTGTGGCACTCCCTCAGTACTGAGGTGGATAGGTGGCTTTAAGGGGAATCTCATGCAATGCATAAAGACCATAAATAGAACAAGTCAAATTGGCAATTAGAAATGACAAAGAATTGGTTAAGAAATGTTATTTTTCAATTTACTGTTGATTATTATGGAACGAGCTGCCAGAAGGGGCAACAGAGGAAGACTTATTTGGAACTTTTGAGAGGAAGTTTGTAATTTCTTGGAAGGACATCATTAATAGGACCATTGGAAAAATCAGGGGAGTGAGGCTTTAGTTTTAGTTTTAGAGATACAGTGCAGAAACAGGCCCTTCTGCCCAACGAGTCCGTGCAAACCAGGGATCCCCCTAGATTAACACTACCCTACAAACACTAGGGACAATTTTACATTCATACCGAGCCAATTAACCTACAAACCTGTATGTCTTTGGAGATAGACACAAAAATCGGGAGTAACTCAGCAGGACAGGTGGCATCTCTGGAGAGAAGGAATGGGTGACATTTCGGGTCGAGACCCTTCTTCTGACTAGTTAGGGAAAAGGGAAACAAGAGATATAGATGATGATGTAGAGAGATAAAGAACAATGAATGAAAGAAATGTATAAAGGTTAAAGAAAACGGCCATTGTTAGCTGTTTGTGTAGGAAGGAACTGCAGATGCTGGTTTAAACTGAAGATAGATACAAAATGCTGGAGTAACTCAGTGGGACAGGCAGCATCTTTCAAGAGATAATTAGATTTTCAAGAGAGAGTTCGATTTAGCTCTTAGGGCTAAGGGAATCAAGGGATATGGGGAAAAAGCCGGAACGGGGCACTGATTTTGGATGATTAGCCATGATCATATTAAATGGTGGTGCTGCTCGAAGGGCCGAATGGCCTACTCCTGCGCCTATTTTCTATTTTTCTGGAGAGAAGGAATGGGTGACGTTTCGGGTTGAGAAATGTCACCCATTTCTTCTCTCCAGTATTAGCTGTTTGTTGGGTGAAAACGAGAAGCTGGTGCGACTTGGGATAGAGAGAGAGGAAATGCCAGGGTTACATGAAGCTAGAGAAATCAATATTCATACCACTAGGCTGTAAGCTATCCAAGCGAACTATGAAATGCTGTTCCTCGGAGGAAACTGAAGATCTTGGTGGAAAACCTACGCAGTGAAGGGGAGAATGTACAAACTCCGTACAGACAAGCACCCATAGTCAGCATCAAACCCAGGTCTCTAGCGCTGTAAGGCAGTAGGTCTACCGCTACACTATCGTGCTGCCCCATTTATTAACTAGCACAGACGTGACAGGAAGAGTGGCGATTGTTTTTTGCTCGAAGCTTAAACAGTGAGGAGGAGAGAAGGAGTTACATTGCCACTTGCCCAAAAACCTACATAGCTGGTAGACTCAAAATGCTGGAGTAACTCAGTGGGACAGGCATCGTCTCTGAAGAGAAGGAATGAGTGATGTTTTCGGTCTTCAGTCTACTTTCAATTTAAACCAGCACCTGCAGTTCTTTCCTACACCTACATAGCTGGCTGTTTCCAGAAACTCTTCATGTGGGTCAGGAGCAACATGACCACAGAGCCTTGCACTGAGCTGAAGAGTCCCAGCATGATACTGGCTGGAAGTCAAATCAAAAAGCTCCTTCTTTGTTACGGAATAAAATGCAGAGCCAATCTCCCTTACTCAGAGCTTTCATGTATTTTGGGTGGTGAGTGCAATTTGCTTTACATTTCTTGGATTCTGCAAGACCCAGCAGGAAGCACAAGAAAAGTCACATCTTCCCATCTCCTCCCCTTTTGGCTTGCCGCAGAGACTGCTCCCTCCGTAACTCCCTGGTCAATTCGTCCCTTCCCACCTAAACCACCCCCTCCACTGGTACTTTCCCTTGCAACCGCAGGAATTGCTTCACTTGTCGGTTTACTTCCAACCTTGACTCCATTCAAGGACCCAAACAGTCTTTCCAGGTGAGGTAGAGGTTCACCTGCACCTCCTCCAACCTCATCTATTGCATCCGCTGCTCTTGGTGTCAACTGCTCTACATCGGTGAGACCAAGCGTAGGCTTGGCGATCGCTTCGCCCAACACCTCCGCACAGTTCGCAATAACCAACCTGATCTCCCGGTGGCTCAGCACTTCAACTTCCCCTCCCATTCCGAATCCGACCTTTCTGTCCTGGGCCTCCTCCATGGGCAAAGTGAATCCCACTGCAAATTGGAGGAGCAGCACCTCATATTTCGCTTGGGTAGTTTACACCCCAGCAGTATGAACATTGACTTCTCTAATTTCAGGTAGTCCTTGCTTTTACCCTCCTTCCCCTCCCCTTATCAGCTCTCCCACAGCCCACTGTCTCCACCTCTTCCTTACCTCTTCCCGCCCCCACCACCCCCTACATCAGTCTGAAGAAGGATCTCGACCCGAAACGTCACCTATTCCTTCGCTCCTTAGATGCTGCCTCACCCGCTGAGTTTCACCAGCATTTTTGTCTATCTTCGATCTTTCCAGCATCTGCAGTTCTTTATTAAAGAAAAGACAGATCAGTCACTTTTGTACAGGACGCAGATTTCCAATTTCCCAACAGGGGTCTTTGAATGTAGGCAATCAAGTTATCAGATGGGTGGGAATGAATTAATGACAAAGTTATCAATGGAACACACGGGTGGGGCAGCGGTAGAGTTGCTGCTTCACAGTGCTGTCTGTACTGCGTTTTGTTCGTTTTCCCTGTGACCACATGGGCTTTATCCGGGTGCTCCAGTCTCCCACATCTCAAAGATGTTGGGGTGTATAGGTTAATCGTCTCTATTGTGTAGGATAGAACTAGTGTACAGGTGATTGCTGGCTGGTGTGGACTCGGTGGGCCGAAGGGCCTGTTTCCACGCTGTATCTCCAAACTAAACGAAATAAAAGATATAGAATCAGAATTGAAAGCATGGCCAAAGAAGCCTTTGTCAAATGATGTGAAGGCTGTGGTCAGTTATAGATTGTCTCAGGTCGAAAGTTGTTTCCCCACCCTCGAGAGCTCAACATAAAGTTGTAAGCGGAAGGTGAGGGAGCATAGGAGCTATGTCAAAGAAGCACCGAACAGCTACAGCAACATCGTTGGGCAATATTAGCAAGAACTTAAAGGCAGTACTGTGGAAATGCTACACTGTCAGCGGGGCAGAACTGTGGGAGCGGTACACTGCCAGAGGGGCAGTACTGAGGGACAACTACACTGCCAGAGGGGCAGAACTGTGGGAGCGGTACACTGCCAGAGGGGCAGTACTGAGGGACAACTACACTGCCAGAGGGGCAGAACTGTGGGAGCGGTACACTGCCAGAGGGGTAGTACTGAGGGAGTGATACGCTGCCAGAGGGGTAGTACTGAGGGAGTGATACGCTGCTAGAGGGGTAGTACTCAGAGAACTACACTGCCAGAGGGGCAGTACTGAGGGAGTGACACACTGTCAGAGGGGCAGTATTGAGGGGGTGGTACACTGCCAGAGGGGCAGTACTCTGGGAGAACTACACTGCCAGAGGGGCAGTACTGAATTGTTACAGGGTGGTTCTGAAGGAACACGGCACTGTTGGTAGTCCCAGATTTTTGGATTGGGTAACAGCTTTAAAATGTCTCAAAATAGTCCAGTGAATTACCTCCAGATTAGTGACAAACAGCTGTCCTTGTCTCCCAGGTAGCTGATGGTTCTCTCCAGCAGTTTCTGCACTAGTGGCGGGCTGGCTTTACGGGCAAACAGCCAGTACAGGATGGTGTTGACACAGATCTCTGTGAACTGGAGGTAGTAATCAAGGTACCTCTTGTTACTGGGCCGATGGATGAAGGCGATGTATTCAGTGAGGAAGCAGTTGAACCCCAGCGTGTCAATATGCCGAAGGACTTGTGACAGCGAGTGATAAACAAGGGGCTCCCACTGGTGATATACTGGACCTACCAACCGCCTGACTGCCACCTTGTCCAGAAGCTCCCCAAATAGAGACTGCCGCGTGCCCAGTTTTTCACAGCACCTCTCTATATCGTCAGACATGCCCCTCCAAAACACCCACATAAATTAGGCTTTGTTTGCCCCAAGAATCTGTTCACAGGAGGCAGCTGGATCCAACTTGCAGCATTTCCTAAAGGTCTCAAGCCAATTATGACACCTCCTTTTGTTACATAAACCAGACTTTGACATAGTCTACCGGGTCACAAAAGAAAATGTCTTCAGAACCTACAGCCCCTCAACAGTTTTAACTAAGGAAAACCCTTTGCATTTGTGGAGGGAGACCAAGATAGATATCTTGACAGCAAGAGGGCTACAGCAGGAAGTGAAGAAAGCTAATGACATGTTGACCTTCATAGCGAGAGGATTTGAATATAGGAGCAAGGAGGTCCGACTGCAGTTGTACATGGCCTTGGTGAGACCGCACCTGGAGTATTGCGTGCAGTTTGGTCTCCTAATTTGAGTACAATAGACAATAGGTGCAGGAGTAGGCCATTTGGCCCATCGAGCCAGCACCGCCATTCAATGTGATCATGGCTGATGATCCCCAATCAGTACCCCGTTCCTGCCTTCTCCCCATATCCCCTGACTCCGCTATTTTTAAGAGCCCTATCTAGCTCTCTCTTGAAAGCATCCAGAAAACCTGCCTCCACCACCCTCTGAGGCAGAGAATTCCACAGACTCACCGCTCTCTGTGAGAAAAAATGTTTCCTCGTCTCTGTTCTAAATGGCTTACTCCTTATTCTTAAACTGTGGCCCCTGGTTCTGGACTCCCCCAACATCGGGAACATGTTTCCTGCCTCTAGCGTGTCCAAGCCCTTAACAATCTTATATGTTTCAATAAGATCCCCTCTCATCCTTCTAAACTCCAGAGTGTACAAGCCAAGCTGCTCCATTGTCTCAGCATATGACAGTCCTGCCATCCCGGGAATTAACCTTGTAAACCTATGCTGCACTTCCTCAATAGCAAGAATGTCCTTCCTCAAATTAGGGGACCAAAACTGCACATAATACTCCAGGTAAGGTCTCACGAGGGCTCTGTGCAACTGTAGAAGGACCTCTTTGCTCCTATATTCGATTCCTCTTGTTATAAAGGCCACCATGCCTTTCGCTTTCTTCACTGCCTGCTGTACCTGCATGCTTACTTTCATAGACTGATGTACAAGGACCCCCAGATCCCGCTGTACTTCCCCTTTATCCACTTGACGCCATTTAGATAGTAATCTGCCTTTCTGTTTATGCTACCAAAGTGGATAACTTCACATTTATCTGCATTAAACTTAATCTGCTATGCATCTGCCCACTCCCCCAACCTGTCCAAGTCACCCTGCATTTTCATAGCATCCTCCTCACAGTTCACACTGCCACCCAGCTTTGTGCCAGGCTCAAACTCCAAACCTAAACCCCAAACCCCAAACTCATAGCCCAAACTCCTAGCCCAAACTCCTAGCCCAAACTCCTAGCCCAAACTCCTAGCCCAAACTCCTAGCCCAAACTCCTAGCCCAAACTCCTAGCCCAAACTCCTAGCCCAAACTCCTAGCCCAAACTCCGGGGCGTGGGTCCGGGGTGTGGGTCTACCCTAAATTTACAGATGCCTTCCCAACTGCACCATTTAAGGGTGCCCTCCCCAATTAACCATTTACAGATGCCCTGCTAATTCACCATTTAAAGGTGCCCTCCCCTAAATACACCTCCCATTTACATGCCCCATTCTAAACCCGCCCCCGCTATTTCTAGGCACCCTCCTCGATATGTAGCCATCTAGCTAGCATTATGCGTCCTGTAATTTTGTCGCTTTTCATGTCCTGAATTTGCGTCGCCTTTGGCGTTTTGAATTTTCGTCGCCTTTCGCATCCTGAATTTTCATCACTCTTCTCGTGCTGAATTTTCGTCGCTTTTCCTGTACTGAAATATTGTCGCTTATCGCATCCTGTAATTTCAACGCTTTATTCATCCTGCAATTTGGTCGCTTTTCGCGTCCTGAATTTATGTAGCTTTTGGCATTTTAAATTTTTGTCACTTTTAGCATCCTGAATTCTTGTCGCCTTTCGCATGCTGAATTTTTGTCACTTTTGCATCCTGAAGGTTCGTCACTTCTCACGTGATGAATTTTCATCGCTTTTCGCATGCTAAATTTTTGTCGCATTTTGCATACTGAAATTTCGTCACTGTACGTGTCCAGAAATGTCATCGCTTTTTTGCATCGTGAATTTACATTTGCTTTTGGCGTTTTTAATTTTCGTCGCATTTCATAGAAACAAAGAAAATAGGTGCAGGAGTAGGCCACTCGGCCCTTCGAGCCTGCACCGCCATTCAATATGATCATGGCTGATCATCCAACTCAGTATCCTGTACCTGCCTTCTCTCCATACCCACTGATCCCTCTAGCCACAAGGGCCACATCTAACTTCTTCTTAAATATAGCCAATGAACTGACCTCAACTACCTTCTGTGGCAGAGAATTCCAAAGATTCACCACTCTCTGTGTGAAAAATGTTTTTCTCATCTCGGTCCTAAAAGATTTCCCCCTTATCCTTAAACTGTGCCCCCTTGTTCTGGACTTTCCCAACATCGGGAACAATCTTCCTGCATCTAGCCTGTCCAACCCCTTAAGAATTTTGTAAGTTTCTATAAGATCCCCCCTCAATCTTCTAAATTCCAGCGAGTACATGCCGAGTCTATCCAGTCTTTCTTCATATGAAAGTCCTGACATCCCAGGAATCAGTCTGGTGAACCTTCTCTGTACTCTATGGCAAAAATGCCTTTCCTCAGATTAGGAGCCCAAAACTGTACGCAATACTCGGGGTGTGGTCTCACCAAGACCCTGTACAACTGCAGTAGAACCTCCCTGCTCCTATACTCAAATCCTTTTGCTATGAATGCTAACATACCATTCACTTTCTTCACAGCCTGCTGCTCCTGCATGCCTACTTTCAATGACTGGTGTACCATGACACCCAGGTCTCGTTGCATCTCCCCTTTTCCTAATCGGCCACCATTCAACCTGTCACTTCGGAGGTCTGAGGTTCCCACCTGCTTCAAAAGGGCATCAATAATACCGGTGCCCAAGAAGAGCAAGGTGACGTGCCTCAATGACTATCGACCTGCGGCACTAACGCCTGTGGTGATGAAGTGCTTTGAGAGGTTGATCATGGCGCAAATCAACTCCTACCTCGACAAAAACCTGGACCCACTGCAGTTCACACACCGCCACAACAGATCAACGGTGGATGCGATCTCACTAGCCCTCCACTCCGCTGTGGGCCACTTGGACAACAAAAACTCATATGTCAGACTGTTATTCATTGATTACAGCTCGGCATTTAACACAATCATCCCCTCCAAGCTGGTTACCATACTCGCAGAACTGGGTCTCTGCGCATCCCTCTGCAATTGGATCCTCAACTTCCTCATTCACAGACCACAGTCTGTTCGTATTGGTGGAAATGTGTCAGACTCGATAACAATCAGCATGGGAGCACCTCAAGGCTGCGTGCTCAGCCCCCTACTGTATTCTCTCTATACTCATGACTGCGTAGCCGGTCATAGTGCGAACTCCATCATCAAGTTCGCTGACGACACCACTGTTGTGGGACGTATCACTGATGGGGATGAGTCAGAGTATAGAAGAGAGATCGAGCGACTGTCCATATGGTGCCAGCACAATAACCTGGCCCTCAACACCAGCAAAACCAAGGAACCGATTGTGGACTTTGGAAGGAGTAGGGTGTGGATCCACAGTCATGTTGATGGTTGAAAGGGTCAAGAGCTTCAAATTCCTGGGCGTGCACATCTCTGAAGATCTTTCCTGGTCCGAGAACACAGATGCAATTATTATTATTTTTTTGTAAAATATTTTTATTAGAAATACATATTAAGAAGGAATAACATAAAATCAAAAAAGAAAAAAAAAACATTCGTCACATACATTCTTAATATTTTAATACTTCTATATTTTTTATTATTTTATAACAGAAAGAAAATAGTAAATAGAAATAATAAAAAGAAATAAAATAGAAGTAGAAAATCATTAAAATGACTGGAGTATAAAGCAAGATATTCTTCATTGGAGATATATGCGTGGTCTATTGTATATAGTTCTTCATCTATTCATTCAGGCTTCACCTCCTTGACCCTTTAAGTATTCAATAAATGGAGACCATATTCCTCTGAATTGATCTAGCTTGTCCAAAAGGACAAGTCTTAGTCTTTCCAGGTGAAGTGTCTCCGACATTTCTGTAATCCATATTTTGATTGTGGGGGATGTAGGACCTTTCCAAAATCTTAGTATTAGTTTTTTACCAATTATTAAACTATAACCAATAAAAATTATTTGCTGTGTTGTCAGTAGATGATCCGTTTCTATTATTCCTAATATGATTAATTTTGAGTCTGGAGTCAGATTTGCATTAACTACTTTCGAGATTATGTTAAAAATTTCTATCCAAAAATTAGTAATTTTTATACATTTTGTGAATGAATGCATTAGATTAGCTTCTAAATGCTGACATTTATCACATATAGCAGAAACATTTGAAAAAATTCTGTTTAATTTGGATTTCGAAAAGTGTAATCTATGTAAAACTTTAAATTGTATTAAGGAGTGTCTGGCATTTAATGAGCAATGGTGTATATGTTGTAAACTTTCATTCCATACTTCTACACTAATTGTTTGTCCTAATTCGTTTTCCCATGCTTGCCTATATATTTCCGAGTTTGGTAAATCATTTTCCAGTAAAATATTATAAATATATGATATTATTTTTTCTGTATTCGGATATTTATTTAGACATTCATCTAAAATTTCTGTCTTTCTATTTCTAAAATCTTGTGTGTTTGATTTAACATAGTCTCTAATTTGTAAATATCTAAAGTATTCTTTTGAGTGTAATCCGTTATTTCCCATTATTGGCATAAGTTCACTTTTATTCCAATTAATTCTATATCCTGGAATCAATCCAAATTGAGTTATTAAATCTAATAAGTTAGGAATACTAATTTCCGGCTTTGTAATATAAAGTAATACATCATTTGCGTATAAAGAGATTTTATTTTTAGTTTCTTTGGTTTTATACCCGTATATTTCAGAATGTAATCTGACGCGCTGTGCTAATGGTTCAATTGCCAGTGCGAACAGTAGTGGAGATAGAGGACAACCTTGTCTACAGCCATGGAATAAATTAAATTTAGTTGTTAACATTTGATTTATTAATATTCTAGCTGTTGGCTTGGTATATAGTAGCTTAACCCATGTTATAAACTTCTCTCCCAACTGAAAAGTTTCCATAACCGAAAATAAATAAGACCATTCAATCTGATCAAAAGCTTTCTCAGCATCCAATGAAATAATTGATAAATCTTTATTAATGTTTCTTTTCAAGTATATAATATTGAATAATCTCAGGTTGTTTGAGGAGTATCGTTTTGGTATAAATCCTGTTTGATCTGAATGAATGACTTTATTAATCACTGTATTTAGTCTTTGTGCTAGTATTTTGGTTAATATTTTTTGATCAATATTTATAAGAGCTATGGCTCTACACGACCCTGGATCATCCAGATTTGTATCTAACAGGTATAAGTGTTATAATAGATTCATTTAATGGTAACTTCTGTTGTGCATAAATGTGTTCATAAAGTGTCTTCAAACGTGGAGCTATCATATCATAGAATGTTTTATAAAATTCTGATCCAATACCATCCGGTCCTGGAGTTTTACCATTTTTTAATGACCTAATAGCTTCTTCGATTTCTTTAGTAGTTATTTCAGCGTTGAGTGATTCTCTATTTTCTGAATCCAGTCCTTTTTGATTACAATTTTTTTTTAATGTTTCTACTCCTATTCGATTTTCTGTCGTTTTGGCTGAATATAAATTTTTATAATATTGCAAAAATCTCTCATTTATATCTTTAGTTTGTACTAATAATTCCCCTTTGTCTGATTTAACCCTATGGATTAATTTTTCCCCTTCCAATTTTCGTAATTGACGAGCCAATAATTTTTGTGGTTTATCTCCAAATTCAAATTGTATTTGTTTAGTATAATGGTATAGTTTTACAACTTGGTCTGACTGTATTTTATTTAATTTATATTTCAATGCAAAGATTTTATTATGTTTTATTATGGTTGGGTTAACAGCATTTTCTGTATCTAATTGTTTGATCTCCTTTTCCAATGCCTGTTGTTCCCTCCAATTCTCTTTATTATAAAATGCTTGAGAGGATATCATAATTCCCCGAAGATACGCTTTAAAAGTTTCCCATAATAGGGACGAAGATATTTCTGGCATATAATTTATTTCAAAGAAAATCTTGATCTGTTTTGTGATGTATTGTTGAGTTATTTTGTCTTTTAAAATTTGTGGGTTAAATCTCCATTGTCCCTGTTTTTCCGTTTTACTAGTTATTTTCATCATAAAAGTTAAAGGTGCGTGATCTGAAATTATAATATTATGATATTTTGAATTATAAGTGAATGGGATAAGTTTTGAATCTTCCAAAAAATAATCTATTCTTGAATAAGTTTTATGCTCATGTGAGTAAAATGAGTATTCCGTCCAGCTGGGTTTTGCATTCTCCAAACATCTTTAATATTACTAGTATCTATATATGGTAGGGAATTGAGGAACGTTGTGGAACAGAGAGATCTAGGAATAACTGTGCATAGTTCCCTGAAGGTGGAATCGCATGTAGATAGGGTGGTAAAGAAAGCCTTTGGTGTGCTGGCCTTTATAAATCAGAGCATTGAATATAGGAGCAGGGAAGTAATGTTAAAATTGTACAAGGCATTGGTGAGACCAATTCTGGAGTATGGTGTACAATTTTGGTCGCCTAATTATAGGAAGGATGTCAACAAAATAGAGAGAGTACAGAGGAGATTTACTAGAATGTTGCCTGGGATCCAGCAACTATGTTACAGAGAAAGGTTGAACAAGTTAGGTCTTTATTCTTTGGAGCGCAGAAGGTTAAGGGGGGACTTGATTGAGGTCTTTAAAATGATGAAAGGGATAGACAGAGTTGACGTGGATAAGCTTTTCCCATTAAGGATAGGGAAGATTCAAACAAGAGGGCATGACATGCGAATTAAGGGACGGAAGTTTAGGGGCAACGTGAGGGGGAACCTCTTTACTCAGAGGGTGGTGGCTGTTTGGAATGAGCTTCCAGCAGAAGTGGTGGAGGCAGGATCGATTTTAACATTTAAAAGTAAAGTGGATAGGTATATGGACGGGAAGGGAATGGAGGGGTATGGTCTGAGTGCAGGTAGATGGAACTAGGGGAAAACAAATGGTCAGCACGGACTGGAAGGGCCGAGAGGACCTGTTTCCGTGCTGTAATTGTTATATGGTTATATAGTTATATGCATTTATTAGATCACTGGAATGCGATTTAAGTTTCCGTTGTTTTGATGATCTGTCCAAATAAGGATCTAGTGTACAATTTAAATCTCCTCCAATTATTAAGTTGTATTGTGATAATTCCGGAATTGTATTAAATATTTTTTTTAAAAAACAGTGGTCTGTCAAAATTTGGGCCGTATACATTGACAAAAATCATTTTTTGTGTGTATAATTCTCCTATTACAATAATATATCTACCATCATTATCGGTTATTGTTGAAGTGTGTTTAAATGAAGTGCCTGTACGAATTAATATTGCTACACCTCTAGATTTGTGTGTGAAAGAAGAATGATACACTTTGTTAATCCATTTAGCTTTTAATCTATGTTCTGCCTCTTTTTTTAGATGTGTCTCTTGGATGAATACCACATCTACTTTAAGTGCTTTTAAGTGTGATACTTTACCTCTCTTAATTGGTTCGTTAATACCTTTATCATTCCAGCTACAAAACGTTATTCCTCCATTCCCCATATTCATTTGTAAGTCTTGCATCTTATCTAAAGGAATATATCATAGGACAAATGGTTCAGCTCGACATACCCAACTTTACACCCGAACTCCGAATAGATGAATTTCAAGACCCTTGGGTATCTCTCACATATATACCTCCTTTGCATTAATTTATAACTCCATTCAAAAGTAAAATAATAATAACAAGAGATAATATTAAAAAAAGGATAGATTAAGCGATTAATAGGGTGCACAAAGAAAGAAAAAAACTACATCTAATATTGGTGTAGTTAGTGTTAGCCATACACTCATGGCTAGCAATCTATAGACTTCCGTAGTCGATATTACTAACTTATCCAATTCCATGATTCATTAAAATTGTTATTCCATACAAATATTTAACCGGGAGTATTAAACTCTGATGTGTACAAAATCCATCAATCAAGTATATGATAATATCTATACTTAATACTTATTAAAAGCAATAATAATAAGAAAATATAAAAAAATAAAGTAATAATAAAAAACAAGAAAAAGGGAAGAAAAATATAGAAAAAGTAAAAAATAAAAATAAAAAGTACCAGGGGGGATAAATAAAGTCAAAGTTTATATTTTGTGTATTTATATTTACTATTTACTTAATCCTAAGTAAATCAGCTATAGTTAGTTGTTAATCATTAATTGGTAGTTATTAGCTTTAATTAACAATAATACCAGAGTATTAATTTTAGTACGTGTTAGTTATTAATATTAGTAGTGTTACTATTCTACTTATTAGTATCCAATCCGTATCTCCCCGAATTTTCCATCCGCATCCTTCTCCATCTTCTTTAAATGAAACAAGTCCATAGTCCATAGTCCATTCCAATCTTGAAAGTACAATTTAATTGTTTTTATAGTTCATCTTTGAAGATTTCATTCAGTCTACCTCTCGCTCCTTAATCCCTTGGGCAAAGCTCATTGCATCCGCTGGGTTTTTGAAATAATGTTCTTCCTGGTTGTAGGTAATTTTCAGGGTGGCTGGGTACCTCAGACTGTACTTCAGATTCTTCACTTCCCTCAAAATTCTTTTGGTCTTCTTGAACGCATTTCGTTTCTTGGAGACCTCTGCTGGATAGTCTCGGTAGATGCTGATCGAATCTTCATATGTAAGATTTCTACTTTTTATAATTTTCTTCATCATCTCCTCCAGGACATGATCATACTGGACTTTTACTATCATTTGTCTTGGAGGGGCGTCTTGCTTTGTATAACGTCTCATTACTCTGTGTGCTCGGGCTAGTAAAGGCTTTTGTTCCAGAGATAAAACCTTTTGCAGTAAACTCTCGGGTATCTTGATTCTTTTTTCTCCCTTCTCGAATACCCACGATCCTTAGGTTCTGTCTTCTCCGTCCTTCCAACTCAGTACACTTATCAGTAATTTTGCCCAGTAAGTCAGATAAACATTGATTTTCTCTGAGAAGTGTTTTCGTAGACTGAGTACTTCGACTAGTTCTTCAAGGTTCTTTATGGCTGTCGACTGTTCCTTGATTTCTTCCACCACAGGTTCCATTTCTATTTCTACCTTATTTTCGATTTTTTTCATTCATCTCTTCCACTCTACTTGCAGATTGATCCGTCAATATTTCTGCAATTTCCTTTCGGAGTTTGTCAGATAATTCCATGGCCGAGGTATTAATTTCAGACTTTAACTTCTTCATCTCATCCTTGATATTTTATATTTCTTTCTTAATATTCATTTTTGCCAATTCAGTCTTTAATTCCAACTTTAACTCAGCCATTTCTTGTACAAAACAAAAATCGGAAAGTTCTTCAATTTCCGATTTTTTTTTTCCGACACATCTTCTAGGGATATGTCCTACCTGAGGCCGAAGCTTCAGTCGGGCCTTATTCTTGTTCTGCCGTTTTCCTTGTATACCGGAATTTTTGTTTTATCTGCGGGTGGGCTGCGCTGTGTTGCCATTACGAGTTGTGCGCCTGATGACGTCACTCACGGCAGCCGGTGCAAAAACAGCAGGCAGCAGGTAGGTCTTTTCTCCCTGGTTTTTCCTCGTTTTTTTTCACGGAGCTGGCTAGCGTTGCTTTCTAGCCCACCATAGCGCCACCGGAAGTCTCAGATGCAATTATTAAGAAAGCTCATCAGCGCCTCTACTTCCTGAGAATATTACGGAGAGTCGGTCTGTCAAGGAGGACTCTCTCTAACTTCTACAGGTGCACAGTAGCTGACCGGTTGCATCGTGGCTTGGTTCGGCAACTTGAGCGCCCTAGAGAGGAAAAGACTACAAAAAGTAGTAAACACTGCCCAGTCCATCATCGGCTCTGACCTCCCTTCCATTGAGGGGACCTATCGCAGTCACTGCCTCAAAAAGGCTGGCAGCATCATCAAGGACCCACACCATCCTGGCCACACACTCATCTCCCTGCTACCTTCAGGTAGAAGGTACAGGAGCCGGAGGACTGCAACGACCAGGTTCAGGAATAGCTACTTTCCCACAGCCATCAGGCTATTAAACTTGGCTCGGACAACACTCTGAACATTAATACCGCTTTATCTGTTATTTGCACTTTATCAATTTATTTATTAATGTGTGTATTTACGTATATAATGGTATATGGCCACACTGATCTGTTTTGTAGTCAATGCCTACTATGTTCTGTTGTGCTGAAGCAAAGAAATAATTTTATTGTCCTGTCAGGGACACATGACAATAAACTCTTTTGACTTTCACAAATCATTAATATATATTGTAAATAGCTGGGGTCCCAGCACTGAGCCTTGCGGTACCCTACTCGTCACTGCCTGCCATTCTGAAAAGGACCCGTTTACTCCTATTCTTTGCTTCCTGTCTGCCAGCCAGTTCTCTATCCACATCAATACTGAGCCCCCAATACCGTGTGCTTTAAGTTTGCATACTAATCTCTTATGTGGGACCTTGTCAAAAGCCTTCTGAAAGTCCTGATATAACACATCCACTGGTTCTCCCTTATCCACTCTACTAGTTACATCCTCAAAAAATTCTATAAGATTCATCAGACATGATTTACCTTTCATAAATCCATGCTGACTTTGTCCAATGATTATACCACTTATCAAATGTGCTGCTATTCCATCTTTAATAACTGACTCTAGCAGTTTCCCCCCTACCGATGTTAGACTAACTGGTCTGTAATTCCCCGTTTTCTCTCTCCCTTTCTTAAAAAGAGGGGTTACATTAACTACCCTCCAATCATCCGGAACTACTCCAGAATCTAGAGAGTTTTGAAAAATTATCACTAATGCATCCATTATTTCTGGGGCCACTTCCTTAAGTACTCGGGGATGCAGCCTATCTGGCCCTGGGGATTTATCCGCCTTTAATCCATTGAATTTACCTAACACCACTTCCCGGCTAACCTGGATTTCACTCAGTTACATCTCATTTGAACCCCAGTCCCCTGCTATGTCCGGCAGATTATTTATGTCTTCCTTAGTGAAGACAGAACTAAAGTAGTTATTCAATTGGTCTGCCATGTCCTTGTTCCCCATGATCAATTCACCTGTTTCTGACTGCAAGGGACATACATTTGTTTTAACTAATCGTTTTCTCTTCACATATCTATAAAAATGTTTGAAGTCAGTTTTTATATTCCCTGACAGTTTTCTTTCATACTCAATTTTCCCTTTCCTAATTAATCCCTTTGTCCTCCTCTGCTGGACTCTGAATTTCTCCCAATCCTCTGGTAGGCTGCTTTTTCTGGCTAATTTGTATGCTTCATCTTTTGTTTTGATACTATCCCTGATTTCTCTTGTTATCCACCGATGTACTACCTTCCCTGATTTATTCTGGTAATGAACAATTTTTCTAGTTCATCCATGCAGTCTTTAAATACCTTCCATTGCCTATTCACTGTCAACCCTTTAAGAATCAATTGCCAGTCTATCTTGTCCAATTCACATCTCATAGCCTCAAAGTTACCTTTATTTAAGTTCAGAACACTTGTTTCTGAATTAATTATGTCACTCTCCATCCTAATGAAGAACTCAACCATATTATGGACACTCTTGCCCAAGGGGCCACGCACAACAAGACTGTAAACTAACCCTTCCTCATTACTCAATACCCAGTCAAGAATAGCCTGCTCTCTCGTTGGTTCCCCTACTTGTTGGTTTAGAAAATTATCCCTCATACATTCCAAGAAATCCTCTTCCTCAGCACCCCTGCCAATTTGATTCATCCAATCTATATGTAGATTGAAGTCACCCATTATAACTGTTTTATCTTTTTTGCACGCATATCTAATTTACTGTTTGATGTCATCCCCAACTCCACTACTACTGTTAGGTGGCCTGTACACAACTCCCACTAGCGTTTTCTGCCCCTTAGTGTTTCGCATTCCACATCCTCCAAGCTAATGTCCTTCCTTTCTATTGCGTTAATCTCCTCTAACCAGCAACGCTACCCCACCTCCTTTTCCTTTCTGTCTATCCCTCCTGAATATTGAATATCTCTGGATGTTCACCTCCCAGCCTTGGTCACCCTGGAGCCATGTCTCCGTGATCCCAACTATATCATATTCATTGATAACTATCTGCACATTCAACACATCCACCTTATTACGAATGCTCCTTGCATTGAGACATACAGCCTTCAGGCTTGTTTTTACAACACTCTTACTCCTTATACAATTAAGTTGAAAAGTGGCCCTTTTTGATTTTTGCCCTGGATTTGTCTGCCTGCCACTTTTACTTTTCACCTTGCCACCTGTTGCTTCTACCCCTCTGACTCTCTGCTCACACATTTAAGTAACAGAAATTCAACACACAAAAACAACGAACCTTCTGGACACGAAAAGTGACAAAAATTCTGCACGTGTAAAGTGACGAAATTTCAGCATGCGAAAAGCAATGAAAATTCAGCACGCAAAAAGCGACGAAAATTCAGCACACGAAAAGTGGCGAAAAGTGACGAAAAAGTAACCCTAACTCCAAGCCCAAACTCCAAGCCCAAACTCCAAGCCCAAACATAGTGTAAATATGGAAACTATGAGATTCAAAGAAGAGGAAGTACGGACACTTTTGAAAAATATAAAAGTGGATAATGGTCTCCAGGCATGCAGTGACAGGATATTCCCAGGTGGGGAGACATTGCGTTCAGAAGTTTGTCCTTTAAGACCGAGATACACAGAGAGTGGTGAGTCTCTGGAACTCTCTGCCATAGTTGAGCATATTTAAGAGTGAGTTGGAATGTGGCCCTTGTGGCTAAGGGGATCAGACAGAAATTGGATTTCAAAGGGCTGTCATTAATATATGTTTCTACGGGAAGGATATTCCCCTGGTTAGTGTAGAAATAGCAGGGGCTATGACAGAAATATTTCAAATGGCATTATATACGGGAATGGTGCAAGAGGATTGGCGTACTGCGCATGTTGTTCCATTTAAAAAAAAAGTGTTCTAAGAGAAAACCTAGCAATTATAGACATGTTAGTTTGATGTCAGTGGTGGGCAAATTAATGGAAAGCATACTTAAAGATAATATATATAAGCATCTGGATTAACAGGGTCTGATTAGGAACAGTCAACGTGGATTTGTGCCTGGAAGGTCATGTTTGACTAATCGTCTTGAATTTTTTAAGAGGTTACTAGGGAAATTGATGAGGGTAAAGCGGTGGATTTGTCTATATGGACTTCTGTAAGGCCTTTGACAAGGATCCACATGGAAGGTTGGTTACGAAGGTTCAATTATTGGGTATTAATGGTGGAGTAGCAAGATGGATTCAACAGTAACTGAATGGGAGATGCCAGAGAGTAATGGTGGATGGCTGTTTGTCAGGTTGGAGGCCAGTGTCCAGTGGGGTGCCTCAGGGATCTGTGTTGGGTCCACTGTTGTTTGTCATATATGATCTGGATGATGCTGTGGTAAATTGGATTAGTAAGTATGCAGATGATACTAAGATAGGTGGTGTTGTGGATAATGAAGTAGATTTTCAAAGTCTACAGAGAGATTTAGGCCATTTGGAAGAGTGGGCTGCAAGATGACAGTTAGGCGACTTTTGCTGGTGCTGGGGTGGTGGATAAGTGTGAGGTGCTACATCTTGACAGGACAAATCAAAATAGGACGTACATGGTAAATGGTAACGAATTGAGGAATGCAGTTGAACAGAGAGATTTAGGAATAACTGTGCATAGTTCCCCGAAGGTGAAATCTCATGTAGATAGGGTGGTAAAGAAAGCTTTTGGTGTGCTGGCCTTTATAAATCAGAGCATTGAGGATAAGCTTTTTCCATTGAGAGTAGCGAAGATTCAAACAAGAGGACATGATTTGAGAATTAAGGGACAGAAGTTGAGGGGTAACATGAGGAGGAACTTCTTTACTCAGAGAGTGGTAGCTGTGTGGAATGAGCTTCCAGTGGAAGTGGCGGAGGCAGGTTTCGATTTTATCATTTAAAAATAAATTTGATTGGCATATGGACGGGAAAGGAATGGAGGGTTATGGTCTGAGTGTAGGTAGATGGGACTAGGGGAGAATAAGTATTCGGCACGGACTAGAAGGGCCGAGATGGCGTATTTCCGTGCTGTAATTGTTATATGGTTATAAACTCCAAGCCCCAACTCCTCCAAGCCCCAACTCCTCCAAGCCCAAACCCAAAACTCCAAACCCAAACGCCGGGGTGTGGGTCCGG
This sequence comes from Okamejei kenojei, assembly GCA_035221665.1. Classification (NCBI taxonomy): domain Eukaryota; kingdom Metazoa; phylum Chordata; class Chondrichthyes; order Rajiformes; family Rajidae; genus Okamejei; species Okamejei kenojei. Next base: position 83,063,178 of record CM069140.1, on the reverse strand, counting down.
GGATTTGGGTCTACCCTAAATTTACAGATGCCTTCCCTACTGCATCATTTAAAGGTGCCCTCCCCTAATTCACCATTTACAGATGCCCTCCTAATTCACCATTTAAAGGTGCCCTCCCCTAAATTCCCCTCCCATTTTCATGCCCCATTCTAAATCCACATTTACAGGTGCCCTTCCCTACCCCCCCCCCCATTTCGAGGCACCCTCCCCTATATGAAGCCATCTAGCTATCATTATGCATCCTGTAGTTTTGTCGCTTTTCATGTCCTGAATTTGCGTTGCCTTAGGCGTTTTGAATTTTCGTCGCCTTTCGCATCCTGAATTTTCATCACTCTTCGCGTGCTGAATTTTAGCCGCTTTTCATGTGTTGAAGGTTTTTCGCTTTTCACGTGCTGAATTTTCGTCACTTTTCTTGTGCTGAAATTTTGTTGCTTTTCATGTCCTGAAATTTAATTGCATTTCATGTCTTGAATTTTTGTCGCATTTCATGTCCTAAATATTTATCGCTTTTCGCATCCTGAAGGTTTGTCACTTTTCGTGTGACGAATTTTCGTCGCTTTTCGCGTCCTGAAGGTTCGTCACTTTTCACGTGCTGAATTTTCGTTGCTTTTCATGTGCTGAAATTTCGTTGCTTTTCGCGTCCTGAAATTACTTTGCTTTTGGTGTTTTAAATTTTCGTCACCTTTCGCGTCCTGAATTTTCATCACTTTTTCCGCTCCAAAGAATAAAGACCTAACTTGTTCAACCTTTCTCTGTAACATAGTTGCTGGAACCCTGGCAACATTCTAGTAAACCTCCTCTGTACTCTCTCTATTTTGTTGACATCCTTCCTATAACTAGGCAACCAAAATTGTACACCATACTCCAGAATTGGTCTTACCAATGCCTTGTACAATTTTAACATTACTTCCCTACTCCTATATTCAATGCTCTGATTTATAAAGGCCAGCACACCAAAGGCTTTCTTTACCACCCTATCTACATGCGATTCCACCTTCAGGGAACTATGAACAGTTTATTCCTAGATCCCTCTGTTCCACAGCATTCCTCAATTCCCTACCATTTATCATGTACGTCCTATTTTGATTTGTCCTGCCAAGATGTAGCACTTCACACTTATCAGCATTAAACTCCATCTGCCATCTTTCAGCCCACTTTTCCAAATGGCCCAAATCTCTCTGTAGACTTTGAAAATCTACTTCATTATCCACAACACCACCTATCTTAGTATCATCTGCATACTTACTTATCCAATTTTCCACCCCATCATCCAGATCATTGATGTACATGACAAACAACAGTGGACCCAACACAGATCCCTGAGGCACAGCCATCCACCATTACTCTCTGACATCTCCCATTCAGCCACTGTTGAATCCATCTTCCTACTCCGCCATTAACACCCAAAGATTGAACCTTCTTAACCAACCTTCCATGGGGAACCTTGTCAAAGGCCTTACTGAAATCCATATAGACAACATCCACTGCTTTACCCTCATCAATTTCCCTAGTTACCGCTTCAAAAAATTCAAGAAGGTTTGTCAAACATGACCTTCCAGGCACAAATCCATGTTGACTGTTCCTGATCAGACCCTGTTTATCCAGATGCTTATATATATTATCTCTAAGTATCCTTTCCATTAATTTGCCCACCACTGACGTCAAACTAATAGGTCTATAATTGCTAGGTTTATTTTTTGAACCCTTTTTAAACAATGGAACAACATGCGCAGTACGCCAATCCTCTGGCACTATTCCCGTTTCTAATGACCTATTCCCGTTTCTAATGACCTATTCCAGTTTCTAATGACCTATTCCCGTTTCTAATGAACAACTGACAAATACTAATCATAATTGCTCGTTACTACTAATAATTATTACTAATTACTTATAATTGGATTACTTAGAATTAGTTAAAATGGAAACTATAAGCACGGTTGGATTTAAAGTTTGACCTCTTTTTTTCTTCTGTTCTCTCCTTTAGATATATATGAGATATATACTGTATTTTGAGAATAGTTGCCTTTTTATTTTTTACTTTTTATTAATGGATTATGAATACTTTGGAACTTAAAATGTTTTCCCCCTTCCCGGTAAAATGTTGTTATTGAAATTTCACCTTAGAGCATGGAGCTAGTAAAGATTTTTTATTTTTCAAAGGCTATGGAAGTCTGTAAATGGCTAGCCACGTTAGTGTGGCTATCACTAACTGCACTAATTATAGATGTAGTTTTTTCTTTCTTTTTGCACTTTACTAACCACCTACCCTATCATTCTTTTTATATAATATCCTATTATAATTTTAAGTTTGAATGGAATTATAAGTTTTACCAAAGGAGATATGTACGGGAGAAAGACCAATGAGATTTAAAATTAATCTATCTGATGTTCGGGTGTAATGTCGGGCTTGCTGCGCTGAGCCATCTGCTCTCTCTTATAGACCACCCTAAACAAAAGATGCAAGATTTGAATATGAAGATTGAGGGTGAAGGAATCACATTTTGCAGCTGGAATGTTAAGGGAATTAACAAACTAATCAAGAGAGGTAAAGTATTAGCACATTTAAAATCACTTAAAACAGATATAATATTCCTTCAGGAAACTCACCTTAAAAAGGAAGCACAGCATAGGTTGAAAGCTAAATGGATTGCTAAAACGTATTGCTCCTCATTTTCGCATAAATCCAGAGGTGTTGCAATACTAATCCGCAAAGGGATACCATTTAAACATATATCAACTATAACGGACAATGATGGTAGATATATTGTATTAATAGGTGAGTTACATGCAAAAAAAAAAAAGATTCTTATCAATGTTTATGGACCAAACTTTGATAGTCCCTTGTTTTTCAAGAAAATATTTAACATAATTCCGGAACTTACACAACACAATTTAATAATTGGAGGAGACTTAAATTGTACACTAGACCCTTATTTAGACAGACCATCAAGACAACGAAAAATAAAATCTCAGTCAAGTGAATTATTAAATGCATTGTTACGACTCCCGAATGCAGGTACTTCAGAGCCGCGTAACATAGTCAAAAACCTGGCTCAAGTTCAAGAAAGTAGTCTTTTATTTAATTAAAACTCAAACCTGATTCAAACAACCCAGTCAAGAACAAGAATAAACTAATAAACAAAGATAACAGTGCTCCAGCCAGCCTCGCAACGGGCCGTCAAACTAGAGTCTCTAACCTGCCTAAATGGAAATAATCCTGAAACAAAATACACGAAAACCCTCGGGTCAGCCCTTATCTGTCCTGATTCAATATTAATTAACAAATGTAGGTAATAATACACAAAGTTTTATGCCATGTGGCCAGGCCTCCTGCAGCTCACACCAGCAACCTGCTCATGAGCCAGGGTCGACGAAGGGAAAGAGAGAGTTCTGGGAGATTCTGGTATTTAAGCTTCTGATGAGTCACCCGTCACCTGATGCAGCTTGGCCAATAGGGTACAGGAGCCCTTAACCCCTTGATTCCTGACTCCCAGCCACGGGGCCTGCACTCAGGAGAGAAACAAAAGAGTTAAGTACATAGCATTCACCAGAGGGGGGGGAGTACCTAATATGCATATATAGATACTACTAATATTAAGGACGCCTGGAGAATCGAAAACCCAACTGGACGAGAATATTCATTTTACTCATCGGTACATAAAACATACTCAAGAATAGATTATTTTCTAGTAGACTCCAAGCTCATCCCATTTACCTACAATTCGAAATATCATAACATTATAATCTCGGACCATGCACCCTTAACATTTATGATTAAACTAAATGGAAGGATGGAGAAACAGTCACAATGGAGACTTAACCCACAAATCTTAAATGTAAAAGTATGTCAGGAATATCTTACTAAACAGATTAATATGTTCTTTGAGACGAATGGTTGCCCTGGAACGTCTGCCTCCATACTCTGGGAAACATTTAAAGCATTTGCTTGAGGAGCAATGATCTCCTCCCAAGCATTTCACAAGAGAAGAGACAAAAGAAACGGGTTAAACAACAGGCACTGGAAAGGGAAATAAGACAATTAGACATAGAAAATGCGGCTGCACCAACTATGATAAAACATAATAAAATAGCAGTATTGAAATATAAAATAAATAAAAAAAATATATTCAGACCAAGTTATAAAATTTTATCAGTATACTAAACAAATTACATTTTGAATTTCGGTGACAAACCTTCCCGTCGGCTCCGTGCATTCCATTCCCCAGGCCCCCATCCTCTCATCTTTACCATGGACGTCCAGTCACTCTACACCTCCATCCCCCACCAGGACGGTCTCAAAGCCCTCCGGTTCTTGGAATACCGGAAACGAACAAATAATTACAAGGAATCAAAGAACTTTATCGACTATTCTCTAATAATTGGGAAAAAATTAATAACTCAAAAATTTTGGAAAGGCCCTGCATCCCCAACAATTAAAATGTGGAATACAGAAATGTCGGAGACACTTCACTTGAGAGATTGAGACTTGTCCTTATGGATAGGTTAGATCTCTTCAAAGGATTTGGTCTCCATACATTAAATATTTTACAGGTCATAATGGTTCGGCGGGGCGGGGACTTGACTGAGGCCTGAATATCTGAATGGATGAAGGAAAATACATATAATAAATCATGAAATGTATCTCCAAGAACGGATTTATTTAGTAATATTTTAATTCTCCACCAAATTTTTTTTTAACTTTTTCATTTCACATTTTCTTTTCTATATTCTACTTTCTATCTCTATCTTCTATCTTTAAGTAGGAAAAAAAGTATAGAAACATATTATAAATATATTCTTAATATAAGTATGAATACACCTATTATTAGTTGTTATGAAAATATTATAGATGTCTTAAATTTGTAATTATAATAAAATTGTGCATTTTCAACTATCTAAAATAATAATTTGAAATATAAAGTTACATAATAATGCAAACACTCTTAATATTAAGAAAATATCATGAATATCATAGAAGTTTGGTTAAGATGGGTATTATGTAAGTTAATATTAGTGCGGATTTGTATTTGTAATTAGAAGAAATAATGTGTGGTACTGAGAAAGTTGTGAGTATATTGCTTATTTTAGGAATATACTCATACACTCTCAATTATAACACAAAATAAAATAACCAGGAAATGTTATAATGGATAACATTTACAATATAACACAAACTGTATCAATTGATAATCAATATTATATAATTATGTGTATGGTTTGTATAATAAAATTTTAATGCCGTAATAAGAGTGTACTCTGTATATTTGTTTCTATAAGTAATAAAAAAATTAAAAAAAAAAAAAAAAAAAAAAAGCCCTCCGGTTCTTCCTCAACAGAGGAGTCAACCCATACCCATCCACTGACACAACCCTCCTCCGCCTAGCAGAGTTGGTCCTCACCCTCAATAACTTTCTCTTTTGATTGCCTCCATCATTCCCTCCAAACACAAGGCGTAGCTATGGGCACACAAACACGCATGGCCCCAGCTACGCTTGCCTCTTTGTTGGGTAGACATCGAACAATCCTTGTTCTCGGCATACCAGGCGCCCCATCCCCGACCTCTACCTCCGTTACATCGACGACTGCTTATCTGGGTGTCTCACCGTCCTGCACCCACACACAACTGACTGACTTCATTCATTTCATTTCACCCACCAACTTCCATCCGGCCACTCAAATACACTTGGACCATTTCCCGACACTTCCCTACCATTCCTTGACCTCACCATCTCTATTGCAGGTGATACACTCCCAGACAAACGACCAATCCACTACAAACCTAACTGACTTCCCACAGCTACCTGGACTACTCTTCCTCCCACCCTGCTTCCTGTAAGGAACTCACCCATCCCCTATTCCCAATTCCTCCCAGTCTACGCCGCATCTGCTCCCAGGATGAGGTGTTCCTCCACACCAGGTCATCACAAATGGGGCCTCATTCTCACTCAGAGAACGGGGATTCCCCTCCCCCACTATTGATGAGGCTTCGCACCAGGGTCTCCTCCATACCCCGCAACCACTCGCCTCGGCTCCCCCATTCCCCCACACTCGCCAACAGGGGCCAAGTCCCCTGGTCCTCACCTTTCACCCCACCAGCCGGCAAAATACAACATATAGTCCCTCCGCCAGTTTCGCCACCCCCTCCCAACGTGACCTCTCCACCCTCCGCCACATCTTCCCATCTCCCCCCCTGTCTGCCTTCCGCAAGACCGCTCCCTCCGCAACTCCCTTGTCATTCTTCCCTCCCCTCCCACACTCACCTACCCCTTCCCCCCGGCGCACTTTCCCTTTGCAACCGCAAGAAATGCAACACTTGTCCCCTGTATCACCTCCCCCCCCCTCCACTCCTTGCAGGGACCCAAGCATCCTTCCAGGTCCGACAGAGGTTCACCTGCACCTCCTCCAACCTCATCTACTGCATCCGTTGCTCCAGATGCCAGATGATCTATATCGGTGAGACCAAGCGGAGGCTTGGCGATCGCTTCGCCGAACACCTCCGCTCGGTCCGCAATAACCAACCCCCGACCCTCTCCGGTGCTCAGCACTTCAACTCCCCCTCCCATTCCACATCCGACCTCCTCGGGTCCTGGCCTCCTCCACGGCCGAGTGAGCAACACCGCAAGCTGGAGGAACAGCACCTCATATTCCGCTTGGGGCCAGTCTGCATCCTTTGGGCTTGAATATTGAATTTTCATTTTTCTCATTTCTGTTAACCCTTGCTGTCTCCTCCCCTTCACACCTCTCCCTCACAGCCCTCGGGCCCTGGCATTCCCTCTATCTCTATCTCCCTCCCCCACCCTCAGTCGCACCAGCTTCTCATTTTCACACAACCCAAACAGCTTACAATGGCTTGTTCCCTTTTATATCACCGATTACTTTTTGATGGCATATCTTCAACTCATTGTTCCTTATCTCCACATCACCACCGTTCTATATCGAGCTCGATTTCTCCCCTGATCCCTGACCAGTCGAAGAAGACGGTCTCAGACCCGAAACGTCGCCGCGATATGCTCCTTCGCTCCTTTGTTTAGATGCTGGCAGCAGCCCCGCCAGAGTTTCTCCAGCTGTTTGTGTACCCCACAAAAATCTATTACCTTGCCCACATCAGAAAACGACAGGGGGAAAAACAATTCACAAAATCAGATCAGAAATGGGAGAACCAACTAGTACAGCCTAAGGATATCAAATGAGAGATTTCCTGCAATATTATATTCACCAAACCTACCTCAGCTAAACGATAGATCGACTACTCTGTTACTCGACAGGAATGGAAGCATTCTTACAAAAATGTAACATTAAAGGCCTAGATTTGAAAGATAGAGAATTACTAGGCACTAGATTTAGCAATTATTTCGTTAGATGCTGAAAAGCATTCTATCATATCAGGTGGTATGGCCCTATTTATTCTCGGTGATGGAAAATGTTCAACTGGCCCTGTGAGGGCGAGAAGTTTAGTACACGCTGCCTGCGTCGCTAAAAAACTCCTCCATCAGCTCCCGAATCCCAACAGCTAGAATATCATGCACAACTAACAAATAGAGTTATCCTCACACACTAAATTTTAATTTCACTACGCGGAGGTTTGTAGACAAGGATGCCCGTTATCCCCGTTACTATTCACACTTGCAATTGAGCCACTAGCAGAAAGTGTTAGGTCCCATCCTGAAATATATAGATATAATACTAAAGTCACTGAGAATAAAATTGCTTTTATATGCAGCGATATACACTTAATCTAATATACATCTACATAGACAATATACTTCTATTCATTTAAACAAAACTTCCCCCTCCTTTAATTGAACAAATTATTGCATCAAGAATATTAAATATTGGAAAACACTACTCAGCTCAATGTTTGGTAGAATTAATCGCAATAAAAATGATTTTTCTTCCGCAAGTTATTGTACCTTTCTCAATCAATCCCATTATAACTTCCAAAAACTTTTTTAAAAAGGTAGACTCCATAGTCACTAATTTTATCTGGCGGATTATAAAGAATCACAGAATAAACAAAAAGCATTTATCGTAAATCAAAAATAAATGGGAGGTTTAGCTTTATCGAATTTATGTTTTTCTATTTCAGGGCAGTTCTTAATATTAAAAATATGAACTTGGTTGAAGAATTGGACCAGCAACCAGATTGGTTAAAAATGGAAAAGGAAAACTGTTTACCCTTTGAAATTGGTTCGATTCTGTTTGCTACCACTAAATTAAGCAAAAAAACCTACAGTGAAAACCCTATAATATACAGTGGTTTACGAATTTGGAAACAATTAAAAAAGACTTAAAAATTGAATAATCTATCACTCCTTCTCCCCATTGTAAACAACCCTGCATTTAAACCTTCAATGTTGGATAACGTTTTTTTACAATGGAAAAATTACGGAATTAAAAAGACGGGTCATCTCTATAGGAAAGGCACATTCCTTTCATTTCAGGAGTTACAACAAATTTATGGACTTCACTCAAATGACTATTTCCTAAGATATCTACAACTTAAGAGATTATGCTAAATCAAATACACAGGATTATAGAAACAGAGATCCAGAAACTATTGATGGATGTTAGAATAAACACCCATAACACAGAAAAATTAATATCTTATATCTATAATATCCTATTATACAGTGAGGCACCTACGACGGAAATATATAGGCAATCATGGAAAACGAACTAGGCCAACCAATATGAATGATATTATGCGGCGACACCAAAGCTACAACATATACATCAATGCTCTCTTAAATGCTAGACTACTTTAATGCAATTTAAAGTATTCACTATAGATTACATTACTCAAAGAAATCGACATAAATAAGAATCATCCAAATTCGTCATCTCTCCTCTCACTGCTCTACACAGCATAACTCAGCATCTAGATGGCTAACTTACATCACATACATTTGGTACTTGCTATACAAAATTAATAATTTTTGCCGGAACTTTATTAAAGATAACATTTCGGAAGTTGTCACACCCAATGAGACCCCGACCTCCACAACAACATAATACTAGGAATATTAGAAACCAAAGTCAAATAGTTACTACTAGCCAAAGAAACTTTATCGACTACAGTATAATAATTGGGAAAACAATACCCCACAAGCTGAAACTGACACTAAGCCTAAGTGAGCGATCATTCCCCCTCCTCCCCCGTACTCGGCTACTGAAGCACGTTTGGGGACCAACCCAATGGTCTGCACTTGCGCTCTAGTATACTAATATAACTCTGTGTGTGTGTGTCTCTTGACCGACCCGACCGACCGAGCACCTGCAGATCTTGCCCTTTGATACGTCACGCGGTTTCGCCCAAAACCCACTTTCAAACCCCAAATATTTTCCATTTTGCCACAAACAAATTCTACACTTTTACATTGACAAATACTATTAAAACTCTTTGTGTGTGTGTGTCTGGGCCGGCCGAACTGCGCGACCGCTGCTTGTGGGATGTGTCCACATTCCATTCTTTTTCTTTTTCCAATAAGATTTTCGCCCTTTGATTCCCTGGTCCGCCAAACCAGAAACCCTCAAAATGCTCTGGCGCCAATTTTTACCATCTTGTCTAGACATTACCACCGTACATTCACAAATGCACTCCTCATTTACATTTTAGACATTTTTTACGTAACAAACAATTTTTTAATAAAATCCTTCCCTCCAATTTTTCAAAATCTTAAAAAAATCAAACTGCTCTCCACCCCTACAGAATGTTGGTGAACCGTTCCATCTTTGGAATGTCAAATGCCACAGATGTTCAATAGGAATGGATCATTTACATCTTGCCTTTGCCCCAGCCCCATCCCCCCGCAGCCTGTGTCGTAGCGCCGTGATCCCCTGCTGTGGGAATAGAGCAAAGGTGGATTGGGGGTGAAGGGAGTGGGGGATAGATGGACTAGTCCCCTACCGTCCCTCCTACCAACCCAACTCTTTCCCCTCTCTCCCCCCACCCCACTCCCTCCTCCCTCTACCCCATCACCCTCCTCACCCCACTACTCACACCTTCTCACCCTTCCCCACCCCCTTTCCTCCCCCACCCCTCTCTCCTCCCCCTCTCCAGCTTCCTTCTCCTCACTCCCAGAGCGCTCGCCCCCGACCCGCCCTCTTGAGCCCTCCTCCCCACAGCAGACCCAACCACCCCCCTTCCCTCACACCCCTCCTCCTCTCCCACCACCCCGCCTCTCCCTCTCATCGCCCACTTAGGCGCGGCGTCCCCCTCCTTTTTGTGTAACACCCCTCGCTCCCACTCTCCTATCCACTCTTCCACATCTCACCTCATCACAAGTCACCCATCTCCCTCCTCGCCCCACACCTCTCCCCCTCCCCTCCCCCACAACCTCTCTCCTCACCCCGCTCCATCCTCCCCTCTCCTCACCCCTCTCTCCTCTCCCTCCCATCCCATCCCTCTCCTCCCACACCCCCATCCCTCTCTTCCCCTCCCCCACGCCTCTCTCCCCCACCCCTACACCTCTCTTCCTCCTCCTTCTCCTCTCCCCTTCTCATCCCCCACCCCCATCCGCACTCATCTCCCCGACCCCTATCCTTCTCTCCCCCACCCCTTCCCTATCTCACCCCTCACCCCCTCTTCCCCTCTCCCTTACCCTCATCCCCCTCCCCCACAACGTCCTCCACACGCCGCTCTATATCCCTCTCCTCACCCCTCGCCCCTCCCCTCCCACCTGAGCACCCATTTCTCCTTCTCCCCACCCCCTTCTCCTACTCTCCCCACCCACCTTCCCTCACTCCCCACCACCTTCTCCCATACCCCCTCCCCTTCTTACTACCACTCCCCCCTAAACCCCCTCACCGCCACCACACTCCTCCCTATCCCTCCACACTCTTCCAAACACACTCCTCCTTACCACAAACCTTGTCCCCTCCCGGACCTCTCTACTCTCCCATCCCTCCCTCCCTATCTTCCTCTTTCCAACTTTCCCTACTACCTCTCTCCCTCTTCCCACCACTCCCCTTCCCACTCTCTCTCCTCTACAGCCCTCCCACCCTCCCTCCAACTTCCAATCACCTCTCCCCCCATCTCTCCTCCCCATTCTTTCCCCCTCCACTCTCCCCCCCCTCTTCACACTCTTTCCTCTCTCTCCCCCCCACCCCCTCCCAACCCCTCTCGCCCACCACTGCCACACCTTCCCCGCTATCGCTTCCCCTCCTCCCTTCCCCCCTCTCATCACCCCCTCCCTGAACCCTCTGACACTGTCCCCCACTCCCCTCTCCTCCTCCCATAATCCCCCCTCTCCATCTCCCTCTCTCTTCACCCACCCACCCCCACCCCTCTCCACCCCTTCATCCCTCCACCCCCCTGCCCCCACGCTCATTGCAACCACATCCCTGCTACCCCTCTCCCTCCCTCCCCACCTCTCTCTACGCCCTCACCCTTTCTCTCTCTCCCTCCTCATCCACAGCCCCTCTCTCTCTCTCTCCTCCTCCCTCCTCCACCATTTCCTTCTTCTTCCCTCCCCTACCCGACTCTCCTCTCGCCATGTCCCTCTCTTACCACCCCTCTCACCTCTTACCCCTCCTCCTCCCCTTCCCCCAACCCCTCTCTACACCCCCTCGCACACCCCTCAGGGAACATGCTGCCCCGCCCTACCCCAGCAAACCGCACGTTGGGGGAACAGACCCAAGGGTCTCACTTGGTCTAGTAATAACTTTTAAAGCTGTGTGTGTGTGTCTGTGTTGTGCTGTGTGTGTATGTCTGCAGGCCGACCGGTGTTGTCACATTTCCAATTTTGTTTTCTGATAAGATTTTTCGCCCTTGTGAGTCCCCTGGTCCGCGCCAAAACCCTCAAACTCCACCGTATTTTTCCCCATTTTGCTAGACATGACACTTTTACATTCACAAATGCACTCCTCATTACATTTAGACATTTTTATGTACAAACAATTTAATAAAATCCTTCCCCCACCTCCCCAATATCAAAATGTTAAAAAAATCAAACTGCTCTACACCCATAGGAATGTTGTGAACGTTCCATTCGTGTATGTCACAATGCCACTGATGTCCAATCGAATGGATTTCATTTACATCTGCCTTTGTCCCCCCCCCCCCCCCCCCCCCCCCCCCCCGCAGCCTGTGTCAAAGCGCATGATCACATGTGTGGGAATAGAGAAAGAGGATTGGGGGTGATAGGGAGTGGGGAATAGATGGACTGCCCTACCCCTCCCCCTCTACATCCCCGCTCTTTCCCTCTCTCCGTCAACCCCTCTGCCCCTCCCTCCACACTCTTCCCCCTCCCTCCCCTACCCATCTCCCTCCTCCCTCCCCATCCCTCCCTCTTCCCCCTCCCCCACACCTCTCTCCCCATCACTCTCTCCTCCACAACCCTCTCCTCTCCTCACCCCTTCACCCTCTCCTTCCCTCCTCCTCCCACCCCCATCCCTCTCTCCCCCACCCCATCCCTCTCTCCCCACCCAAACCCCCTTCCTCTTTCCCCCTCACCCAACCTCCCTCCACCTCTGTCTCTTGCCTTCTGTCTCTGCCCTTTCTCTTTCCCCATTTATCTGTACTCTCACTCTCTACCCGCTCTCTCTCCCCCCTTCTCTCTCTATCCCTCCCCTCTCTCCCTCCCCCCGTTCTCTCTCTCCCGTCTCTCTTCCCTCCCTCTCCCCTGCCCTTCCTAAACCCCACCAAACACTCTCCTCTACCCACTTCCCTCCATCCCTCCTCTCCACCCCTCGCCTACCCTTCACTCCACCCCTCCCTAAACCCATCTCTTCCCCCCTCTCAGCCCCTCTCCCCCTGTCTCTTTCCCTTTTGTCTCTGCCTCTCTCCATTCTCTGTTTGCCCTCACTCTCTACCCCCCTCTCTAGACACGCCTGCGAGTTGGGAGCTATGCGTCGGTGGCTAGGGCGGTTATGGGGTAAAATGATCTAATTAATAATATTCATATAATATCAAGGGGGTAGTTAATGTCAGGGGTGCTTAGTGTGTGTGACGCAGCATGCCCCCCCCCCCCCCCTCTGCAAACGCGCGTTGGGGGAACAGACCCAACGGGTCTGCACTTGGTCTAGTTAATATTAAAATTTTGGAAAGGCCCTAAAACCCCCACAATCAAAATGTGGATTATGGAAATATCTGAGACCCTACATTTGGAAAGAATCAGACTTGTCTTAATGGACAAACAAGAACTTTTTATCAGAATATGGTCTCCATTTATTGATTATCTGAAGGAGCAAACTGGTTCGGCACGAGAACCTGACTGAAACTCGAATTAAGGATTAGATGAAGAGTTACATTTTATAATTTACAAACATATCTCCAATGATGTACTATTAGTTAATTATTACATTCTTTTTTATTATACCATCTTGTCTTTTCTCTCTCACTATTATTTTCTATCTATATTAAAATATATAGTAGAGCTATTAAATAATTGATAATATTGACAATATTAATAATGTATGACTGTTACATATAAAATGTTTTTATGATGTACTTCTAATAAAAAAAAGTAAAAAAAAAAACAAAGCGACGTAAATTCAGGACACGAAAAGCGACGAAATTACAGGAAGAATAAAGCGACAAAATTTAAGAACGTGAAAAGCAACGAAATTTCAGCACATGAAAATTCAGCACATGAAAATTCAGCATGTGAAAAGCGACGGAAATTCAGCACGCGAAAAGCAAGGAACCCTTAGGATGTGAAAAGCAACAAAAATTCAGCACGCAAAAAGTGACGAAAATTCAGCACACGAAAAACAACTAACCTTCTGGACGCGAACAGGGACGAAAAATCTGCACGCGTTAAAGATGAAATTTCAGCACACGACAATCATTTAGGATGTGAAACGGGACGAAAATTCAGGATGCAGAAAGGGACGAAAATTCAGGATACGGAAATGTATGAAAATTGAGGATTCGAAAAGGAAAGAAAATTCAGGATGATAAAACGATGGAAAACTTTGTAAGCAAAAAGCGACGAAAATTCAGCATTTGAAAAGGGGGAAATGTCAGGACGCGAAAAGCGAAAAAATTTCAGGACGCAAAATGTGACGAAAATTCAGCATGCAATAAGGGAAGAAACTTCAGGATATATAATTTCCAAGCCCCAACTCCAAGCCCCAACTTCCAGAAGATTAGTCAAGCATGATTTCAATTTCATAAATCCTTGTTGACTAATCCTTTTACTGCTATCCAAATGTCCCATTATTACCTACTTAATAATTGACTCCAGCATCTTTCCCACCACCGAAGTCAGGCTAACTGGTCTGTAATTCCCCGTTTTCTCTCTTGCTCCTTTCTTGAAAAGTGGGATAATATTAGCTATCCCCCAATCCACAGGAACAGATCCTGAATCTATTGAACATTGGAAAATGATCACCAATGCGTCCACAATTTCTAGAGCCACCTCCCCGAGGACCCTGGGGGATGCAGCCATCGGGCTTCAGGGGATTTATCATTCCTTCAGTCCATTAGCCTACCCGATACTATTTCTCGCCTAATGAAAAATTTTTCAGTTCTCTACCCCTTAGATCCTCTATCCTCCAGTACATGGATTGTTCATACAGCGGTTCCTTTACTTGCTAGTTCTCTTATCAGATTGCTCTATGAATCATCTCCTCTGGCTTCCGGCTAGGAGGGGGGGTCTAACGTGATGCCTTCACCCCCTTTGTTCAACACTGCCACTGATTTTCCAATTAAATCATATTTATGTCGTGTTCTTTACCTGTATATTGAAAATCCCCATCACCAGGAGTGGCATTACCTTTGTTACATGCCAGTTTTAACTTCTGCTGCAACTTACACCCTACATCCGGGTACTGTTTGGGGGTCTGTAATCCTTCTCTCTTTGTTAAATAACACCAAACTAGTTGTCTTCTTGCCTTTACAATTCCTCAACTCAATCTGCAGTGACTCTACCTCGTCAGTCCGAAATGTCTTCCCTCGCAAGGGACTGGAATTCCATCCCTCTCCAGCAGAGCTTACCCCCCCCCTCCTCTGCCCACCTGCCTGTCCTTTCTATAGGATGTATAAACCTGCATATTAAGTTCCAGGCCGATCCTCCTGCAGCCACGTCTCAGTAATCCCCACAATGTCATATCAACACCAACTCTAACTGCAGCTTCATATGCTTTTAATTCCTTACGCTCATCAGGAGTACTTCGAAGCCTGCACCTAATACTCGGCCTTCATATGCAATGACTTTAACACCCTCTGTGGAATTCCCCAGAGACTTACCACTCTCTGTGTGAAGAAAGTCATCTCGGTCTTAAGATTTCCCCCCTTTACATTGATCCCTATTACCTGTCCAACCCCCTTGGCCATTTCACTCTCCCTATCCCTTTCCTATCCCTTTGTGAGCTTCCTTTCCGTTAATTATGGGGTCATTAACCATCCCTTTACTCTCTTTCCCTTTAACTGCATCCTTGACCATCCATTTGACACCCCACCCCCCTTATTCAGTTTAAAACCACCCATGTAGCAGTGGCAAACTGCTGCCAGAATGCTGGTCCCCCACCTGTTAAGATGCAATCCATCCCTTTTGTCCAATTCCCCCTTACTCCAAAACAGATCCCAGTGATCTAAGAATCTAAATCCCTGCCCCCTGCACCAGTTCCTCAGCCACACATTCAAGTCCCGTATCTCCGTTCCTGCTCTCGCCAGCACGAGGAACTGGAAACAAACCGGAGATAACAACCCTGGAGGTCCTGCTTTTCAGCATTTGTCCGAGCCCTCTAAAGTCACACTGCAGAATATTCATCCTCTTCTTTCCGACATTGTTTGTGCCGACATGCACTACCACTTCCGGCTGTTCACCTTTGCCCTTGAGGATTTTCTGCACTCTTTCCGTGACATCGTCGAATCTCATCTTTCCGTGACCATCCTCGAATCTCATCTGTTGCCGCAGAAACCCCTGTCCGTACCTCTCACAATGGAGTCTCCAACTACAATGGCGTTGCCTCTTTGGTTTTGGCTCAACAGCCTTTTTTTCTTCGCAAGCCAGTCTGCCGCTCAGTGTGATAGAAACTGTTGGGACAGAAGACGCTAAGTGTGAACCTGTTCACAAGAGGTACAACACCCAGGACCTTTGCATTCCAAGTTTCCCTCCCTTTCTCACCATCACCCACCTTCTCTCTTCCAGTACCTTAGGTGTAACAATCTTACTGTAGGACCTGTCGCGGAAAGACTCAGTTTCTCGGACGAACCTGAGGTCGTCCACTTGCTTCTCCAGTTCGCCAACACGATCCTTCAGGAGCTGTACCTGGATGCACTTCTCACATTTGTAGCAGCCAGAGGCACCAGCAGTGTCCTTGACCTCCCACATACTGCAAGTATCACACTGAATCAGCTTGCTTCAATTAATCAAATTAGCCAAACTCCAAAGCCAAACTTTCATCTCTCCCTCTCCAGCATTTTGAGTAGCTTCCTCCTCCTCCTCCTCCTCCTCCTCCTCCTGATAAATTGCCTAATTTACCAATTTACAAACCAAATTCCTCAGTTTTCAACTGTTTTACCCTTCTGACACTTCTAACTCTCCTTCCACTCGGGCTAGAGCCAATCAATGTTTTCTCCTGCTTCTCTTTGTTGCTGTTGCTTCAAAATCCACGGGAGCTCTGGGGGAGGTGGGACCAGTACAAACAGGACGGTCTGCACCTGGGCTTGAAGGGAACCAATGTCCTTGGGGGAGTGTTTGCTAGTGCTGTCAGGGAGGATTTAAACTAATGTGGCAGGGGGATGAGAGCATGAGCAGAGAGACAGAGGGATGTAAAATGAGGGTAGAAGCAATAGGTAGCAAGGTGAAAAGTAAAAGTGGCAGGCAGAAATATCCAGGGCAAAAATCAAAAAGGGCCACTTTTCAACATAATTGTATAAGGGGTAAGAGTGTTGTAAAAACAAGCCTGAAGGCTTTGTGTCTCAATGCAAGGAGCATTTGTAATAAGGTGGATGATATGATATAGTTGGGATCATGGAGACATGGCTCCAGGATGACCAAAGCTGGGAGCTGAACATCCAGGGATATTCAATATTCAGGAGGGATAGACAGAAAGGAAAAAGGAGGTGTGGAGTAGCGTTGCTGGTTAGAGAGGAGATTAACGCAATAGAAAGGAAGGACATTAGCTTGGAGGATGTGGAAACGATATGGGGGGGTAGGGGCTTCTTCTTGCAAAACTTCTCTTTTCCTTTCCTCTGCTTCTTTTTTTTGTCCTCTCCTTGCACTTTCCTTCCTTTGGCCTTTCTTTCTTCTTGCTACTTGCTGCCGCAATTTTTTTTATTTTTGCTCTCTCTGGCTCTTTCTTTTTTTGAGAAAACGCTTTCTTCTCTTCCTGTGCTCTTTCTGTAGTGGGAGTTGTGTACTCTGCCTGCCCTTTAATATCCCTTGCTGCTCCAGCTCCTTTCTCCTTCTTGTTGGTTGTCCTCCTTTCTTCTCCCCTTCACCTTCTTCCTTCTCGTTCTTCTTTTCCTCTCTTGCACCCTCTTTCTTGCACAGAAGTAGTGTAGGAGTTGGGGATGGCATCAAAACATGAAATTAGAAATGCGTGCAAACAAGGGTAAAACGGTTATAATGGGTGACTTCAATCTACATATAGATTGGGTGAATCAAATTGGCAGGGGTGCTGAGGAAGAGGATTTCTTGGAATGTATGCAGGATAGTTTTCTAAACCAACACGTAGAGGAACCAACGAGAGAGCAGGCTATTCTACACTGGGTACTGAGTAATGAGGAAGGGTTAGTTAGCAGTCTTGTTGTGTGTGGCCCCTTGGGCAAGAGCGACCATAATATGGTTGAGGGTATGAGACGTGAATTGGCCAAGATTGACTGGCAATTAATTCTAAAAGGGTTGACGGTGGATATACAATGGAAGACATTTAAAGACTGCATGGATGAACTACAAAAATTGTTCATCCCAGTTTGGCAAAAGAATAAATCGGGGAAGGTAGTGCATCCGTGGATAACAAGGGAAATCAGGGATAGTATCAAAGCAAAGGATGATGCGTACAAAGTAGCCAGAAAAAGCAGCATACCAGAGGACTGGGAGAAATTTCAGAGACCGGCAGAGGAGGACAAAAGGGCCGTTAATTAGGAAAGGAAAATAGATTATGAAAGAAAACTGGCAGGAACATAAAAACTGACTGCAAAAGTTTTTATAGATATGTGAAGAGAAAGAGGTTACTTAAAACAAATGTAGGTGCCTTGCAGTCAGAAAACAGGTGAGTTGATCATGGGGAACAAGGATATGGCGGACCAATTGAATAACTACTTTGGTTCCGTCTTCACATAAGGAAGACATAAATAATCTGCCGGAAATAGCAGGGGACTGTGGGTCAAAGGAGGAATTGAGTGAAATCCAGGTCAGTCGGGAAGTGGTGTTGGGTTAATTTGAATAGATTTAAAGGCCGATAAAATCCCCAGGGCCAGATAGGCTGCATCCCAGAGTACTTAAGGAAGTAGCTCAGGAAATAGTGGATGCATTAGTGATAATCTTTCAAAACTCTTTAGATTCTGGAGTAGTTCCTGAGATTGGGGGTAGCAAATGTAACCCCTCTTTTTAAGAAGGGAGGGAGAGAGAAAAACGGGGAATTACAGACCAGTTAGTCTAACAATCGGTAGTGGGGAAACTGCTAGAGTCAGTTATTAAAGATGGGGATAGCAGCACATTTGGAAAGTGGTGAAATCATTGGACAAAGTCAGCATGGATTTACGAAAGGTAAATCATGTCTGACGAATCTTGTGGAAATTTTTCGAGGATGTAACTAGTAGCGTGGATAAGGGAGAACCAGTGGATGTGGTATATCTGGACTTCCAGAAGGCTTTCGACAAGGTCCCACATAAGAGATTAGTATACAAACTTAAAGCATGACGGTATTAGGGGTTCAGTATTGATGTGGATAGAGAACTGGCTGGCAAACAGGAAGCAAAGAGTAGGAGTAAACAGGGGTCCTTTTCACAATGGCAGGCAGTGACTAGTGGGGTACCGCAGGGACTCAGTAACTGGGACCCCAATTAATATACAATATATATTAATGATCTGGATGAGGGAATTGAAGGCAATATCTCCAAGTTTGCGGATGACACTAAGCTGGGGGGCAGTGTTAGCTGTGAGGAGGATGCTAGGAGACTGCAAGGTGACTTGGATAGGCTGGGTGAGTGGGCAAATGTTTGGCAGATGCAGTATAATGTGGATAAATGTGAGGTTAATCCACTTTGGTGGCAAAAAACAGGAAAGCAGACTATTATTTAAATGGTGGCCGATTAGGAAAAGGGGAGATGCAGCGAGACCTGGTGTCATGGTACACCAGTCATTGAAATGTAGGCATGCAGGTGCAGCAGGCAGTGAAAAAAGCGAATGGTATGTTAGCTTTCATAGCAAAAGGATTTGAGTACAGGAGCAGGGAGGTTCTACTTCAGTTGTACAGGGTCTTGGTGAGACCACACCTGGAGTATTGCGTACAGTTTTGGTCTCCAAAACTGAGGAAGGACATTATTGCCATAGAGGGAGTGCAGAGAAGGTTCACCAGACTGATTCCTGGGATGTCAGGACTGTCTTATGAAGAAAGACTGGATAGACTCGGTTTATACTCTCTGGAATTTAGGAGATTGAGAGGGGATCTTATAGAAACTTACAAAATTCTTAAGGGGTTGGACAGGCTAGATGCAGGAAGATTGTTCCCGATGTTGGGGAAGTCCAGGACAAGGGGTCACAGCTTAAGGATAAGGGGGAAATCCTTTAAGACCGAGATGAGAAAGACTTTTTTCACACAGAGAGTGGTGAGTCTCTGGAACTCTCTGCCACAGAGGGTAGTTGAGGCCAGTTCATTGGCTATATTTAAGAGTGAGTTGGATGTGGCCCTTGTGGCTAAGGGGATCAGAGGGTATGGAGAGAAGGCAGGTACGGGATACTGAGTTGGATGATCAGCCATGATCATATTGAATGGAGGTGCAGGCTCGAAGGGCTGAATGGCCTACTCCTGCACCTAATTTCTATGTTTCTATGTTTCTATGTTTCTATGGTTGAGTTCTTCATTAGGATGGAGAGTGACATTGTTAATTCAAAAACAAGGGTTCTGAACTTAAAAAAAGGTAACTTTGAGGCTATGAGACGTGAATTGGCCAAGATAGACTGGCAAGTGATTCTTAAAGGGTTGACGGTGGATATGCAATGGAAGGTATTTAAAGACTGCATGGATAAACTACAACAATTGTTAATCCCAGTTTGGCAAAAGAATAAATCAGGGATGGTAGTGCATCCGTGGATAACAAGGGAAATCAAGGATAGTATCAAAACTAAAGATGAAGCATACAAATTAGCCAGAAAAAGCAGCCTACCAGAGGACTGGGAGAAATTCAGAGTCCAGCAGAGGAGGACAAAGGGATTAATTAGGAAAGGGAAAATAGATTATGAAAGAAAACTGGCACGGAACATAAAAACAGACTGCAAACGTTTTTTTATTGATATGTGAAGAGAAAAAGGTTAGTTAAAACAAATGTAGGTCCCTTGCAGTTAGAAACTGGTGAATTGATCATGGGGAACAAGGACATGGCAGACCAATTGAATAACTACTTTGGTTCTGTCTTCACAAAGGAAGGCATAAATAATCTGCCGGAAATAGCATGGGACCGGGGGTCAAATGAGATGGAGGAACTTAGTGAAATCCAGGTTAGCCGGGAAGTGGTGTTAGGTAAATTCAATGGATTAAAGGCCGATAAATCCCCAGGGCCAGATAGGCTGCATCCCAGAGTACTTAAGGAAGTAGCCACAGAAATAATGGATGCATTAGAGACTTGGAAATCTTTATTGTCATTCAGACCTTGCGGTCTGAACGAAATTTTGTTGCCTGCAGTCATACATATAGTAAATAACAAAAACACACAATAAACACATATTTAACATCCACCACAGTGAGTTCACCAGACACCTCCTCACTGTGGTGGAAGGCAAAACTCTTGTCTTTGTCTCTTCCCTTCTTCCTCTTCCTCTTCGTCTGTGCTGAGGCGACCCTGGCCTCCGATGTTGTGACCGCACCGGGCGATGCAAACAAGTCCCGTGGGTGAACCGCGCTCCACGAACGGGCCGGTTCAACTCCGCGGCCCGGGGAGTGATAATTGATAATTAGTGATTAGTGATAATTTTTCAAAACTCTTTAGATTCTGGAGTAGTTCCTGAGGATTGGAGGGTAGCTAATGTAACCCCACTTTTTAAAAAGGGAGGGAGAGAGAAAACGGGGAATTACAGACCAGTTAGTCTAACATCGGTAGTGGGGAAAATGCTAAAGTCAGTTATTAAAGATGGGATAGGAGCACATTTGGAAAGTGGTGAAATCATGGACAAAGTCAGCATAGATTTATGAAAGGTAAATCATGTCTGACGAAGCTTATAGAATTTTTTGAGGATGTAACTAGTAGAGTGGATAAGGGCGAACCTGTGGATGTGTTATATCTGGACTTTCAGAAGGCTTTTGACAAAGTCCCATATAAGAGATTGGCATACAATCTTAAAGCACACGGTATTGGGGGTTCAGTATTGATGTGGATAGAGAACTGGCTGGCAGACAGGAAGCAAAGAGTAGGAATAAACGGGTCATTTTCAGAATGGCAGGCAGTGAATAGTGGGGTACCGCAAGGCTCAGTGCTGGGACTCCTGCTATTTACAATATATATTTATGATCTGGAATTAAATTCAACATCTCCACGTTTGCGGATGACACAAAGCTAGGGGGCAGTGTTAGCTGTGAGGAGGATGCTAGGAGGCTGCAAGGTGACTTGGATAGGTTGGGTGATTGGGCAAATGCATGGCAGGTGCAGTATAATGTGGATAAATGTAAGGTTATCCACTTTGGCAGCAGAAAACTGTGGGGGGGGGGGAAGGAGGGATAGATTATTATCTGAATGGTGGCCGATTAGGAAAAGGGGAGATGCAACGAGACCTGGGTGTCATGGTACACCAGTCATTGAAAGTAGCCATGCAGGTGCAGCTGGCTGTGAAGAGCGTAATGGGCATTTATGTTGACATTCATAGGCAAAAGGATTTGAGTACAAGAGCAGGGAGGTTCTACTGCAGTTGTACAGGGTCTTGGTGAGGCCACACCTGGAGTATTGCACACAGTTTTGGCCTCCTAATCTGAGGAAAGACATTCTTGGCATTGAGGGAGTACAGAGAAGGTTCACCAGACTGATTCCTGGGATGGCAGGACTTCCATATGAAGAAAGACTGGATAGACTGGGATTGTACTCGCTGGAATTTAGGAGATTGAGGGGGGATCTTATAGAGACTTACAAAATTCTTAAGGGGTGGTACAGGCTAGATGCAGGAAGATTGTTCCCAATGTTGGGGAACTCCAGAACGAGGGGTCACAGTTTAAGGATAAGGGGGAAGTCTTTTAGGACCGAGATGAGAAGATCTTTTTTCACACAGAGAGTGGTGAGTCTGAGGAATTCTCTCCCACAGAAGGTAGTTGAGGCCAGTTCATTGGCTATATCTAAGAGGGAGTTAGATGTGGCCCTTGTGGCTAAAGGGATCAGGGGGTATGGAGAGAAGGCAGGTACAGGATACTGAGTTGGATGATCAGCCATGATCATATTGAATGGCAGTGCAGGCTCGAAGGGCCGAATGGCCTACTCCTGCACCTATTTTCTATGATTCTATAAAGTCTGCCTGTGCTTTGCCTCTCCTTTTCAACTGTTTTGCCCCTCTGACTCCCTTCTAACTCTCCTCCCACTCGGGCTAGAGACAATCAGTGTTTGCTCCTACCTCTCTTTGTTGCTGTTCCTTCAAAATCCACGGGAGCTCTGACTCAAAACCAAACTCCAAACCCAAACTCCAAACCCAAACTCCAAACCCAAACTCCAAACCCAAACTTCAAACCAAACTCCAAGGCCAAACTCCAAGGCCAAACTCCAAACTCCAAAGCCAAACGCCAAACTCCAAATCAAACTCCAAAGCCAAACTCCCAAGCCAAACTCCCAAGCCAAACTCCAAGCCCAAGCTCCAAACCCAAGCTCCAAACCCAAACCCCAAACTCCAAACCCAAACTCCAAACCCAAACTCCAAACCCAAACTCCAAACCCAAACTCCAAACCCAAAGTCGGTGATGAAGTCGGTGATGGTGCTAGAGATAGTGGCCTGGTGCTCGTCAGTGGAGTCATGGTCCAGGGGTACATAGGAGGAGGTGTCGGAGAGTTGGCGCGTGGCCTCAGCTTTGTAGAGATCAACGCGCCAGACTACCACGCACCTCCCTTATTGGCGGGTTTGATAACCCAGTCTGGGTTGTTACGGAGTGAGTCGATGGCAGTACATTAAGAGATTAGTATGCAAACATAAAGGCCACGGTATTGGGGGTTTTGTATTGATGTGGATAGAGAATTGGCTGGCAGACAGGAAGCAAAGAGTAGGAGTATACGGGTCCTTTTCAGAATGGCAGGCAGTGACTAGTGGTGTACCGCAAGGCTCGGTGCTGGGACCCCAGCTATTTACAATATATATTAACGATTTGGACGAGAGAATTGAATGCATCATCTCCAAGTTTGCGGATGACACGAAGCTGGGGGGCAGCGTTAGCTGTGAGAAGGATGCTAGGAGGATGCAAGGTGACTTGGATTGGTTGGGTGAGTGGGCAAATGCATGGCAGATATAATATAATGTGGATAAATGTGAGGTTGTCCACTTTGGTGGCAAAAAACAGGAAAGTAGACCATTATCTGAATGGTGGCCGATTAGGAAAAGGGGAGATGCAATGAGACCTGGGTGTCATGGTACACCAATCATTGAAAGTAGGCATGCAGGTGCAGCAGGCTGTGAAGAAAGCAAATGGTATGTTGGCATTCATAGCAAAAGGATTTGAGTACAAGAGCAGGGAGGTTCTACTGCAGTTGTACAGGGTCTTGATGAGACCAAACCTGGAGTGTTGCGTACAGTTTTGGGCTCCTAATCTGAGGAAAGCCATTCTTGCCATAGAGGAAGTACAGAGAAGGTTCACCAGACTGATTCCTGGGATGTCAGGACTTTCATATGAAGAAAGACTGGATAGATTTGGCTTGTACTCGGTAGAATTTAGTAGATTGAGGGGGGATCTTATAGAAATTCTTAAAGGGTTTCTATACATTACAAAATTCTTAAGGGGTTGGACAGGCTAGATGCAGGAAGATTGTTCCTGCTGTTGGGGCAGTCCAGAACAAGGGGTCACAGTTTAAGGATAAAGGGGAAGTCTTTTAGGACAGAGATGAGAAAAACATTTTTCACACAGAGAGTGGTGAATCTGTGGAATTCTCTGCCACAGTAGTTGAGGCCAGTTCATTGGCTATATTTAAGAGGGAGTTAGATGTGGCCCTTGTGGCTAAATGGATCAGGGGGTATGGAGAGAAGACAGGTACAGGATACTGAGTTCGATGATCAGTCATGATCATATTGAATGGCGGTGCAGGCTCGAAGGGCCGAATGGCCTACTCCTGCACCTATTTTCTATGTTTCTATCTTCCCCACCACCGATGTCAGGCTAACTGGTCTATAATTCCCTGTTTTCTCTCTCCCACCTTTCTTAAAAAGTGAGATAACATTAACTACCCTCCAATACACAGGAACTGATCCTGAGTCTATAGAACATTGGAAAATTATCACCAATGTATCGACGATTTCTAGAGCCACTTCCTTAAGTACCCTGGGATGCAGACCATCAGGCCCTGGGGATTTATCAGCCTTCAGTCCCATCAGTCTATCCAACACCATTTCCTGCTTAATGTGGATTTCCTTCAGTTCCTCCGTCACCCCAGATCCTCTGGCCACTACTATATCAGGAAGATTGTTTGTGACCGATCCAAAGTACCTGTTCAACTCATCTGCCATTTCCTTGTTCCCCATAATAAATTCACCTTTTTCGGTCTTCAAGGAAGGACATTCTTGCTGTTGAGGGTGTGCAGCATAGGTTCACCAGGTTAATTCCCGGGATGGCGGGACTGACATTTGATGAAATAATGTATCAAATGGGCTTATATTCACTGGAATTTAGAAGGATGAGAGGATCTTATAGAAACATAAAATTCTGAGGATTAGACAGGCATTTTCATCCGGAGAGTTGTGAATCTGTTGGAATTCTCTGCCACAGAAGGCAGTGGAGGCCAATTCATTGGATGTTTTCAAGAGAGTGAGATTTAGCTCTTAGGGCTAATGGAATCAAGGGATATGCAGAGAAGGCAGGAACGGAGTACTGATTCTGGATGATCAGCCATGATCATATTGAAGGGCTGAATGTCCTACTCCTGCACCTACTTTCTATGTTTCTAATATATCCTCAAGAAGAAACTGATTTTCCCAGGGAAGGGGGAGGTGAGAGGGAAGAGATTTAAGAGGGACCTCATGGGCCACTTTAGATGATAGTCCTTATCTGGAACGAGTTGACATGAAAAGCTATAGAAGCGGATACCATTATGACTTTGAAAAGACATCTGGACAGATATATGCATAGAAATGGTTTAGAGGCATATGGACCGAATGCAGGGAGCCAATATGCCAACTTGGTCAGTATGTTGAGACCAATATTTAACTTGGTCAGTACGGACGAGGTGCCAAAGTGCTTGTGCCTTGCAGTACGGTTCTATGACTTTAATCTGGAACTAGTTGTGGCAAGCAACGTTGATGCTTGTAAGAGAAAGCCAGATAAACATATGAAAAGAGAGAAACAGAAGGATATTTAACGTTTAAGATGCATTTGGACAGGTTCATTGGTTTAGAGGGATATGGGCAAATACAGGCAGTGGGTCTAGACTAGATGGTACATGTTGATCGGCATGGGCAAGTTGGGCCGAAGAGCCTGTTTTCATGCTGTACCACTCTATGACTATATGTCATAGAATGTAAGCATTTGATGTACAGCGCACTGAGGTAGAGAATTGCAAAGAATTACAGTTCTCCAAGGAAAAAAATCCTCTTTTTTTTTTGTTAATCCACAACCTCTCCATATCCCTCTGTGTCCTCACCATTTAGTCATGCACGTATTAAGTCAGGTAGTCGTTATGATCAGCCATGATCATATTGAATGGCGGTGCTGGCTCGAAGGGCTGAATGGCCTACTCCTGCACCTATGGTCTATTGTCTATAAGTCAACAGTTATCATTAATTGTACTGACAATGGAAGAATGAAATTCTTACCTGTTGCAATTTAACAGGCCCGCAATGGATAACACACAGATAAATGGTAGTAGTATGCCCCCCTCGGTCATGACTGACCATGGGTGATGCATCCTAGTTGGATGCAAGCCTGGACGATGTCATATGGAGGACAGGCTGTTGCCCATGTGGCACATCCCCCCTCTCCACATTGCTGATCGATCCAAAGGAACAGCAGGGCCGTTATAGTTTGGCACCAGCGCCGTCGCAGGAGCTGCCAGAGTGAGGTTGTAGACAATGACGAACTGCCCGGCTCCGACTCCAGATTTTCTTGAGATTTACACCGGGAGCCTTTTCCATGACTGGATATGGCCACAAGGCAGTGGAGGTTTTAAATCTGAGTTTTCCCTCTCCTAGATGGACTGCCTTCCCAGGCTGATGAGCCCCATCTGCCCGATTGATTATTATAAATATATAATAATCAATAATTCAATAAATTAAAACCGTAATTTTGGGCAACCAAATCGTGCAAAGTGTCAAATAGTCCATAGTGCAAACAAAGACACAGTCCGTAGAAGATGACAGTCGCTGAAGTAGAGTTGTGGTTAGTGTTCAAGAGCCTGATGGTTGCCGGGAAGAAACTGTTCTTGGTCACAGTTTTCAGACTCCTGCTCTTTCTTCCCAATGGCAGCAGCGAGATGAGAGCATGGCTAGGGTGATGTAAGTCTTTAATGGTATTAGCTGCCTTTATGAGGCAGCGCCTCCTGTAGATCCATTCAATGGTGGGGAGGTCAGTACTGTGATGGACCATCAATGTTGGGGGGGTCAGTACCTCTGATGGGCCATATAAGATTATATAATAATTTTATATGTTTCATTAATATTCCCTCTCATCCTTCTAAATCCCAGAATATACCGTATTGACCACTCTCTCCAGTTTCGTTCGTTCCTGAGTTACCAAACCAGGCCATGATGCAAATAGTCAGTACACTCTAGTTATTGGAGCCACATAATTTATTATCTAGTCCTCCCCCTGGCAACAGCTTTACAATCTGAAATTTCCCATATTTTTTCCCATATACTTTTTAACTGTATGTTCACCCAGTTCTCTATGTTTGGCGATATATTATCCTCACCATCTTTGTACAGTGACCTTTCTGTGACTCTATCAAATTGTGAAATACACCAGATCCATTGCCTTTCTTTTTGGAACTTGCTGCCTACATTGTTCAAGAGCTTTGAAAGCTTCATGAAATATTGTTTATTGAGACAACTATTCTTGTTATGTTTTCCTAAGTGCTCTGTTGTCATTTCATTAACCGTGCATTCGATTAGTTTCCCAAGAACACTTCTCTGCCAACACGTTGTGATCAACGATGATTTGCTTCCTCACCAGTTTTATGAGTTCTGATATGAGTAATGAGATCAATGTGGGAACCAGGCTGACAATAGACAGTAGGTGCAGGTGAAGGCCATTCAATGAGATCATGGCTGATCATCCCCAATCAGTACCCCGTTCCTGCCTTCTCCCCATATCCCTTGACTCCGCTATCTTTAAGAGCCCTATCTCTCTATAATAGTTCTCTCTTGAAAGTATCTAGAGAACCGGCCTCGACCGCCCTCTGAGGCAGAGAATTCCACAGACTCACCACTCTCTGTGAAAAAGTGTTTCCTCATCTCCATTCTAAATGGCTTACCCCTTATTCTTAAACTGTGGCCCCTGGTTCTGGTCTCCCCCAACATCGGGAACATGTTTCCTGCCTCTAGCGTGTCCAAACCCTTAATAATCTTATATATTTCAATAAGATCCCCTCTCATCCTTCTAAATCCCAGAGTGTACAAGCCCAAAGGTCCCACTTTGCCTTGTGGATGCTATGTGCAAATGCCTGCTCTCTTGTTTCTGTTACCAGTCAATGGTGACACTGAGCTAAGTGGCCAAGCGTGAGCAAATGCGAGCTCGTCTCACCAGTTATTACACCCTGGGGAATGGCTTGATATTGACTGGTGCATTGCCATACACTTTACTCACAACAATAAGGAATTTGTTATCCTGAATGTATATACACCCTATGAATGCCATCAGAATGAGGATGATATTTAAATAGACTTGCTTTCATCTATTCTTTCATTCAAAACAATAATTATTCTAGTGTATATGTCATTGGGGATATGAATGCAGATATCTCAGATAGGAACTCATTATTTGCCAATCATATGGCTCAGTTCTGTCAAGAAAATAATGTAATATTGTCAAGCAAAGTGCTTTTACCTACAGATAGCTATACTTATATTATTGAGGCCTGGCACACCACATCATGGCTGGACCACTGTATTAGTACAGCTGATGCACATGCCTCATTGGGGTGTATGAGCATTCTGTACGGGGCAGCAATGACTGATCATATACTTGTTGCTATGACAATAAATGTTGAACACATACCTGTGGTATCCAGAGATAGAAATAGCTTTAAAACAGAAAAACTGGACTGGTCAACGCTTACAAAGGAAGACATCCTAGCCTATTATGCCCATACAGATAAATCCTTAAGCAATATTCATCTACCTAAAGATGCAATAATATGTAGTAATGTTAATTGTAAAGATATGAAGCATAGGAGAGATATCTGCTCCATGTATAATGATATAGTAAGCGCCTTATATGTAGGCAGTAAGCCCTACTGCAAGCATAAAAATAAGACACATAACATCAGACCTGGCTGGAATAAGTATGTAGCTGAGTATCATACTGAAGCCCGTGAAGCCACCAAAGCATGGGCTATGGCAGGTAGACCCAGACAGGGGCCTGTGTTTGAGCACAAGAAGCTCACTAATGCAAGGTATATAACACCATATAACAATTACAGCACGGAAACAGGCCCTCTCGGACCTTCCAGTCCATGCCGACCATTTGTTTTCCCCTAGTCCCATCTACCTGCTCCATTCCCTCCATACCCCTCCATTCCCTTCACGTCCATATACCTATCCACTTTACTTTTAAATGTTAAAATCGATCCTGCCTCCACCACTTCTGCTGGAAGCTCATTCCACACAGCCACCACCCTCTGAGTAAAGAAGTTCCCCCTCACGTTACCCCTAAACTTCTGTCCCTTAATTCTCATGTCATGCCCTCTTGTTTGAATCTTCCCTACCCTCAATGGGAAAAAACTTATCCACGTCAACTCTGTCTATCCCTTTCATCATTTTAAAGACCTCAATCAAGTCCCCCCTTAACCTTCTGCGCTCCAAAGAATAAAGACCTAACTTGTTCAACCTTTCTCTGTAACAGAGTTGCTGGAACCCTGGCAACATTCTAGTAAATCTCCTCTGTACTCTCTCTATTTTGTTGACATCCTTCCTATAACTAGGCGACCAAAATTGTACACCATACTCCAGAATTGGTCTTACCAATGCCTTGTACAATTTTAACATTACTTCCCTACTCCTATATTCAATGCTCTGATTTATAAAGGCCAGCACACCAAAGGCTTTCTTTATCACCCTATCTACATGCAATTCCACCTTCAGGGAACTATGCACAGTTATTCATAGATCCCTCTGTTCCACAGCATTCCTCAATTCCCTACCATTTACCATGTACGTCCTATTTTGATTTGTCCTGCCAAGATGTAGCACTTCACACTTAACAGCATTAAACTCCATCTGCCATCTTTCAGCCCACTTTTCCAAATGGCCCAAATCTCTCTGTAGACTTTGAAAATCTACTTCATTATCCACAACACCACCTATCTTAGTATAATCTGCATACTTACTTATCCAATTTTCCACCCCATCATCCA
Source organism: Okamejei kenojei (assembly GCA_035221665.1). Taxonomy (NCBI): domain Eukaryota; kingdom Metazoa; phylum Chordata; class Chondrichthyes; order Rajiformes; family Rajidae; genus Okamejei; species Okamejei kenojei. The sequence goes on along the minus strand of CM069140.1, from coordinate 83,033,330 downwards.
GATCATTGATGTACATGACAAACAACAGTGGACCCAACACAGATCCCTGAGGCACCCCACTGGTCACCGGCTTCCAACCTGACAAACAGCCATCCACCATTACTCTCTGACATCTCCCATTCAGCCACTGTTGAATCCATCTTGCTACTCCGCCATTAACACCCAAAGATTGAACCTTCTTAACCAACCTTCCATGGGGAACCTTGTCAAAGGCCTTACTGAAATCCATATAGACAACATCTACTGCTTTACCCTCATCAATTTCCCTAGTTACCGCTTCAAAAAAATTCAAGAAGGTTTGTCAAACATTGACCTTCCAGGCACAAATCCATGTTGACTGTTCCTGATCAGACCCTGTTTATCCAGATGCTTATATATATTATCTCTAAGTATCCTTTCCATTAATTTGCCCACCACTGACGTCAAACTAATAGGTCTATAATTGCTAGGTTTATTCTTTGAACCCTTTTTAAACAATGGAACAACATGCGCAGTACGCCAATCCTCCGGCACTATTCCCGTTTCTAATGACATTTGGAATATTTCTGTCATAGCTCCTGCTATTTCTACACTATCTTCCCTCAATGTCCTAGGGAATATCCTGTCAGGACCTGGAGACTTATCCACTTTTATATTTTTCAAAAGTGTCAGTACTTCCTCCTCTTTGAATCTCATAGTTTCCATAGCTACTCTACTTTTTCCCCTTAACTCACAGAGTTCAATATCCTTCTCCTTGGTGAATACCGAAGAAAAGAAATTGTTCAATATCTCCCCCATCTCTTTTGGCTCTGCAGATAGCTGTCCATTCTGGTTCTCTAATGGTCCAATTTTATCCCTCATCCTTTTGCTATTAATATAGCTGTAGATACCCTTTGGGTTTACTTTCACCTTTCTTGCCAAAGCAACCTCATATCTTCTTTTAGCCTTCCTAATTTCTTTCTTAAGATTCTTTTTACATTCTTTATATTCCTCTAGCTCCTCATGTACTCCATGCCTCCTATAATTATTGTAGATATCTCTCTTTTTTCGAAACAAGTGTTCAATTTCCCTTGAAAACCATTGCTCTTTCCAATTTTTACTATTTCCTTTCAACCTAACAGGGACATAAAGATTCTGTACTCTTACATTTCCCCTTTAAATGTCCTCCATTTCTCTTCTACATCCTTCCCATGAAACAAAGTGTCCCAATGCACTCCTTTAAAATCCTTACGCATTCCCTCAAAGTTAGCCTTTCTCCAATCAAAAATCTCCACCCTAGGTCCAGTTCTGACTCTCTCAGTAATTATATTGAAACTAATGGTATTGTGATCACTGGTCCTGAAGTGCTCACCAACGCATACCTCCGTCACCTGACCTGCCTCATTTCCTAACAGGAGGTCCAGCACTGCCCCTTCTCTGGTCGATACCTCTATGTACTGCTGCAAAAAACTATCCTGCACACATTTTACAAACTCCAAACCATCCAGCCCATTTACAGAATGTGTTTCCCAGTCTATTTTTGGAAAATTGAAATCTCCCACAATCACTACCTTGTGCTTACTACTAATATCTGCTATCTCCTTACATATTTGCTCTTCCAATTCTCGCTCCCCATTTGGCGGTCTATAATACACCCCTAAAAATGTTGCTACACCGTTCCCACTTCTCAGTTCCACCCAAATAGCCTCCCTAGACGAGCCCTCTAATCTATCCTGCCAAAGCACTGCTGTAATATCTTCTCTGACAAGCAATGCAACACCTCCCCCTCTGGTCCCTCCAATTCTATCACACCTGAAGCAACGAAATGCTGGAATATTTAGTTTCCAATCACAGCCCTCCTGCAACCATGTTTCATTGATTGCCACAACATCATATTTCCAGGTGTCAATCCAGGCTCTAAGTTCATCCACCTTACTTAAAATGCTCCTAGCATTAAAATATACACATTTTAGAAACCCACCAACCCTTATTCTCTGTCTATTGTCTTTTTCATCTTTCTCGCCTACATTTTGGGTCCGAGTGCTTCCCTTCTCTGCCTCTTGCCCCACACCCTGATCCCTAGCCCCCTCTACCCGAGTCCCTCCCCCCCAGCCTTTCTAGTTTAAAGTCTCCCCAGAAGCCTTTGCAAATCTCCCTGCCAGGATATTGGTCCCCCTCGGGTTCAAGTGCAACCCGTCCTTTGTGTACAGATAATGCCTTCCCCAAAAGAGGTTCCAGTGATCAAGGAACTTGAATCCCTGCCCACTGCACCAGTCCCTCAGCCACGCATTTATCCTCCACCTCATTTCATTCCTACTCTCACTGTCACGCGGCACAGGCAGTAATCCTGAAATTGTTACCCTTTTGGTCCTTCTCCTTAACTTTCCCCCCAACTCCCTAAATTCTCCCTTCAGGACCTCGTCACTTTTTCTGCCTATGTCATTGGTACCTATGTGTACCACAACATCAGGCTCCTCTCCCTCCCTTATCAGAATCTTTTGGACACGTTCTGACACATGCGAGACCTTGGCACCAGGGAGGCAAACTACCATCCGGGTCTCCCGACTGCGTCTACAGAATCGCCTATCCGACCCCATAACTATAGAGTCCCCTGTTACAATTGCCCTCCTCTTTTTGCTACCCTTCTGAGCATCAGGGCCGGTCTCTGTGCCGGAGGCCCGGCCGCTGTTGCTGCCCCCAGCTAGGCTGTCCCCTCCAATCGTACTCAAACCCGAGTACCTATTTTCCAGGTGTACGGTCACAGGGGTATTCTCTAGCCCCTGCCTCTGCCCCTTGCCCTTCCTAACTGTGACCCACTTGTCTGCCTCCTGTGGTCTGGGAGTGACTGCCTCCCTGTAGCTCCTCTCTATGACCTCCTCACTCTCCCTGACCAGATGGAGGTCATCGAGCTGCTGCTCCAGGTTCCTAACACAGTCCTTTAGGAGCCCCATCTCAACACACCTGGCGCAGATGTGGATGTCTGGAGAGCTATCAGATTCCCTGACCTCCCACATCTGACATCCAGAACAGTACACTGCCCTGGCCTTCATACTCCCCCCTTACACAGGATACAATAGCAACACAATGCAAAGTACACAACCAACTGCTGGAATCTGACTGCCAATCAGCTGCTTTCCCTAGTCCACTTCCCACCAATCAGCGGCTTCCTCAAAAAAACCCAAATGGAATGTTATGGATTTCGGTAAAAACAAGCCCCGCGCATGATTTTAAACCTTACCGGTCGGGTGTCGCTCCTCCCCCTCCTCCTCTTCCAACGGCTCCTGTGGGCCTCTAAAAAACAAGCCCCGCGCTTGATTTTTAACCTTACCGGTCGAGTGTCATTCCTCCCCCTCCTCCTCTTCCAACGGGTCCTGTGGGCCTCTAAAAAACAAGCCCCGCGCTTGATTTTTAACCTTACCGGTCGGGTGTCGCTCCTCCCCCTCCTCCTCTTCCAACGGCTCCTGTGGGCCTCTAAGTATAAGGATGCTGTTCGCTTCATCTGTAAAAATGAACAAGCTATGAGGGCTGATTCCATGGCTAAGAAGCTGCTAAGTAACAATGCTACAGATTTTTGGAAGGAAGTGAGAGCTCTTAGCAGTTGCAAAACATCTCTACCATGTACTGTAGATGGAATCTCCGGAACGGCTAATATCGCGGAGTTATGGCGACAACATTATAGCACTTTATTCATCTGTGTCCAAGGTGACTTGTATAGGGTGGCCAATATTGAGAGTAATGACTCGGTGGTGATTGTGTCACAAGAGGTGTATCATGCCATGAACAAGCTGTCCAACAACAAAGCAAGTGGCTTGGATCATATTTCTGCTGAACACCTTAAGTATGCGAGTATGAGGATAGCTCCTCTCATAGCTATTTGTTTTATTGGCTTTATGATTCATGGCTTGTTACCAGACTCAATGTTGTCTGTCCTGTTAGTGCCGGTTATTAAGGACAAAGCTGGTAAAGTAGGCAGTCTAAATAATTACAGGCCCATAGCTGTAGCCAGCATATTGTCAAAAGTCTTAGAAAGAGTTCTGCTGGATAGAATACATGAGTTTGTTAACTCCAGAGATAACCAGTTTGGCTTTAAAGCTAAACATGGCACTGACTTATGCATATATGCCCTAAAGGAGATTGTAAACAAATATAGAGGCAAAAACTCTTCATCCTTATGTTTTTTATTGATGCTTCCAGAGCCTTTGACCGTGTTAATCACAGAAAGCTGTTTGGTGAAATAAACCAAAGTAGGGTGCCTAAATACATTATGAGAATACTGGCCTACTGGTATGCCCACCAGACTACGCAAATAAAATGGGGCAATAGGGTCTCAGCCCCATTTGGGGTTAGCAATGGTGTTAGACAAGGGGGAATTTTGTCCCCAGTCCTTTTTAATCTATATATTGATGATCTGTCTAAACAATTGAAAACCTGTAACACTGGGTGCGTGATTGGTAATATTTTAGTGAACCATATTATGTATGCAGATGATCTTGTGGTCTTTAGTCCATCTAGCGCTGGTTTCCAGCAGCTCTTACTACATGTTCCGTGTATGGTGTGGAACATGACATTAAATATAATGCTAGTAAGAGTGCTGTTATGGTCTGTAGAACCAAAGAGGATAAAAGCCTAAAATATCCTGATTTTAAATTGTCTGACAACAATCTTAGTGTCTATAATAAGATAAAATATCTAGGGCATATTATTACTGAACAAATGACAGATGATGAGGATATTTATAGGCAACGACGCATGCTGTATATACAGGCGAATATCCTCTTGCGTAAATTTGGTGCGTGTGCAGATGTGGTGAAGATGTTGCTATTTAGAGCATACTGCACACCCCTCTACACTGCGCCCCTGTGGTCGAACTATTTAAAGACAAGTATGCAGAGACTAAAGGTGGCATATAAAGATGCCATGAGAACACTGCTAAGGCAACGAAGATGATGTAGTGCCAGTAATATGTTTGTGGCTGCAGGAGTCAGTACTTTAGAAGCTATCCTAAGACACCACATGTATAAATTCATTTGCAGGATAAATTACTAAAAATGTGCTTATTGTGGCCTTGACAAACATAAGGGCTAGCAGTACACGCTACGAATCCCAGCTGTGGAGACACTGGTATCGTTGTCTCGTTGTACGACATTGATCATCTTTTACTCTGGATTTTTAACTTAAGTATTGTGGGTTTTTTAAAGATATAAATTATGATGTTTTTTTTATGTGATTTACCATGATTTTATATATATTTATGATATTTGATATGCAATGCATTTTTAATGTAATGTTGCCCCTTGTCTGGACCTTGAGTCCGTAATAAAGTTATTATTATTATTATTATTATTATTATTATTATTATTATTATCTAGAGAAGCGGCCTCCACCGCCCTCTGAGGCAGAGCATTCCACAGACTCACCACTCTCTGTGAAAAAGTGTTTCCTCGTCTCCATTTTACTTCGGAGTCACGTGAGTGACTACGTGAAGAAGCCCCGCCTGGCGCTAGAACGGCATTACGTCGACGCTGACGGCAGAAGCAAGAGTTGCAGAGCGCAGCTCCTCGCAGCGGCCGGAACGGACCCGCAGGTAAGTGCAAGGAAAAGAGGGGACGTTCTAAAAAAGACGTTACGCTGGTAAAACCAGCAAAAGAGAAAGTAAAATTTGAAATCAGAGTCACGCTGGCGTACTGATTTAGCCAGATAATGGAAAAGAAAAATGGAGAAGTCTCAAAGGAAAATTTCGCGGGTAAAAAGATTGTCCCGGGGTGAAACTAAAGAGTCGGGACAAGAGTTTAGTGTGAATCCGGTTCTGATACCGGTGGCCGCTGATTCACCCATTAGTGAGACTATAATTTCTCCAGAAATGCAAACCACGGAGGAAAATGTTCCTAGAAAAAGTAAAAAGAAATCCGTGAGGCCCGTGGTTTCTGATAATGACTCTGATTATGAAAGTCCTCCGGATAATAAAGCTATATGGCTAAAAATGGAACATATGGAGAAAGTGCTCCAAAATATAATGAGACAAGGGTCACAGTACCCAGAAGTTTCCCAAAATGACCCTGAGGGGTTTGAATATACAGAATATGGCTATGTGCCAAATTGGGAATTTGAAACTCCAGACCCAGGATTAAGGGCGGAGGAAGTCTCATTGGATATAATTCCAAGTGGATCAGGGCTGCAAAAGACAGACCCTGCAAGTGTTGATGTGGATTATGAGTGCACACCACGAATAAAAAAGAGGAGGCCAGATGTGCCTGAGATGGCAAAGGATTTTGCTGTACCTGCAGGAAGTGGTGAGGCTATGGAAGAAAACCTAGCTGCCAGTATTAATTATATGGTATCTCACCAACTTCAAGATTCTGTGATGATTGAAACAGCAGAATTATATAAAACACCGGAAAATTGCACCTCATTGAAGGTACCTACGTTTAATCCGTCTATATGGACGCCTATGACTCCAGGCATGAGAGGACAAGAAATAAGATTTCAAAGAATCCTCAAATTGATTTCAGCTGCCATTACTGCTTTTGGAAGGCAAATGGAGGGGTTGGAGATGGATAAAATCCAAAAAGATACTTTGGGCTTATTATGCAATTCCTTCTATGAAATTAATTGTATGAGGAAAATTGCGATTCGGCCCATATTTCATCCAAGGTTTGCAGGTCTGTGTCGATCAAGTGGTGTTCAAGCTCCTGGTTATCTATTTGGAGAGAACCTGCCTAAGCAAATAAGAGAAATGGATGAAGAGGCTAAATCTATTAGCCACATGAGACCTTTCGTCTTTGGACAAAAAAGGTATTTTTCGTCAAAGAAGGGGATTTGATTTTGGAAACAGAGGCAGGAATATGATAAGAAAATATTATCATCCGACACAGCCTAATGTTCACCCGTATACGGGGAGAAGGAGACCACCACGTTCATATGGAGAGGTACAAAAAAATTATTCTATTCTTAAAGAAACTGTGGACAAATCTCCAGTTGGAGGGAGATTACAAATGTTTTATGATGAATGGCTTGCCATCACATCTGATCGGTTTATTTTACAAACAGTTTCAGGAGCTACTATTACATTCAAAGAAGGTGTTAATTCTCCGGTACAAAATAAACCTGCTTATGGTTTTATGTTTTCTGCAATTGAAGAGGCAGAAATTAATGTGGAAATTGACAAATTGTTTAAAAAAGGTGTTATTGAAAAAACTGTTGAACATGAGCATCAATCTGTGTCAAATATATTTCCAAGAAATAAAAAAGATGGTGGTTGCAGAATTAAACTTTAATAAATTTGTCGAATATAAACATTTTAAGATGGAAACATTCAACACTGCAAGACATTTGATATCAGCAGGTTGTTATATGGCTACAATTGATTTAAAGGATGCGTACTATTCAGTACCAATACATCAGTTCTTTCGAAGGTATTTAAAATTTAATTGGCTGGGACAGCTGTGACAATTCAAAACCTTACCAAATGGGTTAAGTTCAGCTCCCAGGCTCTTTACAAAGCTGTTGAAACCAGCTTTAGCACAATTAAGAGCACAAAAACACATCATTATGGCTTATCTGGATGACATTTTAATCATCAATGGTAATCAGGAATCAGCTGAAAAATCAGTTTCTGCAACTAAAACTTTATTTGAGAAGTTAGGTTTCTTGATTCATCCAATTAAGTCCCAGCTGCAGCCAGCACAGTCAATTAACTATTTGGGGTTTGTGATTAATTCAGTTACTATGTTAGTAACTTTGCCAACAGATAAGATTGATGATATTTTAGTGACCTGTAGGGGTCTCATTCAAAAACCTTATCCCTCCATCCGAGAAGTAGCAAAGGTTATTGGTAAATTTGTGGCAGCATTTCCTGCAGTAGAATTTGGTCCATTACATTACCAAAACCTTCAAAGGGACAAAATAAGAGCTCTAAAAAAGAGAGCTGGCCATTTTGATAGGCCTATGCAATTAACAAAAGAAGCTTTATTGGAATTACAATGGTGGATTGAAAATGTCCCACAAGCTGCTAAAAACATTTTGATACAGCAGCCTGAAGTAATCTTACAAACAGATGCTAGTGTTCTCGGATGGGGGGCGACAGATTCATTCACCAGCTGTGGGGGCAGATGGACTGTCCAAGAGGAAATGTTTCTCCAAACATATGGTATTAATTATTTAGAATTATAGGGTGCATTTTATGGGTTGAAAGCCTATTGTTCTACAAAAAAGAATCTGCATGTACTGATACAATTAGACAATAAAACAGCTGTTGCATATATTAATCACATGGGTGGAGTCAGATCGGTATCATGTGATTGTTTGGTCAATCAGATATGGCAATGGTGTATTAAGCACCAAATTTGGATTTCAGCAAATTACATCCCAGGTAAAGACAATGTGGTGGCAGACAATAGATCAAGGATGTTTAAAGATAACACAGAATGGATGTTGAACCCAGTAATTTTCAGTAAAATTGTGACTCAATATGGGTTACCAGACATTGATCTGTTTGCATCAAGACTAAATCATCAATTGCCTAAATATGTGTCTTGGGAACCAGATCCAGATGCAGTAGCAGTAGATGCTTTTTCACTACACTGGGGGAATATGTTATTTTACTTCGGAGTCACGTGAGTGACTACGTGAAGAAGAGCCCGCCTCACGCTGGTAAACGGCATGACGTCGACGCTGACGGCAGAAGGTGGAGCTGCAGTAAGGAGCAGCTCCTCGCAGCGGTCGGAACGGCCCGCAGGTAAGTGAAGTTACATCGGCGCGGGTTTTAGGTTACGCTGGATGTTCCAACAGCGAAACTAAAAGTAAAAATTTAGACGTTAACGTGCTGATGAGCACAAGATAAAATTTTAACAAAATGGAGAAATCGGGAAGGAAGGCTTCGCGGGTGAAAAGAGCCTCCCGGGGTGAAATAGTAAATATACGGGAAGCGAAGCTAGAGTGGGACCCGGTTCCGATACCGTTGGCCACTGATTTACCCGATATAGAATTTCCAGATTCTCCGGAAATTATAACCACGGAGGAAAATGTTCCTAAGAAATGCAAAAAGAAAACTGTGAGGCCCGTGGATTCTGATGATTCTGATTTTGAAAGACCTCCAGATAATAAAACTATGTGGCTAAAAATGGAGCATATGGAGAAAGTTCTCCAAACTATTATGAGACAAGGGTCACAGTACCCTCATGAATCCCAGAAAATCCCTGAGGGGTTTCAATATGATGAATATGGCTGTGGCCAAGTTGGGAATATGATACTCCAGACCCACGATTTGGGCTGGAAGAAGTCTCATGGGATAATATCCCGATGGAATTAGGGCTGCAGAAGGCAGACCCTGCTGAATTTGAAATGTTTTTTGAAAGCACGCCACAAAGTAAAAAGAAAAGGCTTGATCTGCCTAGGATAGCACAAAGTTTTGCTATACCTGAAGGAAGTGGTGAGGATATGGAAGAGAAGCCTGGCTACCAATATAAATTATATGGTATCTCACCAGCTTCATAATACTGTGATGAATGAATTATCAGAATTATATAAAGCACCAGGCAATTGTGCTCATTGGAAGTGCCTACGGTGAATCCGATGGTATGGGCATCTATGACTCCAAGTATGAGAGCCCAAGAAATGAAATTTCAAAAGGTGCTAAAATTATTTTCGGCTGCCATCACGGCATTTGGCAGGCAAAATGGAGAATCTGGAAATGGACAAGATTCAAAAAAAGATACTTTGGGTTTAATGTGCAATTCGTTTTATGAGATCAATTGCATGAGGAAAATGGCGATTTCGGCCCATATTTCACCCTAGATATGCAAGCCTGTGTACAAGAAAGTGGAGTTCAAGCTCCTGGATATTTGTTTGGAGAAAATCTGCCGAAACAACTGAAAGCAGTTGGATGAAGAAGCTAAATATTTTAGCACTATTAAGCCTTTTGTCTTTGGACAAAGAAAAGGGTTTTCGGCCCGAAAGAGTTTTGATTTTCGTTATAGAGGCAGAAATGTCACGAAGGTAATTATCGTGCTACACAGGCCGCTGCTTCCCTGCATTCGGGAAAGAGGAGGACCATCACGCTCCTATGGAGAGGTATTAAAGACTTTCTATCCTTAAAGAAACTGTGGATGAATCTCCAGTTTGGAGGGAGATTGCAAAAAATTTTATAATGCCTGGCTTAATATTACTTCTGATCGGTTTATATTACAAGCAGTTTCAGGAGCTATTATATATTTTTAAAGAAGGGGTCAATCCTCCTGTACAGAATAAACCTGCTTATGCTTATGTGTTTTCTCCAGAAAGAAAGAATGGAGATTGATGTGGAAATTGGCAAAATTATCCGAAAAAGGGCTGTAATTGAAAAAAACTTAATGAACATAAGCATCAATTTGTCTCTAATATATTTCGCAGAGATAAGAAAGATGGTGGTTGTAGAATTATTCTAGACCTTACAGATCTAAATAAGTTTGTAGAATACAAACGTTTTAAGATGGAGACATTTAAAACTGCAAAATATTTGATTTCAGCAGGTTCTTATATGGCTAAGATTGATTTAAAAAGACGCCTATTATCTGTACCAATTCATCATCTTTTTCGGAGATACTTAAAGTTTTATTGGCAGGGGCAATTATGGCAGTTCAAAGCTTTACCAAATGGATTAAAGTTCAGCTCCTAGACTCTTTACAAAACTGTTGAAACTACCAGTTTTAGCTCAATTAAGAGCACAGAAACACATTGTAATGGCTTATCTGGATGATATTCTGATTGTTAATGATAGTCAAGAGTCAGCTGAGCACTCAATTTCAGTTACTAAAGCTTTGTTTTAAAGAGCTTGGATTCTTAATTCATCCAATTAAATCCCAGCTGCAGCCAGTTCAATCAATTGATTTTCTGGGGGTTTGTAATTAACTCAGTAACTATGTTAGTTACGTTGCCAGCAAAGAAGACAAATGATATTTTTGCAAATGTGTAATTATCTTCATTCACAAACCTATCCCTCCATCCGAGAAGTGGCAAAAGTCATTGGTACATTAGTGGCAGCTTTTCCGGGCAGTGGAATTTGGGCCATTAACATTATCAAAATCTTCAAAGGGACAAAGTAAGGGCTCTTAAAGATAAGGCAGGTCACTTTGACAGACCTATGCAATTAACAAAGGAAGCAGTATTGGAATTGCAATGGTGGGTTGAAAATGTCCCACAACAAGCTGCTAAGAAGATCATGATTAAAACAGCCTGAAATGGTTTTGCAAACAGATGCTAGTGCTCTCGGATGGGGGGCCACAGATTTATCTACCAGTTGTGGAGGTAGATGGAAAAACTGAAGAGCAAGTGTTGCTCCAAAAGTATGGTATTAAACTATTTGGAGTTATTGGGGGCCCTTTTATGGGCTTAAAGCATATTGTTCTGCTAAAACAATGTCTGCATGTATTAATACAATTAGACAATAAAACGGCTGTGGTTACATTAATCACATGGGGGGAGTTAGATCAGTATCATGTGATTGTCTGGTCAATGAGATATGGCAATGGTGTATTGATCGGCAGATATGGATTTCAGCAAGCTATATTCCAGGTAAAGACAATGTTGTGTAGCAGATGGAAGGTCCAGGATTTTTAAAGATAATACGGAATGGATGCTTAAGCCAGCAATATTTAAGAATATTGTTAAACGATTTGGCTTGCCAGAAATTGATTTGTTTGCATCCAGGCTTAATCATCAATTGCCTCATTATGTGTCTTGGGAACACGATCCGGACGCAGTTGCAGTAGATGCATTTTCATTACACTGGGGGAAAAATGTTCTTTTATGCTTTTCCACATTTGCTATGATCCAGAGATGCTTGAAGAAAATAGAGCAAGATTCAGCTTCCGGATTGTTGGTAGTGCCAAATTGGCCAACTCAACCTTGGTTTCCCAGTTATGCTAAATATGATTTAAAGAACCATATATGCAGATTCCTAACTGTAGTAGTGATATCTTGACTAATCCAGTAACAAATGAAGGTTACCATTATATGCATATATTGAATTTGTTAATCTGCAGGTTTTGACCAGACCACTACAGGAACTGGGATTGTCGGACCAAACTTTGACAGTTATTGGTGGGCATCATGGCGACATAGCACACAGAAACAATATATGACACATATTAAGAAATGGGAAGAATTTTGCACACAGTCAAATTATTTCTGATGAATCTGTGAATATTACTATGTTTTGGAATTCCTTGCCAATTTTGCACTTTGGGCAACATTTAAGTTACAGTGCCATTAACACTGCACGCTGTGCCTTGTCGTCCTATTTAGGACTTATGATTGGTGAGAAGTCAATTGGGTCGCATCCATTAATATCACGATTCATGAATAGGAAATTTTTCACATGATCCGCCAAAACCTAGTATACAGAGATTTGGGATGTGAGCATAGTACTTGCTCTACTTAGAGAATGGACGCCAATTGAAGGGTTGACATTGGATAGGTTAACATTGAAATTGGTCATGTTAATGGCACTGGTCTCAGCCCAAAGAGTGCAAAACTTTACAAATGTTGCGTTTAGACTGTATGCATGTGGACTACAGATAACGTTGTATTCTATGTTTACGATCTGATCAAACAAGTAGACCAGGGAGATCTGGAACAAAGGTAACCTTTCAAGCTTTTCATATTGAGCCTGCTTTGTGTGTGGTTAGACATTTGAACCAATATATTAAAATTACGGACACTTTTCGAGGAAAACGAAAAGACATTGCTGCTTACGCACAAAAAGCCACACACAAAAGCTTCAGTTCAAACTATCTCAAAATGGTTGAAAAAACAGGTGTTGGTTTTAGCGGGAGTAGACACTGATGTCTTCAAATCTCACTCCACCAGGGCGGCAGCTACGTCCGCGGGCGAAGGGGCGGGACGTACCTCTCGAGCATATTTTAAAAATCGCAGGGTGGAGTAAAGAAGAAACTTTTTCAAAGTTCTACAATCAAACCTGTTCACACTATGACAAGCTTTGGACACCGCAGGTGTTGGAGCACTATAATCACCTGCTTTGTTTGCTATTAATTGCTATAATCAGTTGTGTAGTCACTGATATCCTTTTGTCACTTGTAAATCAATTTTTCCCTCAAATATAAGGAGGGTATTATATGGTCTTTTCAACCATTAAAAAATTTAATTGTGAAAAAGATCTAACTTTTGTCTGCTTTCTCATGTACTGTGTTTACTTAGCCGGACTGTCGTACGGATTAATTCGACATAAAAAACACAGAAAGCTTTAAAACTCTTCACGTAGTCACTCACGTGACTCCGAAGTAAAATAGTAAGATTAAACGAGAACTCACCTGTTCGAAGTTTGATCGTTATTTTTACGAGGAGTTACGATGAGGGATTACGTGCCCTCCACCCCCCACTCCCACCCTCGTAAAATAAATGATCAAATGGTGGTTCTAAGTCTTTTTATGGGCACTTACTATGTTACTACCGGCTTTGGTGTTCTGTGTTTTTCATGCCGTTGCTTTGAAGTATGCACGTTACCAGCGTGAGGCCCTGGGCTCTTCTTCACGTAATCCCTCATCGTAACTCCTCGTAAAATAACGATCAAACTTCGAACAGGTGAGTTCTCGTTTAATCTTACTATTTTATGCTTTTCCGCCATTTGCTCTGGTTCAGCAATGTCTGAAGAAAAATAGAACAAGATTTTACTGCCACAGGATTATTGGTGATTCCAAATTGGCCGACACAACCATGGTTCCTCATTGATGTTAAACACCATGATTAAAGAACCATATATGTCAATTCCGGAGCAGCAGTGATTTATTGATAAAACCAGTAACCAAAGATATTCATCCATTACATGCTTATATGAATTTGTTAATCTGCAGGTTTTGACCAGATCACTACAGGAGCTTGGATTTGTCGGATAGAACTATGGATATTATATAGTCGCATCATGGCGAGATAGCACTCAGAGACAATATATGACACATATAAAGAAATGGGAAAATTTTTGCAGACAGTCAAATATATCCTATCATACTGTGAACATTGCAAACATATTGGAGTTCCTTGCCGAGTTGCATTTTGAACAGCACTTAAGTTACAGTGCCATTAATAGTGCACGTAGTGCCTTATCATCTTATTTAGGACAAATCTCTGACCAGAAATCAATTGGATCACATCCATTAATATCCAGATTTATGAAAGGAACAAAAATCCACCCAAACCAAGATATACAGAAATTTGGGATGTTAGCATTGTACTTACTTTACTTAGGCAATGGACTCCAATCGAAGTTTTGTCATTGGAAAAGTTAACATTTAAATTAGTAATGTTAATGGCATTGGTTTCAGCTCAAAGGGTGCAAACATTACAAATGTTACGTTTAGACTGTATGCATGTGACTGCAGATAACATTGTGTTCTATGTTTACGATCTGATCAAACAAAGCAGACCAGGGAGAACTGGAGCAAAGGTAATGTTTCAAGCTTACCCCATTGATCCAACGTTGTGTGTAGTCTAAAACATTTGAATCATTATTGTAAAAGTTACCAAAAACTCTTCGAGGTGATGAAAAAACATTAAGATTACGCATAAGAAACCATACACAAAAGCTTCAGTGCAAACAAATCTCAAGGTGGTTTAAACAGGTGTTACTTTTAGCAGGAGTAGACACTGATGTGTTCAAATCTCACTCCACAGGGCAGCAGCTACATCCCGCGGCGAAGATACAGGACGTACCACTCGAACATATTTAGAAACTGCAGGGTGGTGTAAAAGAAGAAACTTTCAAAGTTCTACAATAAACCTGTTCACACAATGACAGGCTTTGGACACACGGTGTTGGGTTCACTAAATCACCTGCTTTGTTTCACTATTGATTGATATTATCATCAATTATGTTATCACTTATATTTTTATCACTGTAATGTTCCCTCAGATGTAAAAAGAGGGTTATTATATGTTTTTTATCATTAAAAGATTTATGCAAAGAACTAAACACTAGTCTGGTAAAAGGTTTTTCTTACTCATGTATGTGTTGACCTAGCCGGACTGTCGTATGGAAGAATGCTACGACATGGAAAACACAGAAGCTTCAAAATCTTCACGTAGTCACTCACGTGACTCCGAAGTAAAATAGTAAGATAATCGAGAACTTGCCAGTTGAAGTTTGATCTTTATTTTATGAGTAGTAACGATGAGGGGATTACGTGCCCTCCACTCCACACCCTCATAAAATAAATGATCATCTGGTGGTTCTAAATCTATGATGAGCCTTACTATCTTACTCCGGCTATTGTGTTCTGTGTTTTTCATGCCGCTGCTTTGAAGTATGCCGTTCTAGCGCCAGGCGGGGCTTCTTCACGTAATCCCTCATCGTTACTCCTCATAAAATAAAGATCAAACTTCAAACTGGTAAGTTCTCGTTTAATCTTACTATTCTAAATGGCTTACCTCTTATTCTTAAACTGTGGCCCCTGGTTCTGGACTCCCCCAACATCGGGAACGTGTTTCCTGCCTCTAGCGTGTCCAAACCCTTAATAATCTTATATGTTTCAATAAGATCTCCTCTCATCCTTCTAAATCCCAGAGTGTACAAGCCCAAAGGTCCCCCTTTGCCTTGTGGATGCTATGTGCAAATGCCCGCTCTCTTGTTTCTGTTACCTGTCAATGGTGACACTGAGCTAAGTGACCAAGCGTGAGCAAATGCGAGCTCGTCTCACCAGTTATTACACCCTGGAGAATCCGCAAGGTTAATGTATTATATATATTTATCATTTGAATAAAGTATATTTTGAAATTAAAAAAAAAAAAAAAGTTATTGCGGACCGAGCGGAGGTGTTCGGCGAAACGATCGCCAAGCCTCCGCTTGGTCTCACCGATATAGATCATCTGGCATCTAGAGCAGCGGATGCAGTAGATGAGGTTGGAGGAGGTGCAGGTGAACCTCTGTTTTACCTGGAAGGACTGCTTGGGTCCCTGAAAGGAGTGGAGGGGGGAGGTGAAGGGACAAGTATAGCATCTCTTGCGGTTGCAAGGGAAAGTGCCTGGGGAAGGGGTGGAGCGGGAGGGAATGGAAGAATTGACAAGGGAGTTGCGGAGGGAGCAGTCTTTGCGGAAGGCAGACGGGGGGGAGATGGGAAGATGTGGCGAGTGGGGGTCACGTTGGAGGTGGCGAAACTGGCGGAGGACTATGTGTTGTATTTGCCGGCTGGTGGGGTGAAAGGTGAGGACCAGGGGGACTCTGCCCTGTTTGTGAATGGGGGAATGGGGAGAGAGGGCAGTGTTGCGGGGTATGGAGGAGACCCTGGTGCGAGCCTCATCTATAGTGGGGGAGGGGAATCCCCGTTCTCTGAAGAATAAGGCCATTTATGATGACCTGGTGTGGAACATCTCATCCTGGGAGCAGATGCGGCATAGACGGAGGAATTGGGAATAGGGGATGGAGTCCTTACAGGAAGCAGGCTGGGAGGAAGAGTAATCCAGGTAGCTGTGGGAGTCAGTTGGTTTGTAGTGGATGTCGGTCAGGAGTGTATCACCTGCAATAGAGATGGTGAGATCAAGGAATGGTAGGGAAGTGTCGGAAATGATCCAAGTGTATTTGAGTGCCGGATGGAAGTTGGTGGTGAAATGGATGAAATCAGTCAGTTGTGTGTGGATGCAGGAGGTGACACCAAAGCAGTCATCGATGTAGAGGTCGGGGATGGTAGAGGTCTGGGATGGGGCCCTGGTACGCCGAGAACAAGGATTGTTCGACGTACCTGACAAAGAGGCAGGCGTAGCTGGGGCCCATGCGTGTGCCCATAGCTACGCCTTGTGTTTGGAGGAAATGGGAGGATTCAAAAGAGAAGTTATTGAGGGAAATTGCAGAAGTTGACACAAAATGGAGAGAAGGAATTGGGTGAGTTTTCGGGTCGAGATCCTTCTTGCCTGGGTGAGGTGTCTGGCAAGGAGGAGGCATCTAGAGGTGAGTTTGTGGGACTTGAGGGGCAATATCTCCTAGTCTGAGTAACGGACAAGTTTGGTTGACGGGACATATTGAGGCTGGAGTTTGAAAAAAGCCTTCACATTGTTCCTGTAATGTGACAACTAGACTGAGTATAGAAGTTGGGAGGTCATGTTGCAATTGTATAAGATGTTGGTGAGTCTGCATTTAGAGTATTGTGTTCACTTCTGGGCACCGTGTTATAGGAAAGATGTTGTCAAGCTGGAACGGGTACGGAGAAGATATACGAGGATGTTGCCAGGACTAGAGGGTGTGAGCTACAGGGAGAGGTTGAGTAGGCTGGGACTCTGTTCCTTGGAGCGCAGGAGGATGAGGGGTGATCTTATAGAGGTGTACAAAATTATAAGCGGAATAGATTGGGTAGATGCACGGAGATGCACAGTGTAGAGGAATCGAGGACTAGAGGACATAGGCTCAAGGTGAAGGGGAAAAGATTTAATAGGAATCTGAGGGGTCACTTTTTCACACAGAGGGTGTGGGTGTATAGAGCAAGCTGCCAGAGAAGCTAGTTGAGGCTGAGACTATCACAACATTTAAGAAGCAGTTAGACAGGTACATGGGCGGGCAGGTGGGACTAGTGGAGCAGGGACATGTTGACCGGTGTGGGCCGAAGGGCCTGTTTCCACACTGTATCACCCTTTGACTCTAGACATGCACACAATGTTCCATACGTGGCCTGATCCAAGTGAGTGGGGACAGAGCATGGGGACCTGGGGACCTATAAGCTGAACGATTGCATGGGAACGGGAGCCCCAGGGTGTAAGAGGAAGCGCAGAAACTGTGGCCCCAGCAATTTGGAAGGCAGCGTTGGAAGGGATTGAGGCCCTGGTTGGAGGAAAGGGAGAGAGACAGACATTACCCAGTGAACCAGATATTGAACCATTGGGATAGCTGCATTGTAGATTGTCAGAGTTGCACTGTGTATTACATCGACCATGACAAAACATAGACCGATGAGCTGCATTCTGGAGGCGGAATGACAGTGCAGTTTAGTTTATTGTTAACTAAGCTTTTATTGCATGCTAGCCAGTCAGCAGAAAGACAAGACATGATCACAGTTGAGCCATTTACAGTGTACTGATACATTATAAGGGAATAACGTTTAGTGCAGGATAAAGCCAGCAAGGATCGATCAAGTATAGACAATAGACAAATAGGTGCAGGAGTAGGCCATTCAGACCTTTGAGCCAACACCGCCATTCATGTGATCATGGTTGATCATTCTCAATCAGTACCCCGTTCCTGCCTTCTCCCCGTATCCCCTAACTCCGCTATCTTTAAGAGCTCTATCTAACTCCCTATTGAAAGCATCCAGAGAA
The DNA here is from genome assembly GCA_035221665.1 of Okamejei kenojei. Classification (NCBI taxonomy): domain Eukaryota; kingdom Metazoa; phylum Chordata; class Chondrichthyes; order Rajiformes; family Rajidae; genus Okamejei; species Okamejei kenojei. The sequence continues at coordinate 83,015,087 of CM069140.1, read as the reverse complement.
CCGGCCTCCACTGCCTTCTGACGCAGAGAATTACACAGACTCACAACTCTCTGTGTGAATTTTTTTTTCCCTCATCTCCGTTCTAAATGGCTTCCCCTTATTGTTGAACTGTGGCCCCTGGTTCTGGACCACAGATAGTCCAAGTATCAACAAAGAGGTAGACTGTAGTTCAGCACTTCTCTCTGGTTGTGGTAGGATGATTCAGTTGTCCGATAACAGCTGGGAAGAAACTGTCCCTGAATCTGGAGGTGTGTGTTTTCCTGTATCTTTTGCCTCAGGGGAGAAAAGGGAGCGACCGGGGTGTGACCCGTCCTTGATGATGCTGCTGGCCCTGCCAAGGCAGCATAAATGGAGTCAATAGAAGGGAGGTTGGTTAGTGTGATGGTTCTTGGGGTCTTGGGTGGAGCTGTTCCCTAACCAAGCTGTGATATATCTGTGGAACTTTCTGAGAGTTGTAGGGGACATGCCGAACTTCCAAACATTCTAAGGAAGTAGATATGTTGGTGTGCTTTCCTGATCATTGCTTCAATATGGGTGGTCCAGGATAAGTTGTTGGAGATATTGAAAGTCTTTGACATCAACTCAACGTTTGACCAAGTGTGGTGTCAGTCAACCCTAATACAACTGAACTCATTGAAACACCGCCCTGAATTGGAATTAAATCCCACAAAGCGGAAGATGGTTAGTGCTTTTCACAAATCAATCAGTTTGGCTCCAGGATGTGGATAGGAAAGGTTTAGAGGGCTATGGACCAAAAGTGGAAAAATGGGACAAGTGTTGACGCGGCACTTTGGTCGGCATGGACAAGCTGGGTTGAAGTCTATGGTTAAATTCCTCGGCCTCAAACATCCAGCTCCAACAATGACCAAAGATAGACAATAGACAATAGGTGCAGGAGTAGGACTTTTGGCCCTTCAAGCCACTGCTGCCATTCAATGTGATCATGACTGACTATCTACAATCAGTACCCCGTTCCTGCCTTCTCCCCATATCCCCTGACTCTGTTATCTTTAAGAGCCCTATCTAGCTCTCTCTTGAAAGTATCCAGAGAACCGGCCTCCACAGCCCAATAAGGCAGAGAATTCCACAGATTCACATCTCTCTGTGTGACAAAGTGTTGCCTCATCTCCGTTCTAAATGGCTTACCCCTTATTCTTAAACTGTCTGTGGCCCCTGGTTCTGGACTCCCCCAACATCGGAAACATGTTTTCTGCCTCCAGTGTGTCCAAACCCTTAACAATCTCACATGTTTCAATAAGATTCCCTCTCATCCTTCTAAACTCCAGAGTATACAAGCCCAGCCGCTCCATTCTCTCAGCATAGAAACATAGAAACATAGAAATTAGGTGCAGGAGTAGGCCATTCAGCCCTTCGAGCCTGCACCGCCATTCAATATGATCATGGCTGATCATCCAACTCAGTATCCCGTACCTGCCTTCTCTCCATACCCTCTGATCCCCTTAGCCACAAGGGCCACATCCAACTCACTCTTAAATATAGCCAATGAACTGGCCTCAACTACCCTCTGTGGCAGAGAGTTCCAGAGACTCACCACTCTCTGTGTGAAAAAAGTCTTTCTCATCCGGGTCTTAAAGGATTTCCCCCTTATCCTTAAGCTTGTGACCCCTTGTCCTGGACCCCCCAACAATCGGGAAATCATCGTCCTGCATCTAGCCTGTCCAACCCCTTAAGAATTTTGTAAGTTTCTATAAGATCCCCTCTCAATCTCCTAAATTCCAGAGAGTATAAACCGAGTCTATCCAGTCTTTCGTCATAGACAGTCATGACATCCCAGGAATCAGTCTGGTGATCCTTCTCTGCACTCCCATCTATGGCATAATGTCCTTCCTCAGATTTGGAGACCAAAACTGTACGCAATACTCCAGGTGTGGGTCTCACCAAGACCCTGTACAACTGAAGTAGAACCTCCCTGCTCCTGTACTCAAATCCTTTTGCTATGAAAGCTAACATACCATTCGCTTTTTTCACTGCCTGCTGCACCTGCATGCCTACTTTCAATGACTGGTGTACCATGACACCCAGGTCTCGCTGCATCTCCCCTTTTCCTAATCGGCCACCATTTAAATAATAGTCTGCTTTCCTGTTTTTGCCACCAAAGTGGATAACCTCACATTTATCCACACTATACTGCATCTGCCAAGCATTTGCCCACTCATATAGCATATAGCAGTCCCGCCATCCCGGGAATTAACCTTGTAATCCTACGCTGCACTCCCTCAATAGCAAGAATGTCCTTCCTCAAATTTGGAGACCAAAACTGCACACAATACTCCAGGTGTGTTCTCATCAGGGCCCGGTACAACTGCAGAAGGACCTCTTTGTTCCTATGTGCGGGCATGTAGGTTATTTGCCTTCTGTCAATTGTCCATCATGTGCAGTTTGGGAATATGGGTTAACATAGAACCAATATATGGGTGATTGATGACTTGTGCGGATTCAGTTTCCATGCTGTATCTTAGAACTAAACTAAACTAAACTAAACTCTTTGTGTTGGTAACTATCGCTGAAGTCATCTTGTTAAAGAAGGAACTGCAGATGCTGGAGAATCGAGGGTACACACAAGGCTGGAGAAACTCAGCGGGTGCAGCAGCATCTAAGGAGCGAAGGAGATAGGCGACGTTTCGGGTCGAGACCCTTCTTCAGACTGGTCAGGGATCGGGGAAACGAGAGATATAGACGGTGATGTGGAGAGATAAAGAACAATTAATTAAAAAAGTATTGATGATAAAGGGATTGTAAGCTGTTTGTAGTGTGAAAATGAGAAGCTAGTGCGACTAGGATGGGGGAGAGAGATAGAGAGAGAGGGAATGCCAGGGCCCAAGGGCTGAGGGAGAGGTGGGAAGGGGAGGAGACAGCTAGGGTTAACAGAATTGAGAAAATTCAATGTTCAAGCCCAGAGGATGCAGACTCCCCAAGCGGAATATGAGGTGCTGTTCCTCCAATTTGCGGTGTTGCTCACTCTGGGCGTGGAGGAGGCCCAGGACCGAGAGGTCGGATACGGAATAGGAGGGGGAGTTGAAGTGCTGAGCCTACCGGGAGGCCGGCTTGGTTATTGCGGACCGAGCGGCGGAGAGTTCGGCGAAACGATCGCCAAGCCTCACACATGGTCTCACCGATATAGATCATCTGGCATCTGAGCAGCGGATGCAGTAGATGAAGGTTGTTGGAGGAGGTGCAGGTGAACCTCTGTCGGACCTGGAAGGACTGCTTGGGTCCCTGAAAGGAGTGGAGGGGGGAGGTGAAGGGACAAGTGTAGCATCTCTTGCGGTTGCAAGGGAAAGTGCCCGGGGAAGGGTGGAGCGGGAGGGAAGGGAAGGGAAGCTGCGGAGGGAGCGGTCTTTGCGGAAGGCAGACAGGGGGGGGATGGGAAGATGTGGCGAGTGGAGGGGTTTCACATTGGAGGTGGCGAAACTGGCGGAGGACTATGTGTTGTATTTAGCCGGCTGGTGGGTGAAAGGTGAGACCAGGGGGTCTCTGCCCTTGTTGCGAGTGGGGAAATGGGGAGAGAGGGCAGTGTTTTTTTGCGGGGTAATGGAGGAGAACCCTGGTGCGAGCCTCATCTATAAGTGGGGGAGGGGAAATCCCCGTTCTCTGAAGAATTAGGCCATTTGTGATGACCTGGTGTGAACACCTCATCCTGGGAGCATATGCGCTAAGTGGTGGGGGTAGGTGGGGTGGGGGGGGGGGTAGTGGGTTGTTGTGGTAGGTGGGGTGTGGTGGGGGGAGGTGGGGGGTGGGTTGGGGGGTGATGGGGGAGGGATGGGGTGGGGGGGGGGTTGGGTGGGTTGGGGGTGAGGGTGAGTTTTTGTGTGTGGCAGAGTGGGGTGTTGGGGGGGGGGGGAGACGGAGGAATTGGAATAGGGGATGGGGTCCTTACAGAACAGGGTGGGAGGAAAGTAGTCCAGGTAGCTGTGGGAGTCAGTTGGTTTGTAGTGGATGTCCGGTCAGGAGCGTATCACCTGCAATAGAGATGGTGAGGTCAAGGAATGCTAGGGAAATGTCGGAAATGGTCCAAGTGTTTGAGGTGGCCGGATGGAAGTTGGAGGTGAAATGGATGAAGTCATCAGTTGTGTGTGGGTGCAGGAGGTGACACAAAGCAGTCGATCGATGTAACGGAGGTAGAGGTCGGGGATGGGGCCCTGGTACGCCGAGAACAAGGATTGTTCGACGTACCTGACAAAGAGGCAAGCGTAGCTGGGGCCCATGCGTGTGCCCATAGCTACGTCTTGTGTTTGGAGGAAATGGGAGGAGTCAAAAGAGAAGTTATTGAGGGTAAGGACCAACTCCGCTAGGCGGAGGAGGGTGTCAGTGGACGGGTATGGGTCGCTCCTCTGGTCGAGGAAGAACCGGAGGGCTTTGAGACCGTCCTGATGGGGGATGGAGGTGTAGAGTGACTGAACGTCCATGGTAAAGATGAGAGGATGGAGGTCTGGAGAATGGTAGTCATCTTCCTTGGTTGGTTTCCTGAATATTCAATGTAACCAGTTCCACCTCCTCTGTCTCCCTCTATTGGTGCCTCAGTTACAGTATAAAACAGAGCAGAGCAGCACACGGCCTCTTCAGTCTGTATGGCCTTGCAGGAGGCTGCCAGTGATCTTATAGAGGTGTACACAATCAAGTTGAACGCACAGGGCGAACATCTTTTTTGTTAGGGTATGAGTATCACGAACCACGGGACATAGGGTTAGACAATAGACAATAGGTGCAGGAGTAGGCCATTCGGCCCTTCGAGCCAGCACCACCATTCATTGTGATAGAAACATAGAAATTAGGTGCAGGAGTAGGCCATTCGGCCCTCCGAGCCTGCACCACCATTCATTGTGATCGAAACATAGAAATTAGGTGCAGAGAGTATGGCCATTCGGCCCTCCGAGCCTGCACCGCCATTCAATATGATCATGGCTGATCATCTAACTCAGTATCCTGTACCTGCCTTCTCTCCATACCCCCTGATCCCCTAAGTCCCAAGGGCCACATCTAACTCCCTCTTAAATATAGCCAATGAACTGGCCTCAACTACCCTCTGTGACAGAGAATTCCACTGGTTCACCACTCTCTGTGTGAAAAAGTCTTTCTCATCTCGGTCTTAAAGGATTTCCCCCTCATCCTTAAGCTGTGACCCTTGACTTCCCCATCATCGGGAACAATCTTCCTGATTCTAGCCTGTCCAACCCCTTAAGAATTTTGTAAGTTTCTATAAGATCCCCTCGCAATCTCCTAAATTCTAGAGAGTATAAACAGAGTCTATCCAGTCTTTCTTCATAAGACATTCCTGACATCCCAGGAATCAGTCTGGTGATCATGGCTGATCACCCCCAATCAGTACCCCGTTCCTGCCTTCTCCCCATATCCCCTGACTCCGCTGTCTTTAAGAGCCCTATTTAGCTCTCTCTTGAAAGTATCCAGAGAACCGGCCTCCACCACCCTCTGAGGCAGAGAATTCCACAGACTCACAACTCTCTGTGTGAAAAAGTGTTTCCTCATCTCCGTTCTAAATGGCCGACCCCTTATTCTTAAACTGCGGCCCCTGGTTCTGGACTCCCCCAACATCAGGAACATGTTTCCTGCCTCTAGCGTGTCCAAATCCTTAATGATCATATATGTCTCAATAAGATCCCCTCTCATCCTAAATTCCAGAGTATACAAGCCCAGCCGCTCCATTCTCTCAGCATATGACAGTCCCGCCATCCCAGGAATTAACCTTGTGAACCTATGGTGAGAGGGGAGAGATTTAATAGGAACCTGAGGGCCAATATTTTCCACAGAGTTTGGTGGGTATATGGAATGAGTTGCCAGAGGACATAAATAAGGCAGGTACTATTACAGTATTGTAAAGACATGTGGACAGTTACGTGGATAGGAAATGTTTAGCGGGATATGGGGCAAACGTGTGCAGCTGGGACCACCTTACAGGGGGCATTTTGGTCGGCATGAATGAGTTGGGGTGAAAAGCCTGTTTTCCTTGCTGTATGCGATAAAAGATGCCCATTTAGGGCTAAGAGAAGGAAGATTTTCAGTCTTGTGAAGATCATGAATTCTTTGATCCTGAGGGTTCTGTGTGATCAGTCATGTAAGACTGAGAGTGAAATAATTGTTGGCATTTTTACCATTTGTCAGGTTCTCGGCTAATCTTTTCCCTCAACCCTCAAGAAGAATGACAAAGTGATCAGCGTAAACGAGTGCTTAATGCCCGGCACAAATATCTGGAGAAGCACTAGAATCACCAAGGTGCACAAGGCTCTGGCGCAAGTGGGAATAGTATAGATGGCTGCCTCATGGTTGGCATGGAAATGATGGGCCAAAGGGCCTGTTTTGGTGCTGTTTGACTCTCTGGCTGGCAAGAGCAGCAGTGTGTGCATGTAGACTGTGAGAAAAGCAAGAAGTCAGCATTTGTGTGCCCTCGGCTCTGCACACTGTGCTTGTTGATGAGGTTGTGGTTACAATTAATATTATGCAGAGTCAAGAATGTTTCATTGTCATCTGTGCCGGCAAAGGAACAAGCTTGCTGCAGCTTAACGGCCCCATAAACATAATGACACTCAGATAAATGTGTTTGTAACTGTAATACTAGGTAACCATACAGAGCAATGGTGGTGGCATGGAGTTGCTGCCTTACAGCGCCAGAAACCCGGGTTCCATCCTGACTACCGTTGCTGTCTGTACGGAGTTTGCACGTTCTCCCCGTGACCACGTGGGCTTTCTCCGGGTGCTCCAAAGACGTGCAGGTTTGCGGGTTAATTGGCTTGGCTAAAGATTGTATATTGTCCCTAGTGTGTGTAGGATAGAGCTGGCATACGGGGATCGTTGGTCGGCACAGACTCGGTGGGCTGAAGAGCCTGTCTCCGTGCTACATGGCTCCACAATGTGGGTTGCAAGCTGGTCCTGTTCCACAAGTGGTGTCATTCCATCCAAAAATAGCAGCCAGCGTGTATCAATTATGGACCATGTAGTGCTTAAAATAAAAAAACAAATGTGATATGATTCTATTTCTTGGCTAGTATCTTCCATCAATATTCTTTGTAGTGGAACTAATGAAGATTTGTGGTCTTAATTTAACATTCACTACTGCATCTGCTGCGCGCCCTTTGGCCTGATGTATGGTTTAATGGATCCTTACATTATTGCCACATGTTTGAGAGTAAACATGCAGCGGAGCCTGTCCTCTTTAGATGCATGCGTATGTATCTGACTGGCAAGCTTGCTTGGCCTACACTTGTCAGCTGGACATTCCCAGCAATAGAGGGACTCGACATCAAAAGTAATCCTCTGGGCCCGAGGCCCTTTGAACATCGTCAGGATGTGACAGTGAATGCAAAAGAGCACCAGATGTTTCAGACATCTGATTCTACCACTGGTTCACAAAAACACATTGTACTAAACATTCTATTCTCCGTAAGAAAGCTGTCTTTACTACATCTGGACGGCACAAAACCGCTTTATAGCTGATGAAATATTTTTGAAGTGTACTCATAGAAAACTCCACAAATAGCAGTGTTTTAATGAGCAGAAAATCTGTTTTTGATGATATTGATTGAGGAATAAATACTGTGTAAGCTTCAGGACCTGGAAGGGGGTGGGGGGGGAATGGTTTTGGGCGAGAGATGGGTGGGGGGGGGCTCTTAGAGACATTGAGTGCAGAAAGTTGAGTTCAGTTTAGTTTATTGTCACGTGTACCGAGGTACAGTGAAAAGCTTTTGTTGCGTGCTAACCAGTCAGCAGAAAGACAATACATGATTACTATCGAGCCGCCCACAGCGTACTGATACAGGCCAAGGGAATAGTTGAAGAAGATCATAATTAATGTGGGAAATGTTGCTCTAGGAATAGAGGTTTAAGAGTGTGGAGTGATTTTAATTTGCGCCTGTAGATCTGCTTCCTTGGCCAGCACGCAAATAGTCGCAAATAGGGAAAGGCCGTTCAATCTCCCGAGCCCATGCTGTGGGGAGGGCTGATAGTATATAACATGATGCGAGGTGTAGATAGTGGAGACCATCAGAACCTCTTCCTCAAGGTGGGAATGTCAATGACTAGAGGGCATGGATTTATGGTGAGAGGGGGAAAGTTGAAGGAAAACGTGTGGTGTTTGGAATGGGTGACATGCAGTGCCTGGAATGGTGGTGAAGGCAGATACAATAGTGGTGCTTAAGAGGCTTTGAGATAGGTTGAAGGTTTGTGTATGGAGGGATATGGATGACGTGTCTTTACGGTTGCAGCTCCTAGACTGTGGAACAGAATCCCTCTTCCCATCAGAACTGCCCCCTCCATCGACTCCTTTAAGTCGAGACTAAAAACTCATCTCTACTCCCAAGCCTTTCTTGACGTCCTCTGAGCGAGGGCTATATGTGTGTAGTGATGTTTGTATTTAATCTATGTACCACTGTTGTTTGTTACACTATTATTATACCAATGTAAAGCATTTTGGCCAACGAGAGTTGTTTTTTAAATTTGGTTTAATTTGGCATCATGTTCGCACAGACATTGTAAACCAAAGTTCCTGTTCCTCTTCTATGTTCTGGGTCACAGTGATGACCCTAGGCCGCCTCTGCACACGACCACCCCCCACCCCGGCTCAAACACCACATTCTGCTTGCTCTCCGGAGCTCGGCCTCATGTCCCACACTAACAAGTGAGACACGTGGCCAAGATCAGTGTTTGCCAATAGCAGTTGAGTTTAGTTTAGAGATACAGCGTGGAAACAGTCTCTTCGGCCCATCGAGTCCTTGCCGACCAGCTGTCACTCACCCGTTCACACTACGATGCTATCCCACTTTCTCATCCAGCCCACAATTTACAGAGAACAATTAACCTACAGCCTCTGGATGCGGGAGGAAACCAGAGCGCCCGGGAGAAACTCGCGCAGTCACAAAGAGAACATGCAAACTCCAGACAGACAGCTGGCGAGGTCAGGATTGAACACGGGTCTCTGGCGCTGTGAGGCAGCAGCTCTACCGCTGTGTCACTCTAGATTATCAGAGATTTACTGAGCTATGTCAAATTTTCCAAATAAATTAATATACTTTAGAGATAAAGCGTGGAAACAGATCCTTCGGCCCTCCGCGTCCGCGCGGGCCAGCAATCGCCCCGTACATTAGCACGATCCCACACACCAGGGACATTTACAATTTACAGAAACCAATTGACCTACAAACCTATATGTCTTTGAAATGTGGGACACGACTTGAGCAAACCCACGTGGTCACAGCGAGAACGTACAAACTCCATACAAACAACACCCATCGTTAGGATTGAAGCGGGTGTCTGGCGCTGAGAGGCAACAACTCTACCGCTGTACCACTATGCCAAGTTGACAATGACCTGAAAGGCAGCTCCTGTGAGTTATAGGTAACTTGACTTTGTGAACACCTGAAACAGACTATTCGGCCCAATGCTCAGTGCTGGTAGGAATAGCTCTCTACAAATTCTCATCTCAGTTCTCTCCTTCCTATTCCTTTCAGACTGTTCATATGAAATGGTGACACTGTGGTTATGCTGCTGGTTTAGTAAGTCTAGACCAATAGGTTGAAGTCCCACCACAACAGCTGGCCAATCTTAATTAATTAATTCAACCTGAAATATCAAGATGGAGCCAGCAATGGTGACCATATTAACCAGCAGGTTCTTGTCAAGAACCCATCTCATTCACTTACATCATTTGGGAGAGGATGTCTGTTATCCCTGCTCAGCCTTGCCTTCATTAGTGGGAGCCTGGACAATAAAGAGCAGGAGGTTATGGTATAAGTTTATAAAGCATTAGTTAGGTCACAGCTGGAACACTGTGTACAGTCTGGCCACCACATTACACAGAAGGATGTGATTGTGCTGCCGAGGGTGGAGCGGAGATAGACCGGCATTTAACTTGTCAGTTGTGTGGAGAGACTGGGGCTGGTTTCTCTGGAGTGGAGTGGCGGAGGCTGAGTAGGAACCTAAGGATCGAAGGTATACACAATTATAGTTTTGGCCCAAATTGCCCGTGCTGACCAAGTTGCCTACCTGAACTATTCCTATTTGCCCATGTTAGACAATAGAGCCAGTTTGGCCCTTATCATTCCCAAACCTCTCACTCCACGAATCTGTCCAAACGTCTCTTAAAAGTTGTAATTGCACCCACCTCCATCTCTTCCATAAACCCAACACACTCTGCGTCAGAAAGCAAACCTTCGCATTTCCTTTAAGTTTTAAGTTCAGTTTACGTTACTGCCATGTACAGTGAAAAACTTTTGTTGTGTGCTAACCAGTGAGTCAAGAGTGTTGTATTATCAGATGCCCCAGATGGAACAATGGACTGGTCTGGAGAAGGGCCTCGACCCGAAACGTCACCCATTCCTTCTTTCCAGAGATGCTGCCTGTCCCGCTGAGTTACTCCAGCTTTTAGTGTCTATCTTTGGTTTAAACCAGCATCTACAGATGTTACCGGGTTCAATGATGCTTAGATTGCCATATGTGCCAAGTGCAAACGCACCGCAATTTAAATTATTTTCTTACAAACAATCCAATCGAGTATTGCCGTCCGCAAGCACATCCCCGATTAGCGAGCGTACAGAAATAGTCCACTGATTCTGCATGTTTCGGTGCCATTAACTCAAGCCATGTAAGGCCTGGTTATAAATCAGTCTGAAGAAGGGTCTCGACCCGAAATGTCACCCATTCCTTCTCTCCGGAGATGCTGCCTGTCCCGCTGAGTTACTCCAGCCGTGTGTGTCTACGTCTGCAATTTCCTACTGCCCAAAATTCAAAATCTTTTTTGCACCCTTTCCAGTTGTTATGACATCTCTCCTTTAGCTGGGCGACCAGATCTGTGCACAATACTCTTATCATTGTCTTCTACATGATGCCCCAACTCCTGTCATCATCGGCGGTCACTCGAAACGAGTATGACTGTCCTCTTATGGACGACGCCTGCCTGTACGTGACTTTGTTTAACGTGGGGAGACTGGTGCACAGACAGCCACCCCACGGTCCTTGACAGATCTGGGTCCGGATCCAGTGGCAGCCTTCATCCACCTTCCCAGCCGTTGTGACGCTCCACTAAGGTCAGCCATCGTCCTCCGCCTGTTCCACCGTTGAGGTCTGGGTTGGATCGCTCTTTGTCAGAGACCTCCCCCTCGACCTTACCGCCATGGGTGGCCCTACCAGGAGCATCGCTCCAGACGGCATCGCTCTCAGGGTCTCAGGACCACACGAGCTTCTCCACCACGACAAGGTGACAACCCACAGAGTAGAAATCCTGCACTCAGTACCCTGACTGATGAAGGCAAGCGTGCCTAATGCCTTCTACACTACCTTGTCGAACCTGTTTCACATTCATGGAACTATGCACCTGCGCCCCTTGGTATCTCTGTTCTACAACACTCCCCAGGGCCTTCGCATTTACTGTGTGAGTCCGACCCTGGTTTGACCCACCAAAATACAACCACCAAGGTGGAAAAGAGGAACGTTTCCCGTAGCAGAGGTGCTTCAAACGAGAGGGCATAGGGTTGGGGCAAGGGGTAAGAGGTTTAAAAAGTATTTGTGCAGAGTTTTACAATTATCTAGAGGAGCACTTGAATCACCAAGGCAGAGAAGTCTACAGACCAAGTGCAGGGGAATGGGGTTGGTTTGGGAAAGTACTTGATGGCTGGCATGGACTTGGTGGGCCGAAGGGCCTATTTATGTGCTGTATGTTTAGTTTAGTTTAGAGATACTGTGAGGAAACAGGCCCTTCGGGCCCACCCTGTCTGCACCGACCAGCGATCCCCGCTTATTAAACACTATCCTACACACACTAGGGATAATTTTACATTTATACATTTAAACCAAGCCAATTAACCTACAAACATACGTCTGTAGATTGTGGGAGGGAAACCGGAGATCTCGGAGAAAACCCGCGCAGGTCACGGGAGACGGTAACAAATTCCGTACAGACAGCGCCGTAGTCAGGATCTGACCCGGGTCTCCGGTGTTGTGAGGCAGCAGCTCCATGCGCTGCAACCACAATGCCTGATTGGTGTAGGGAAGTACTGGACACAGTGGGCCGCAGGGCGTGTTTCTTGTGCTGTGTGTCTCTGAAGCATAAAGCAGGGCGTCAGCAAGATGGTTTGGACTGCCAGGCTGGCCTTGTCCACAAGGGGAAATCCCTGTGAGTGGGCTATGAAAACCTCTCTCTTATTTATTCACACCACCCACCTGGACTTGCCATTTAGATTGAAAAATCCCCAGTGTGTTCAATCTTCCGTGACCTTGTACACCCATTGTGTTCTGACACGACACGAGCGAGTTCAGGTTAAGAGAGCGGGTGGAGGGCTGGCAAATGGAGTTTAGTGTGGAAAACATGTGAACTCATAGACTTCAGTCACAGAAGGAGACCTGATAGGAATATATAAAACGATGAGAGGCAGAGATAGGCTAGATGGAAAGGCCGTTTCCCCAGAGTGGAATTGTCAATTGCAGGGCCTAGCTCTAATTGTGAGAGAGACAATGTTTAAAAGACTTGTGCGGGCAAGTATTTTTACACAGAGTGGTTGATGTCAGGGGTGCTGGTGGAGGCAGATATTATAGTGGCATTCAGGAGGCTTTTAGACGGGTGGACAATAGGTGCAGGAGGAGGCCATTCGGCCCTTCGAGCCAGCACCGTGATTCAATGTGATCATGGCTGATCATCCCCAATCAGTACCCCGTTCCTGCCTTCTCCCCATATCCCCTGACTCCGTTATCATTAAGAGCCCTACCTAGCTCACTCTTGAAAGTATCCAGAGAACCGGCCTCCACCGCCCTCTGAGGCCGAGAATTCCACACTCACAACTCTCTGTGAGAAAAAGTGTTTTCTCGTCTCCATTCTAAATGGCTTACTCTTATTCTTAAACTGTGGCCCCTGGTTCTGGACTCCCCCAACATTGGGAACATGTTTCCTGTCTCTAGCGTGTCCAAACCCTTAATAATCTTATATGTTTCAATAAGGTTGCCTCTCATCCTTCTAAAATCCAGAGCGTACAAACCCAGCCATTCTCTCAGCATATGACAGTCCCGCCATCCCGGGAATTAACCTTGTAAACTTACGCTGCTCTCCCTCAATAGTAAGAATGTCCTTCCTCAAATTAGGGGACCAAAACTGCACACAATACTCCAGGTGTGGTCTCACTAGGGCCCTGTACAACTGAAGAAGGGGAGTGAAGCTGAATACAGAGGTGTAGTCAACGACTTTGTTGAGTGGTGTGGGCTGAATCACCTGCAGCTCAACACCGACAAGACTAAGGAGTTGGTGGTGGACTTTAGGAGGAGAGGACCACCACTGTCCCCTGTCTCCATCAGTGGTGTGGATGTGCACTTTATACAGGGAGTACAAATACCTCTGAGACAGAGAATTCCACAGACTCACAACTCTCTGTGAGAAAAAGTGTTTTCTCGTCTCCATTCTGAATGGCTTACCATTCTTAAACTGAGGCTCCTGGTTCTGGACTCCCCCAACATCAGGAACATGTTTCCTGTCTCTAGCGTGTCCAAACCCTTAATAATATATGTTTCAATAAGGTTGCCACTCGTCCTTCTAAAATCCAGAGTGTACAAGCCCTGAAGTCTGAAGAAGGGTTTCGGCCGGAAACATTGCCTATCTCCTTCGCTTCCTTAGATGCTGCTGCACCCGCTGAGTTTCTCCAGCCTTTCGTGTGTACCCCCAGTACAAATTCCTTAGAGTGTACCTGGACAGTAAACTGGACTGGTCCAGGAACGTTGAGGCCCTGTACAAGAAGGGACAGAGCCGGCTGTATTTTGTGAGAAGGTTCGGCTCCTCCAACATCTGCAGTGGGATGCTACAGATGTTCTACCAATCAGTGGTGGCCAGCGCCATCTTCTTCGCTGCCGTGTGCCGGGACACAGGGCGAAGGCTGCAGACGCCAACAGGATCAACAAACTCATCAGGAAGGCGGCTCCGTCCTGGGGGCGAGTTGGATTCATGGGAGGTTGGTCTTGGAGGGGAGGATGCTCCTCAAACTGCGGAGCATCCTGGACACTACACCTCACCCCCTCCATGACGCACTGGTCAACCTGAGGAGCACCTTCAGCAACAGACTGGTTCCACCAAAATGCAGCACACAACGCCACAGGAGATCCTTCTTCTCTGTGGCTATCAAACTATTTCCTCATCTCTGTTCTAAATGGCCTACCCCTTATTCTTAAACAGTGGCCCCTGGTTCTGGACTCCCCCAACATCAGGAACATCGGAACGTCAGATATAGATGACAAACAGCACAGGATATAGATGGGCCCAGCTCTGAACCCTGAGTCACACCAGCCTCCAGTCTGAGAAGCAACCTTCCATCATCACCCTCTGCTTCCTTCCATGGAGCCTATTTGCTATCCATTCAGCTATCTCTCCTTGGATCCCATGCGATCTAACCTTCCAGAGCAGCCTACCATGTGGAACCTTGTCGAATGCTTTGGTGAAATGTCCCCTCTGTCTCTATTCTCTACACCACAATGTATATACACTCTTTGCTCCTATCCATGGGCATATTTACACTGTGATGCACAGTGTAAAAAGTGGATAATTCCTGCAGGCCAGAGCTCGGGATGAGTGCCTGTAGTGCAAAGAAAGCCTGGGGCTGTAAGAGATTCCAAAGCAAAGAGCGCAACTGGAAGGGAGAGCTGGAAGGAACGAGTGGAGCAAACACTGAGAGAGATTAGCAGCGTTGCCTTAGGCAACAAAGTCTAGATCTGGCAGCAGCACAGGAAAGTTCCCTTCAGCCTCACAAATCCCTAACTCTGAGGAGAACCTTCCTTTATTCCATCTGTCCTGTATCTACTCTGTGTACCGCTTGATTGTAATCATGTCTTTCCGCTAGCTGGTAGCATGCAACAAAAGCTTCTCACTATACCTGGAAACTAAACTAAACTGAAACTTTGAAGTTGAGGCAGAGAAAGACCTAGTGGAGATCGGGCAGGGAAATGGAGCTGTGGTTAAGACCTGTCCGTTCCCTCCACAGATGCTGCCTGACCCGCTGAGTTCATCCAGCGCTTTGTGCTTTTCCCAGCGTGTGTCAGGAGTGTCTGGATAGACACTTGCACTGTCAGGCCAGAGAAGATGGTACAAAGGACAGTCAGCCAGCAGATGGGACTTGATCGGTCAGCAAAGACACGATGGGCTGAAGGGCATGTCTCTGTGCAAAGTGTGGAGCACAAGGGATTGCAGATGCACAAAACACACTGCTGGAGGAATTCAGTATCTGGGGAGGGAAATGGGCAGACAGCGTTTGGGTTGTGACCCTTCAAACTGAAATAAGGCTCAGATAGTGTCGATTGATACAGTTTTTTTGTCAAGGAAAAAGTATCTAGTACTGGAGAACAGTAATTTAAGGTGAGAGGGAACACATTTAAAGGGGATCTGAGGGGTAAGAGGGTGGTGAGTATCTGGAACGAGCTACCAGTGGAGAAACTAGCAGCGGGTACTACATTTAAAGATATGAAATATGGACCAACTCTCTGCTTCACAGATGCTGCTTGGCCTGCTGAGTTGCTCACCTCTTGCTCATTGTTATATTTGTGTGTTTCTATTTTGTTATAGAAAGTAGGGACAAACTTTTTTCCGTGGAGTTTTATTTATTTTTTGAAAGGCTAGAAGGGAACACAAGAATTTGATTAGTTTATTGTCACTGAGATACGGTGAAAAGCTTCTTTGTTGCGTGCTATCCTGTCAGCAGAAATACCGGACATGATTACAACCATGAGATTACAATCATGGAAGGTTAAGAAAAAGGCCAGAGGGGAGAGTTTATAAGAGCAGGATTAGGCCATTTCTACTCAACCATTCAATCATGCCTGATCTATCTTTCCCTCTCAATCCCATTCTCATGCCTTGACACATGTATTAATCGAGAATCAGTTCATCTCCGCCTTAAAAATACCATTTGACCTTGCCTCCACAGCTGTATGTGGCAATGAATTCCACAGATACACCACCCTCTGGCAGCACTGAGAGGAGGTGAATGCAACTTGAGTTGGAGAAATACTGGGAGTGGGGAATGTGCTGAAATGTGGGGAAGGGAGAGAGAAGGAGACCATCACTGAACCAAGTTGGTTTAACTTGACATTATGTTCAGTGCAGACATTGTGGGCCAAAGGCCTGGCTCCTCTGCTGTATTGTTTTATACTGAAGATAGACACAAAAATCTGGAGTAACTCAGTGGGACAGGCAGCACCTCTGGGGAAAAAAGGAATGGGTGATGTTACGGGTTGAGACCCTTCTTCAGACTGAGAGCCAGCTGGAGGGGAACTAGAGGAATAACAAGAGTACAAAGAATAAATGAACGAAAGGTATGAAGAGTACAAATCAAAGTGAGAGAGTTTATTGTCATGTGTCATATACAATTATAAAAGGACTGGACAGGCTAGATGCAGGAAAAATGTTCCCAATGTTGGGCGAGTCCAGAAACAGGGGCCACTGTCTTAGAATAAAGGGGAGGCCATTTAAGACTGAGGTGAGAAAAAAACTTTTTTACCCAGAGAGTTGTGAATTTATGGAATTCCCTGCCACAGAGGGCAGTGGAGGCCAATCACTGGATGGATTTAAGAGAGAGTTGGATAGAGCTCCAGGGGCTAGTGGAGTCAAGGGATATGGGGAGAAGGCAGGCACGGGTTATTGATAGCGGACGATCAGCCATGATCACAATGAATGGCGGTGCTGGCTCGAATCCTGCACCTATTTTCTACGTTTCTGTGTCCCTGATAGGACAATGCTTCAGCACACCAGAACATAGTAGGCACGAATACAGAACAGATCAGTGTGTCCATATATCATTAGCAGTGACTAGTGGGGTACCGCAAGGCTCAGTGCTGAGACCCCAGCTATTTACAATATATATTAATGATCTGGATGAGGGAATTGAATGCAACATCTCCAAGTTTGCGGATGACACGAAGCTGGGGGGCAGTGTTAGCTGTGAGGAGGATGCTAGGAGGCTGCAGGATGACTTGGATAGGCTGGGTGAGTGGGCAAATGCATGGCAGATGCAGTATAATGTGGATAAATGTGAGGTTATCCACTTTGGTGGCAAAAACAGGAAAGTAGACTATTATCTGAATGGTGGCCGATTAGGAAAAGGGGAGATGCAACGAGACCTGGGTGTCATGGTATACCAGCCATTGAAAGTAGGCATGCAGGTGCAGCAGGCTGTGAAGAAAGCGAATGGTATGTTGGCATTCATAGCAAAAGGATTTGAGTACAAGAGCAGGGAGGTTCTACTGCAGTTGTACAGGGTCTTGGTGAAGGCCACACCTGGAGTATTGCGTACAGTTTTGATCTCCTAATCTGGGGAAAGACATTCTCTCCATAGAGGGAGTACAGAGAAGGTTCACCAGACGGATTCCTGGGATGGCAGGACTTCCTTATGAAGAAAGACTGGATAGACTCGGCTTGTACTCGCTGGAATTTAGAAGATTGAGGGGTGATCTTATAGAGGCTTACAAAATTCTTAAGGGGTTGGACAGGCTAGATGCAGGAAGATTGTTCCCGATGTTGGGGAACTCCAGAACAAGGGGTCACAGTTTAAGGATAAGGGAGAAGTCTTTTAGGACCGAGATGAGAAGATCTTTTTTTCACACAGAGAGTGGTGAGGTCTGTGGAATTCTCTGCACAGAAGGTAGTTGAGCGCCAGTTCATTGGCTATATTTAAGAGGGAGTTGGATGTGGCCCTTGTGGCTAAAGGGATCAGGGGGTATGGAGAGAAGGCAGGTACAGGATACTGAGTTGGATGATCAGCCATGATCATATTGAATGGCGGCGCAGGCTCGAAGGGCTGAATGGCCTACTCTTGCACCTATTTTCTATGATTCTTTTGATTATATAAATAATATACACACATGAATAAATAAACTGATAAAGTGCAAATAAACAGATTATGGGCTATTAATGTTCAGAGTTTTTGTCCGAGCAGGTTTAATAGCCTGATGGCTGTGGGGAAGTAGCTATTCCTGGAACCGGGTCGTTGCAGTTCTCAGGCTCTGTACCTTTCTACCCGAAGGTAGCGGGGAGATGAGTGTGGGCCAGGGTGGTGTGGGTCTTTGATGATGCTGCCAGCCTTTTTGAGGCAGCGACTGTGGTAGATCCCCTCGATGGAAGGAAGGTCAGAGCCGATGATGGACTGGGCAGTGTTTACTACTTTTCGTAGTCTTTTCCGCTCCAGGGCGCTCAAGTTTCTGAACCAAGCCACGATGCAACCGGTCAGCAAGCTCTCTACTGTGCACCTGTAGAAGTTAGAGAGAGTCCTCCTTGACAAACCGACTCTCCGTAATCTTCTCAGGAAGTAGAGGCGCTGATGAGCTTTCTTAATGATTACATCAGTGTTCTCGGACCAGGAAAGATCTTCAGAGATGTGCACGCCCAGGAATTTGAAGCTCTTGACACTTTCCACCACGTGGAGCCCACAATGGTCTATTGTTGGCTGTGGAAAAACAAGGGGATAGAAGGAGCAGAACATTGCAGGACGGCAGTGAAAATAATACGATGAAGGGGAGAGAGAATGCAAGGGTGACGATATCAATATTCATACCGCTGGGTTATAAGCTGACCAAGTGGGGCTCATGTTGTCGACCTCCCCCCGTGGGAAAAAAAAAAAGAAAGAAAACAAAAAAAAGTGAACCCTGTCAACTGACTTCAGTCAGTGCGAACGACAACAAACGGAGACAGCTGGGGGTGGGGGGGGGGGGGGGGGGGGGGGGGGGGGGGGGTTGGGGGGGGGGGGGGGGGGGGGGGGGGGGGGGGGGGGGGGGGGGGCAGCGCCGCAGCTTGGCGCCCAACCCGAAGCATGCGCCCTTTTTAGGGCGGGCACCTACGGATGTCGAACCGGATGGCATCACCCTGCTGCGGACTTCTGTTGCCTCAAACGCAAGAAGAAGAAGAAGCTGACCCAGCGAAATAAAGAGATGCTGTTCCTCAAATTTGGGTGTGGCCTCACTCTGACAGTGGAGGAGGAGCGGAACAGACAGGTCAGTATGGGAATGGGAAGGGGAGTTCAAGTGTAAACTAGTATCTGCAGTTCCTTCCAACACTGTAATATTTTATGTACCAGCACCAACTCAAAGGCCTGTGTCCTTTGCCACAACGATGACTTCTGCAGTTGTACAGGTCCCTAGTGAGATCACACCTGGAGTATCAGTTCTGGTCCCCTAATTTGAGGAAGGACATTCTTGTTATTGAGGGAGTGCAGTGTAGGTTTACAAGATTAATTCCCGGGATGGCAGGACTGTCATATGCTGAGAGAATGGAGCGGCTGGGCTTGTATTCGCTGGAATTTAGAAGGATGAGAGAGGGATCTTATTGAAACATATAAGATTATTAAGGGCTTGGACACGCTAGAGGCAGGAAACATGTTCCTGATGTTGGGGGAGTCCAGAACCAGGAGCCATAGTTTAAGAATAAGGTGTAAGCCATTTAGAACGGAGATGAGGAAACACTTTTTCTCACAGAGGTGTGAGTCTGTGAAATTCTCTGCATAGGGCTCTTAAAGATAACGGAGTCAGGGGATATGGGGAGAAGGCAGGAACGGGGTACTGATTGGGGATGATCAGCCATGATCACATTGAATGGCGGTGCTGGCTCGAAGGGCTGAATGGCCTACTCCTGCACCTATTGTCTATTGTTTATTGACTGTAGATCATGGAGTTTGGTATGGGTGTACAGAGATACAATGGTGGTGTTTGCATTTTCTCCCGTCAAAGCGTTCTATGTAGGCAGTGCAAAGAGAAAACAGCAGAGTGCAGAATATCGTGTTGAGGCATTACAGAATTGCACTTACAGAGTGGGAACACATTTTAAAAGTGCAAGCTCCACAATGAGGTAGATTGGAAGATCAGAATTACACTCTATCTTATAGGTGGGCCATTCATCATCATCATCGGCGGTCACTCGAAACGAGTATGACTGTCCTCTTATGGAGGATGCCTGTGCGTGACTTTGTTTAACGTGGGGAGACTGGTGCACAGACAGCCACCCCACGGTCCTTGACTGATCTGGGTCAGGATCCAGTGGCATGGAGTCCAAGACGACCGGAGACCTTCATCCGCTTTCCCAGCCGTTGTGACGCTCCACTAAGGTCAGCCATCGTCCTCCGCCTGTTCCACCGTTGAGGTCTGGGTTGGATTGCTCTTTGTCTGAGACCTCCCCCTCGACCTTACCGCCATGGGTGGCCCTACCAGGAGCATCGCTCCAGACGGCATCGCTCTCAGGATCTCAGGACCATACAAGCTTCTCCACCGCGACAAGGTGACAATCCACGGAGAAGAGATATGGGCCATTCAATAGACGGATAACAGCGGGGAAGAAGCTGTTCCTGAATCCGGTGGTGCGCACTTTCAAGCTTCTGTGTTTTCTGCCTGATGGGAGAGGGGAGGAGAGGGAAAGACCAGGGTGTGAGTGGTCCTTGATGTTATTGGCTGCTTTCCCAAGGCAGCGTGAAGTCTAGATGGAGTTGATGCTGGTCAATGTGGTCTGTATGACGGACTGGGCCACATCTACAATGGTGGGGAGTGTGGTCTGTGTGGGACTGGGCCACATCTACAATGGTGGGGTGTGTGGTCTGTGTGGGACTGGGCTACATCTACAATGGTGGGGAGTGTGGTGTGTGTGGGACTGGGCCACATCTACAATGGTGGGGAGTGTGGTGTGTGTGGGACTGGGCTAATCTCAGTGGTGGGGAGTGTGGTCTGTGTGGGACTGGGCTACATCTACAGTGGTGGGGAGTGTGGTCTGTGTGGGACTGGGCTACATCTACAATGGTGGGGGTGTTGGTGTGTGTGGGACTGGGCTACATCTACAGTGGTGGGGAGTGTGGTGTGTGTGGGACTGGGCTACATCTACAGTGGTGGGGAGTGTGGTGTGTGTGGGACTGGGCCACATCTACAATGGTGGGGAGTGTGGTGTGTGTGTGGGACTGGGCTACATCTACAGTGGTGGGGAGTGTGGTGTGTGTGTGGGACTGGGCTACATCTACAGTGGTGGGGAGTGTGGTGCGTGTGGGACTGGGCCACATCTACAATGGTGGGGAGTGTGGTCTGTGTGGGACTGGGCTACATCTACAGTGGTGGGGAGTGTGGTGCGTGTGGGACTGGGCCACATCTACAATGGTGGGGAGTGTGGTCTGTGTGGGACTGGGCTACATCTACAGTGGTGGGGAGTGTGGTCTGTGTGTGGGACTGGGCTACATCTACAGTGGTGGGGAGTGTGGTGTGTGTGGGACTGGGCTACATCTACAGTGGTGGGGAGTGTGGTGTGTGTGGGACTGGGCCACATCTACAATGGTGGGGAGTGTGGTGCGTGTGGGACTGGGCCACATCTACAGTGGTGGGGAGTGTGGTGTGTGTGGGACTGGGCTACATCTACAGTGGTGGGGAGTGTGGTGCGTGTGGGACTGGGCCACATCTACAGTGGTGGGGAGTGTGGTGCGTGTGGGACTGGGCCACATCTACAGTGGTGGGGAGTGTGGTGCGTGTGGGACTGGGCCACATCTACAGTGGTGGGGAGTGTGGTGTGTGTGGGACTGGGCTACATCTACAGTGGTGGGGAGTGTGGTGTGTGTGTGGGACTGGGCCACATCTACAATGGTGGGGAGTGTGGTGTGTGTGGGACTGGGCTACATCTACAGTGGTGGGGAGTGTGGTGTGTGTGTGGGACTGGGCTACATCTACAGTGGTGGGGAGTGTGGTGTGTGTGTGGGACTGGGCCACATCTACAGTGGTGGGGAGTGTGGTGTGTGTGGGACTGGGCTACATCTACAGTGGTGGGGAGTGTGGTGTGTGTGGGACTGGGCTATAGCCACAATGCTGTACAATTTCTTGCGATCTTGGGCGGAGTAAGTTGCCAAACCAACCTGTGATGCATCGGCAGAGGTTGGTAAGAATAGTTGGAGAAACGCCACGTTTGTTGATTGAATCACTAAATCTGACTAATTAATCCTGTCGTCACCCCTCTTGCTTTGTAGATGCTCAATTAAAACAACTTTTAAACCGATCATTTAGAGTCACAGAGTGATACAGTGTGGAAACGGGCCCTTCGCCCCAACTAGCCCACACCGGCTAACATGTCCCAGCTACACTAGTCACACCTGCCTGCGTTTGGTCCATATCCCTCCAAACCTGTCCTATCCATGTACCTGTCTAACTGTTTCTTAAATGGTCAACTACCTCCCCTGGCAGCTTGTTCCATACACCTACCACCCTTTGTGTGAAAAAGTTACCCTGCAACCTCATATTAAGTTTTATCCCCCTTTACCTTAAACCTATGTCCTCTGGTCATTTCTAAAGAAACGTAGAAACATAGAAATTAGGTGCAAGAGTAGGCCATTCGGCCCTTCGCCTGCACCGCCATTCAATATGATCATGGCTGATCATCCAACTCAGTATCCCGTACCTGCCTTCTCTCCATACCCCCTGATCCCTTTAGCCACTAGGGCCACATCTAACTCCCTCTTAAATATAGCCAATGAACTGGCCTCAACTACCTTCTGTGGCATAGAATTCCAGAGACTCACCACTCTCTGTGTGAAAAATGTTTTCCTCATCTCGGTCCTAAAGGAATTCCCCCTTATCCTTAGACTGTGACCCCTTGTTCTGGACCTCCCCAACATCGGGAACAATCTTCCTGCATCTAGCCTGTCCAACCCCTTAAGAATTTTGTAAGTTTCTATAAGATCCTGTTTGAAGAGTTTGAAAATTATTCCACATCTGAGTCCGTCAGTACTGCTCCTCCCACGGTTCGGCACTTCCTACTGAGGCACAATGTTATGAACACATTGATGGGAAGAAGAACGTTACTGAACAACGCAGTATGATGTGAAGGAAAGAACTGTAGATGCTGGTTTACACCGAAGATAGACACAAAATGCTGGAGTAACAGTGGGACAGGCAGCATCCCTGGAGAGAAGGAATGGGTGACGTTTTGGTTCGAGACCCTACTTCAGATTGAAGGAATGGGTGAGGTTTTGGGTCGAGACCCTTCTAGAGATGCTGCCTGTCCTGCTGAGTTACTAATGCATTATCATTGTCTTCCAACACAAACAGCCAGGTAGATGTGCGTGCGAGCTGGATACTCTGAGGGAGTCCGTGCTTCAAGCACTAGGTGGCAGTCCAAGCTGGGGGCTTCACTGAGTCACCACAGTCTCCACTTACACTTGCAACCTGGGATATGTTGCTGCTGCTGCCCCTGCCTTGTGCCCGCGGGTCATAGACTTGCAATCAGGATAATTTATAGACCAGTGCTTGCAAATGGGATGAGAGCAGACAGGTGTGTGGGAAGGAACTGCAGGCGCTGGTTTACACCGAGGATTGATACAAAATGCTGGAGTAACTGTCCCGTTAAGTTACCCCAGCGATTTGTGTCTATCTTAACAATAGTCAGGTACCTTGTGGGGTGGGAGATTGCAACATTCGCTTGGTCCACTCTGTTTCGACGAATGCCATCAACCTGGCGTGCACAATCAGAAGATCAAACAGTTCATTGTTCTTTATCTCTCCACATCACCGTCTATATCTCTCGTTTCCCTGATCCCTGACCAGTCTGAAGAAGGGTCTCGACCCGAAACGTCGCCTATCTCCTTCGCTCCTTAGATGCTGCTGCACCCGCTGAGTTTCTCCAGCCTTTTGTGTGCCATCAAACAGAACATGTTGTCTCCCACGTTAGGCTGAGCACGCCGCACGCAAGAAGAAGTGGGTGCCTGATGCCCATGTTGGATTAGAGGACTCTGTATTGTATGGCCCTACCACAATGAACGACAGTTACTAGTTACGTAAAAGGGCAGCGGGTAGAGCTGCTGCCTCACAGCGCTAGAGACCCCGGTTCTATCCTGACTATGGGCGCTGTCTGTACGGAGTTTGTACCTTCTCCCCGTGACCGCGTGGGTTTCTCCAGGTGCTCTGGTTCTCCCCCACGTCTGTAGGCTAATTAGCTTGGTGCAATTGTAAATTGCCCCTAGTGTGTGTAAGATAGTGTTCGTGTGCGGTCATCTCTGGTCGGCGCGGACCTGGGTGGGTGAAAGGCCCGTTTCTGCGCTGTATCTCTAAACTAAACTAAATAAAAGATACAACTGGCCAGCACAGGAGCATACTGACTGGTTGCATCGTAGCCTGGTTCGATAACTTGAATGTCCAGGAGCAGAAAAGGATGCAGAAAGTTGTGACCACTGCCTGGTCCATCACCGGCGCTGACCTCCCCACCATCGAGGGGATCTATCGCAGTCGCTGCCTCAAAAAGGCAGCCAGCATCATCAGAGACCCACACCATCCTGGCCACACACTCATCTCTCCGCTACCATCGGGAAGAAGGTACAGGAGCCTGAAATCTGGAACATCCAGGTTCAGGAACATACTCTTCCCCACAGCCTTCAGGCTATTAAACTCAACATCAAACAAACTCTGAACAATAACAGCCTATTGCATTTTATCTGTTTATTTATCGTGTATATATATATGGTCTATGATATATAGACACACTGAACTTGTATCTCCTGTTCTGTATTATGTTTCCATATTCTGTTGTGCTGCAGCAAGCAAGAGTTTCATTGTCCTATCCGGGACACACGACACTAAAACCCTCTTGACTTGAATAGGTCCCTGGGCCTACAATGATTGTGCTGGCCGTGTTGCCAATCTAACTAACACACCTGCCTGTATATCCCTAAATCCATCTATCACTTCATGAGTGTCTCAGTAATTCTTAAATGCCACGGCCATCTCTTCCTCCTCCACCTCCCCTGGCGTCATATTCCAGACACTCACCGCCCTCTGTGTAGGTAGACAAAAATGCTGGAGAAACTCAGCGGGTGAGGCAGCATCTATGGAGCGAAGGAATAGGTGACGTATCGGGTCGACACCCTTCTTCAGACTGGGGGGGGGGGGTGGGAAGAAGAAAGGAAGAGGCGGAGACAGTAGGCTCTGGGAGAGCTGGGAAGGGGAAGGGAAGGAGGGAGAAAGCAAGGACTACCTGAAATTGGAGAAGTCAATGTCCATACTACACAAGTCAAATATGAGGCGCTGCTCCTCCACTTTATGGTAGGATTCACTCTGGCCACGGAGGAGGCCCAGGACAGAAAAGTCGGATTCGGAATGGGAGGGAGAGTTTTATTATTGTCAGACCAAAGGGTCTCGACCCGAAACGTCACCTATTCCTTCGCTCCATAGATTCTGCCTCGCCCGCTGAGTTTCTCCAGCATTTTTGTCCACCTTTGATTTTTCCAGCATCTGCAGTTCCTTCTTAAGGGCCAAAACAAGGTAGATTGGAGGATTGGAAACATCGTTAGCAAATGAGAAGATTGAGTCTGATAACGAATAACGTCTCATAAAATCCTTTAAGATTCCTCCCACTCACCTTAACCTACCTCCTCTAGTATTTGATATTTCCATCCTGGGGGTAAAGACTAACTGTCTACCCTCTATACGGTTTTCACAATTTTACGTACTTTTATCAGGTCGAATAGTGAAAGGCCGGGATAGAGTGGATGTGGAGAGGATGTTTCCACTAGAGGGAGAGTCTAGGACCAGAGGGCACAGCCTCAGAATTAGAGGACGTTCCTTTAGGAAGATGAGGAAGAATTTCTTCAGCCAGAGGGCGGTGAATCTGTGGAATTCTTTGCCACAGATGGCTGTGGAGGCCACAAGTCAGTGGGTATTTTTAAGGCAGTGATAGATAGATTCTTGATTAGTATGGGTGTCATCTTTTTACGCTCCAAAGAAAATGATCAAAGTTTGTCCAATCTCTCCTTGTGCTAAAGCTCTCTAATCCAGGCAACACTGGAGAGCCTCATCTGCACCTTGTCCAATGCCCCCGTATTCTTCCTGTAATGGGGGCATCAGAGTTACTCCAGGAAACCTCATGCTGTGGGATCTTTAATGTCTACTGCAGAGTGTAGATAGACATTGGCTATAATGCACCAGTACCGGTCAACCCCCCCCCCCCCCCCACAGACAAGTGCGTACCCCTCACCCCCCCTCCCCCCCACACAGTGCTGTACTCCCTCACCCCCCCCCCCCCCAAAAACACAGTGCTGTACTTCCCTCACCCCCCCCCCCCCCACACAAAAAGTGGGGGGGGGGGGGGGTGGTGGGGGGCTGTACTCCCTCACCCCCCCCCCCCCACACAGGCTGTACTCCCTCACCCCCCCCCCCACACAGTGCTGTACTCCCTCACCCCCCCCACACAGTGCTGTACTCCCCTCACCCCCCCCCCACACAGCGCTGTACTCCCTCACCCCCCCCCCCCCACCAGTGCTGGTACTCCCTCACCCCCCCCACACAGTGCTGTACTCCCTCACCGCCCCCCCACACAGTGCTGTTCCCTCACCCCTCACCCCCCCCCCCACACAGTGCTGTACTCCCTCACCCCCCCCCCCACAGTGCTGTACTCCCTCAAAGCCCCCCCCCCACACACATGCAGTACTCCCTCACCCCCCCCCCCACGTCAGTACTCCCGTCACACCCCCCCCCCCAACAAGGGGCTGCTCCTCACCCACCCCCCCACAGTGCTGTACTCCCTCACCCCCCCCCCAAACACAGTGCTGTACTCCCTCACCCCCCCCCACCCCCCCCCACCCCCCCCCCCAGTGCTGTACTCCCTCACCCCCCCCCCACACATGTGCTGTACTCCCTCACCCCCCCCCCCCCACACAGTGCTGTACTACCCTCACCCCCCCCCCACACAGTGCTGTACTCCTCACCCCCCCCCCCACACAGTGCTGTACCCCCTCACCCCCCCCCCCACATACAGTCTGTACATTCCCTCACCACCCCCCCCACACAGCGCTGTAACTCCCCACCCCCCTCCACAGTGCTGTCTCCCTCACCCCCCAGCACAGTGCACTGTAGTGCTGTACACCCTCCCCCCCCCCCCACACAGTGCTGTACTCCCTCACCCCACCCCCACAGTGATGCTACCCTCACCCCACACAGCCCAGTACGCCCCACCCCCCCCCCCCACACAGACTCCCTCACCCCCCCCCCCCCCACACAGCGCTGTACTCCCTCACCCCCCCCCCCCACACAGTGCTGTACTCCCTCACCCCACCCCCCCCACACAGTGCTGTACCCCCACCCCCCCCCACACACAGTGCTGTACACCCCCCCCACGCAGTGCTGTAACTCCCCGTCACGGTGACTGTACCCCCCACCCCCCCCACACAGTGCTGTACTACAACCCCCCCCCCCCACACAGTGCTGTACTCCCCCCCCACCCCCAACCACAGCGCTGTACTCCCTCACCCCCCCCCCACAGTGCTGTACCCCCACCCACCCCCACTGTACCCCTCACCCCCCCCCCCCCCACACAGTGCTGAACTACCCTCACCCCCCCCACACAGTGCTGTACGCCCTCTCCCCACAGTGCTGTACTACACCTCACCCCCCCCCACACAGGTGCTGTACTCCCCCTCATTCCCCCCGCCCCCCACACAGTGCTGTACTCCCTCCCCCCCGATATTGTAATAACGGCGTGGTTATTCGCGTATGATTACATAATTTTTTTGTGCTGTACTCCCTCACCCCCCCCCCCCACACCTCCCCTCCACCCCCCCCCCCCCACAGCGCTGTACTCCCTCACCCCCCCCAACACACTGTACTCCCTCACCCCCCCCACACACACTCCCCACACCCCCCCTACACACTGTACACCCCCCCCCACACAGTCCCCCTCACCCCCCCCACACAGTACTTCCCTCAACCCCCCCCACAGCAGTGCTGTACTCCCTCACCCCCCCCCCCCCCACCAGTAATCCCCACCCCCCCCACCAGTACTCCCTCAACTCCCCCCCACACGCGCTGTACCCCCCCCCCCCCCCCCCCCCACACAGTGCTGCTGTACTCCCTCACCCCCCCCCCCCCTCACACGTGGTAACTCCCTCACCCCCCCTCCCACAACCAGTTTTTGTTCTGTACTCACCCCCCCCCCCCACACAGTGCCTCACCCCCCCCCACACAGTGCTGTACTCCCTCACCCCCCCCACACAGGGTCTGTACTCCCTCACCCCCCCCCACAGTGCTGTAACGGCGGTCCCCTCACCCCCCCCACACATTGCCTTTCCTCACCCCCCCACAGTGCTGACACGCCCCCCCCCAACAGTGCTGTACCCCTCTATCCCCCCCCCCACACAGTGCCCCCCCACCCCCCACCCCCCCGCGTCCCGCCACACAGTGCAGTACTCACTCACCCCCCCCCCCCACCAGTGCTGTACCCCCACCCCCCCCAGCACTCCCTCACCCCCCCCCCCACAGTGCTGTACTCCCTCACCCCCCCCCACACAGGGGCGTGCAGTACTCCCTCTCCAACCTCTACCCCTCACCCCCCACAGTGCCCCCCACCCACCCTCCCCCTAACAGTGCTGTACTCCTCAACCCCCTCCCCCCGCCACCCCAACAGTGCGTACTCCCTCACCCCCCGACGGGGGGAGAAGTGGGGTGAGGTTTATAAAAGAAAAGAGGGGTGCCATAAAGCATAAAAAACCGAAAAAGGAACTTTAATAACCAAATATCACAGTCAAAAAACTTTCCACCCACAACACACCCCCCCCCCCCAAAAAACACACACAGTGCCCCCCTGCACACCCACCCCAAACAACACAACCCCCCCCCCCAACAACAAAACATACACACAAAACCACAGGATCTCCCTCCCCCTCCCACACAGTGCTGGCACAGTGCAGAAAACCACACCCACCAACCCACATATACACAACCCAAAAACCCCGCCCCCCTGTTACCCACACCTCCCCACCCTGACCCACACAGCGCACCCCAAATCTAGGTAGGGGGGTGGATTGAGGCTGGGATGGGGGGGTGGTTGGGGCGGGTGAGGCTGGGGGTGGTGGGAGCCACACACCGGGGGGGTGTGGTGGCAGGTTGGGGGGGGGGGGTTGTGGGGGGTGGTGAGGGGTTGGGGGGGGTACGACCGAATACCCAAAACCCACCCCACTGTGGGCGTGGTGGGTTTGTTTGTGGTGTGTTGAGGGTGAGGGTGTGTTATCTCCCTCACCCCCCCCCCACCCCCCACCCCCACTGTACTCCCCCGTGCGTACCCCCCCCCCCCACACACCCCCCCACTGCCTCCCCTCACCCCCCCCACACCCCCCCCCCCCCCCACAAGTGCCTCTCACACCCCCCCCCCACCCCCCCACACAGTGCTACTCCCTCACCCCCCCCGTACTCCCTATCCCACGCCTCTCTCACCCCCCCCCACATCCTCCCCACACAGTGCTGTACTTCCCTCACCCCCCCCCCCCACACCCCCCACCCCCCCCCACAGTGCCTTTCCCCACCCCCCCCCCCCCACACAGGTGCTGTACTCCCTCACCCCCCCCCCCACACAGTGCTGTACTCCCCTCACACCCCCCCCCCCCACACAGTGCTGTACTCCCACACCCCCCCCCCACACAGTTGCTGTACTCCCCTCACCCCCCCCCCCACCCCCACACAGTGCTGTACTCCCTCACCCCCCCCACACCCCCTCCCTCACCCCCCCCCCCCCCCCCACACAGTGCTGACTCCCTCACCCCCCCCCACACAGTGCTACTCCCTCACCCCCCCCCCCACACAGTGCTGTACTCCCTTACACCCTCCCCCCCCCACACACAGTGTGTACTCCTCACCCCCCCCCCCCACACAGTGCTGTACTCCCTCAACCCCCCCCCCCCACTCCTGTACTGTACTCCCTCACCCCCCCCCCCCCACACACTGTGTACTCCCTCACCCCCCCCCCCACACTGTATCCCCCACCCCCCCCACACAGTGCTGTACTCCCTCACCCCCCCCCCACCCCTGCTGTACTCCCTCACCCCCCCCCCACACAGTGCTGTACTCCCTCACCCCCCCCCCCCCCTCACACACTGTGCACACCCCCCCCACACAGTCTGTACCCCCTCACCCCCCCCCCCACACACACAGTGCTGTACTCCCTCACCCCCCCCCCACACAGTGCTGTACTCCCTCACCCCCCCCCCCACACTGTGCTGTACTCCCTCACCCCCCCCCCCCACACAGTGCTGTACTCCCTCACCCCCCCCCCACACAGTGCTGTACTCACCCTCACCCCCCCCCCCACACACAGTGCTGTACTCCCTCACCCCCCCCCCACACACACACAGTGCTGTACTCCCTCACCCCCCCACCCTCCCCCCCCCGTACTCCCTCACACAGGCGCGGAGTTGATAGCCTTGGACATTCACACGGTGAAAATATTGTGTCCCCTTTGAATCTTTTCCGGGGAAGAGTTCCCTCCTTGACCTGACCCACTCTCATCGCACCCCACCAATAATCACCCAGCATGTGTTCCGCAGAGATGATAGCTATTATACAGCAGAAGGTTTGAAGGTACCGATCAGATTTCAGAGCAACATCTTGTCGCCAGCCACAGATTTCCAACTGGAGTAGCATATGTGGGGGGGGGGGGAGAGCATGACCAGAATGTAATCGTCTCAATCTGACTACCTACCAGCAGCATTTTATTAAATGTCAGCTGCACAAAACCTTTCCAAGCCGTGCTTGAGAGAGTGAGTGTTGCGAAAGTGCTTAAAGAAAGAGGATTTGAAATGTCCGTCTGCACAGATGTGGTATCGTTATGAATTTTTGGAATGCTTGATGTTCCACTGATTAGTGAGCAAGAGTGCTTTGAAAAGCGTTCTGTTAACATAGTGGCTGCTGATTTTAAATGATGGGGCTGGTGTCTCTGATGGCCTGTTCACAGTGGTGTCTCTGATGGCACAGTTCACAGTGTACTGATACAGGATAAGGGAATAATGTTTACTGCAAGGTAAAGTCTGAACAAAGATCGTCTGAAGGTTTCCAATCAGGAGATAGTAGTTCAGGACCACTCTCTAGTTGATGAGAGGACGGTTCAGTTGCCTGATAACAGCTGAGAAGAAACTGCCCCTGAATCTGGAGGTGTGCGTTCGTTTTCACACTTCTGTACCTCTTGCCCGATGGGAGAGGGGAGAAGAGGGAGTGACCGGGGTGAGACTGGTCCGTGATGATGCTGCTGGCCTTGCCGAGGCAGCGTGAGGTGGAGATGGAGGCGATGGGAGGGAGGTTGGTTGATGCGTTGAACGTCTGCAGTAAGATGCTGCAGCTGTTCTACCAATCGGTGGTAGCCAGTGTCATCTTCGTCGCTGGGGCAGCAGATGCCAAGAGGGTCAACAAACGCATCAGGAAGGCTGGCTCCGTTCTGGGGGCGCGGTTGGATTCATGGGAGTTGGCCTTGGAGGGGAGGATGCTTCCCAAACTGCGGAGCATCCTGGACAATACAGCTCATCCCCTCCATGACGCACTGGTCAACCTAAGGAGCACCTTCAGCAACAGACTGGTTCCACCAAGATGCAGCACAGAACGCCACAGGAGATCCTTCTTCCCTGTGGCTCTCAAACTGTACAACTCCTCCTCCTTCTGTCATGGGGTAGCCTGACTCCCTTCCCCTCCTTCCCCCCACCTCCGCAATCTTCGCACATTCCCAATCCTTTCCGCTCGTCACTTTCATCTCATGTATCTTGTGCTCATGACTGTTGGCAGATCAGTTTCCTTCCTGGGATAAATAAGGTTCTATCGCGTAGTGATGGTCTGGGCTGCGTCCACAGTGATTTCTTGTGGTTTTGGACGGAGCTGTTCCCAAACCAAGCTGTGATTCATCCCAATAATATGCTTTCTATGGCGCATCTGTAGAAGCTGTTGAGAGTTGTAGTGGACATGCTGAACTCCCCAAGCCTTCTAGGGAAGTAGAGGCGTTGTTGGGCTTTCTTGGCCCTTGCTTATGGGTGGTCCAGGAGAAGTTGGTGATCATGTTTACTCCTGCCCCCTCTGTCCTCATGTCCCTGGTACAGGGTCAAAAACACTTCTTCTATTCACTTCCTGCACGATCAGTTCTGGTCGCCATGTTATAGGCAAGATGCCATTAAAGTAGAAAGAGTTCAGAAAAGATTTACGATTATATTTCCAGAACTCACTACATGGAGATGCTGGGCAAGTTAGGACTTTATTCCTTGGAGCACAGGAGGATGAGGGATGATTTAAAGAGGCATATTAAATCATGAGGGGGACAGGGTGAATGCATTAGTCTATTTCCTAGGACAGGGCAATCAAGAACTTGAGGACAAGGTTTGTTGAGAGGGGAAAGATTTTATAGGAACTTGAGGGGCAATGTTTTCACACAGATGATGTATATATGTACCAAACTGCCACAGGACGTAGTTGAGGCAGGTACTGCAACAATATTTAAAAGACATTTGCACAGGTACACGGATATGCAAGTTTGTGAGGGATATAGGGCAGAATGCGGGCAGGTGGAACTAGTGTAGATGAGGCATCTTGGTCAGCATGAACGAGTTGGGCCGAAGGGCTTGTTTCCCTGCTCGGTGACTCTGCTGCTGAGACATGACTGAGATGCCAATGTCAATAAGAGTAACATTCAACAGGGAACATCACACAATCTGGACATCCTGTCTCCAAATGCTAATTGTTATCTTTGCTAATTTATGCTCAACTTTAAGAAGCAACGAAAGGAGGAAAGTTGAGCATAGTTTGCGATTTGTTTCCTGGTGCCATCCAGCGCAGAGCAAGCCTGCTGGTGCCAAAGCATGAGGCAAGTGTGTGAGTTGGGGCCTGTGGTGCTTGGTGTAGATCGTAGGAGGAATCTGGTCCTCACAGCTTCTCCAGCAATACTCCCTGGCCAAGGCGTGTCTCCCTCCCGAACACGCCCGCTCCAGTCTTGGGCACGTGTGACACTGTGCCCACCTCATGCCCACAAGGACAGCGCAGTGACGCAGTGGGTAGAGCTGCTGCCTTCCAGCGCCAAGGCCGGCTGCCAACCTGTACGGGGTTTGTTTGTTCTCCCTGGGACCTGTGTGGGTTGTCACCAGTCGCTCCGGTTTCCTCCTGCATTCCGAATACATGTAAGTTTGTAGATAGATAAAAATGCTGGAGAAACTCATCCAGTGAGGCAGCATCTATGGAGCGAAGGAATAGGTGACGTTATGGGTCAAGACCCTTCTTCAAACGTCACCTATTCCTTCGCTCCATAGATGCTGCCTCACCTGCTGAGTTTCTCCAGCTTTTTTTGTCTACCTTTGATTTTTCCAGCATCTGCAGCTCTTTCTTCAACAAGTTGGTAGGTTAATTTGCTTCTGTAAGTTGCGCCTAGTGTTTAGGGAGTGGATGGGAAAGTGGGATAGCATAGAACTAGTGGACAGGTTGGCGTGGACTCGCTGTGCTGAGTGACCTGTATCTACGCTGTATCTCTAAAACTAAAACTGAAATCCAAGTTCAACTTCAACTTCAAGTTCAGAACTGCCAACCCTAGATTCGTCCCCATTACCCCATGGTTCCTTATAGCTGTGTGTGTGCGTGTGTTCCTCAAACATCCTTCAACTCTTCGCAAACGACACCAAAGACTCGTCAAGCTCCACAGCATGGAAACAGGCGCTTCAGTAAACCTTGTCACACTGGGCAGGTTTCATTTACCTGCATTTGGCCTTTAACCCACCAAACCTGTCCAAATGTATTTTACAAATTGTAATTGTAGCCTGCTTCTAGAGCTTCCTCTGGCAGCTTGTTCCAGACACGTACCATCTACTGAGCAAAACACTTGCCCGAGGTTCTTCTTAAATCTCTCCCCTCTCACATTAAACCCATGCCCTCTGTTTTAGAATCTTCTACCATGGGGGTGGGGGGGGGGGGGGGGGGGGGGCGGGAAGCAGCAGGAGTTGGGAGTCTGATCAAACCACTGTCCCACAAGCCCTGTCCCTCTTTTGTAAGATCCCACCTGAACCAACCTGGTCTCCCGGTTGCTGGACACTTTCATTCTCCTTCCCATTCCCACACTGACCTTTCTGTCCTCTGTCTCCTCCATTGTCAGAGTGCAGCTAAATGCAAATTGGAGGAACAACATCTCATATTTTGCTTGGGCAGTTTACAGCCCAGTGGTATGATTATTGATTTCCCTCACTTCAGGCAGCCCCGGCATTCCCGCTCTCTCTATCCCTCCCTCACCCAAGTTGCACCAGCTTCTCATTTCACCCAACAAACAGCTGACAATGGCCTGTTTCCGTTATCATCGTTACTTTTTTGCATATCTTTAATTCATTGTTCTTTATCTCTCCACATCACCGTCTATATATCTCGTTTCCCTTATCCCTAACCAATCTGAAGAAGGGTCTCGACCCGAAACCTCGCCCATTCCTTCTCTCCAGAGATGCTGTCCCACTAAGTTACTCCAGCTTTTTGAGTCCATCTTCGGTTTAAACCAGTATCTGCAGTTCCTTCTTACTGTACATAGCCACCTACCCTTAACGTCCATGCAATAAGAGTGTTCGTTTGTCACAGGCACTGGATGTGAACTGGAACAATGAAAGTCTATCTGCAGCAGGTTCTCTGGCACAATGGATGCGTTGACCAGCGTGCAGAGAAGATTTGCCAGGATGTTGCCAGGACTCGTGGACCTGAGCTATAAGGAGCGGCAGAGCAGGCTAAGACTTTATTATTTGGAACGCGGGAGGACAAGTGGTGTACAAAATCATGAGAGGAATAGATAGGGTGAATGCACAGGGTAGAAGAATGAATAAACAGAGGGCATCGGTTTAAGGTGAGCGGGGAAAGATTTAATAGGAACCTGAGGGGCAACGCTTTTACGCAAATTGTGGTAGGGACAGGCTGCCCAGAGGTAGACGAGGCAGGTACTATCACAATAGTTAAAAAACACTTGGACAGGTACATGGGAAGGATATGTTTAGAGGGATGTTGGCCAAATGCTGGTAGGTGGGGGTATTGTAGATGGGCCATGTTGGTCAGCGTGGGCAAGTTGGGCTGAAGGGCCTGTTACCGTGTTGTATGACTGTATGTTATTATAGTACCTGCCTCAACTACCTCGTTTCATAGTCCATAGTCTGTGGAGAGGATGTTTCCACTAGTGGGAGAGTCTAGGACCAGAGGTCATACCCTCAGAATTAAAGGTCGTTCCTTTAGGAAGGAGATGAGGAGGAATTCTGCAGTTGTGCAGGGCCCTAGTGAAACCACGCCTGGAGTATTGCGTGCAGTTTTGGTCCCCTAATTTGAGGAAGGACATTCTTGCTATTGAGGGAGTGCAGCGTAGGTTCACAAGGTTAATTCCCAGGATGGCATGACTGTCATATGCTGAGAGAATGGAGCAGCTGGGCTTGTACACTCTGGAGTTTAGAAGGGTGAGAGGGCATCTTATTGAAACATTTAAGATTATTAAGGGTTTGGACACGCTAGAGGCAGGAAACATGTTCCCGATGTTGGGGGAGTCCAGAACCAGGGGCCACAGTTTAAGAATGGGTGGGCCATTTAGAACGGAGACGAGAGTTGTGAGTCTGGAATTCTCTGCCTCATTAGGCGGTGGAAGCCGATTCTCTGAAGCTACGGAAGACCGCGGGAATGCGGGTAGCGGGCGGCCGTGGATTTCGCCTTCTGAGTCGCGGCGGTGGAGCCAGCGGCTTCAGACTTGGTGCCGGTCGATAGCACCTTGGCAACCCCGCTTGGCGGAAAGTCACAAAAAAGCCTGTTAGGCCCGTTGACTCGGATGAGTCGGGCCAGGAGGGCTCCCCTCCTTCAGTGGGTAGCGTCTTTGGACGTCTAACCCACATGGAGAACCTGATGGAGAGGTTGTTCCATAATGATATGCTCCAACAAACGGAGTTATATCAGCACGGGTCTCCTCGGGGACCCACGGCAGTGGCACCTGTTTCAGGGCTGCATAATGTCTCCCTCTCTGAGGAGGGGAGCATTCGGGGTCAGTTTTTGTCTGATTCGGAGTTCGGAGGTATAGCTGGGAACATGCCACGAGGCACGAAGGGGAAGTGCCTGCAATGGCATCAACATTTGCTATCCCGTCACTCACAGGGGAACCACTGGATGAGGACTTAGCCATGAGTATCAATTACCTGGCCTCACACCAGCTTCATGAACTGGCTGTGGAGGAGACTACTAGCAAGTATCACACACCTGCCAACTGTGCCTCATTGCATGTGCCGGCTGTAAATCCCTCCATCTGGGGTTACATTGGGGGGAGCGTCAGAGCCCAGGTGAGGCTACAGTGAATATTAAAAGTTGCTTGCCTCAGGCATCACGGCCTTTGCCAGGTCGGTGGATGGGGGGCCCAGTCTGATGTTCAACAGGACGCCATGGCATTAATGTGCAATGCACATTTCAAAATCAATTGTCTATAGAAAAATGCCATCCGTCCTGCCCTGAACCCCAAATCTGCAGCGCTGTGTAAAGCCAGCAACGTTCAACCACCGAATTTCCTGTTCGGCGAAGATCTGCCGAAGCAGGTCAGGGAGCTGGACGATGAAGGTGAGTCTGGTTCTTTGCGGAACATATCGTGTATGGATCAGTTACAAGTTGGGGGGAGATTACAATTGTTCTTGAATGAATGGCATTGGATAACATCTGATCCGTTTATACTGCACAGTATACAAGGCTTCCAAATTGAATTATTTCACAATTCACTTCCACCCACACAGCACACACCAAACCGCACATTTGTTCTTTCACAACAGGAACGTTTGGATGCACAAGCTGAAATTCAAGCATTACACAAAAAAGGGGTAATTGAGATGTCGTGTCATGAATCTCACCAATTTGTGTCTAATGTATTTACAAAGCAAAAGAAGGATGGAGGATGCCGATTCATCCTTGCCTTGGCTGAACTTAACTCCTTTGTTCAGTATAAACATTTCAAAATGGAAAACTTTCTTACTGCCAAGCAACTGGTTTCCAAGGGATGTTATATGGCATGCATCAACCTTAAAGATGCATATTATTCGGTGCCCATTTATGGGGATCACCGGAGATATTTGAAGCTTTGCTGGATGGGACAACTGTGGCAGTTTAAAGCATTGCCTAATGGGTTAACTTCAGCCCCCAAATTATTCACAAAATTATTAAAACCGGTCCTGGGGCTACCCCGGGCTCAGAATCATATTGTGATGGCATACTTGGATGACATCCTAATCATAGGGAAAACTATGAAATTAACTGAATTATCTGTTTCAGCTACTAAACTCATGTTTAAGAGATGGGATTTCTCATCCATCCAGAAGTCCAAATTTATACCATTTAGAGTAATTGATTATTTGGGATTTACCATTAACTCAATTCACATATCTGTGACTCTGCCTTGGGGCAAGCGATTAGAGTTAATGGAAGCCTGTAATAATCTCATTGTTATGAAGCAGCATTCTTTTAGACATATAGCTAGTATAAATGGCAAACTAGTGGCTGCTTTCCCAGCTGCATAGTTCGGGCCTTTGCACTATCAAAATTTACAACGTGCAATGGAGCAGGCACTCAAATTCAATGCAGGTCACTTCGGTAGACCTATGCGGTTACCAGCTGAAGCCATTGCTGAGTTACAATGATGGGTAACGAATATTCGGCATTGCTCCAGTAAAATTTTGGTCGATACTCCATCAGTTATTTTACAAACTGATGCTAGTGCTCTAGGATGGGGAGCTACAAATACCATCTCTAGCTGCGATGGTAGATGGAATGTGCAGGAGTAATTAATTCTTCAGTCACATTGTATTAACTACTTCGGGTTGTTGGGAGCACTCTGTGGGCTGAAGGCTTATTGTGGCAATATGCAGCATGTGCATGTTCAACTTCAGATTGACAACACTACAGTGGTGGCATACGTTAGTCACATGGCTTGAATCAAGTCTGTATCTTGTGATAAATTGGCTAACCTTATCTGGCACTGGTGTATTTTACGAGAAACATTTGGGTTTCAGCCATCTACCTACCAGGTAGATACAACATGGCGGCAGACACCAGATCACGGAAATTCAATGACAACACAGAATGGATGTTGAATCATGAACTGTTTAACGACATTGTCGCTCAGTATGGCGTACTGGAAATTAACTTGTTTGCATCCAGACTAAATCACCAGTTACCAAAATACGTTTCATGGGAACCAGACCCAGGGGCAGTGGCGGTAGATGCATTCTCGCTACACTGGGGTGGAATGTTTTTGTATGCATTTCCCCCATTTTGCCTCATCAGTCGGTGTTTGGCTAAGATCAAGTAAGACTCTGCCTCTGGCATTTAGTAGTACCTGACTGGCCTACATAGCCTTGGTTCCCACTCGTCCTGGCAATGATATGGCCTTTTATGGCTGTCCCCAAAAGCAGAAATCTGCTGGTTCACCCTGTGACTGGGGAGAACCATCCACAACATGACCAAATTAATTTATTAGTTTGCAGATTCTGAGGAGACCGTACCTGGGGCTCGGACTATCAGATTGTACGGTGGATGTGATCACTGCGGCCTGGAGGGATAGTACCAAGAAACAGCACATCTCTCATATCAAGAAATGACTTTCATATGAAGAAAGACTGGATAGACTCGGCTTGTACTCGCTAGAATTTAGAAGATTGAGGGGGGATCTTACAGAAACTTACAAAATTCTTAAGGGGTTGAACAGGCTAGATGCAGGAAGATTGTTCCCGATGTTGGGGAAGTCCAGAACAAGGGGTCACAGTTTAAGGATAAGGGGAAAGTCTTTTAGGACCGAGATGAGAAAAACATTTTTCACACAGAGAGTGGTGAATCTGTGGAATTCTCTGCCACAGAAGGTAGTTGAGGCCAGTTAATTGGCTATATTTAAGAGGGAGTTAGATGTGGCCCTTGTGGATAAGGGGGTCAGGGGGTATGGAGAGAAAGCATGCTGAGTTGGATGATCAGCCATGATCATATTGAATGGCGGTGCAGGCTCGAAGGGCTGAATGGCCTACTCCTGCACCTATTATCTATGTTTCTCTGTTCTGTTCACTTGCGAACATATCGTGTGACACGGCACGCATAACGGACGTGTTGGAATTCCTCTCAACACTATATTATGATCATAAACTAGGTTATAGTGCCATAAACAGTGCCAGGGGTGCATGGCCGTCATACTTATTGCTGGGATCGGGGCACCACTCTGTTGGGTCTCACCCTTTGATAACCAGGTTCATGAAGGGTATTTTTCTCTACTCCTCCCAGTCTCAGGTACTCGGAGATATGGGGTGTGAGCGTGGTGCTCACGCTGCTTCGCCAGTGGGCTCCAGCTTCATCCCTGTCTTTGCCCAAACTCACTCTCAAGGTGGTCATGCTCATGGCGCTGGTTTCAGCACAACGGGTCCAGATGTTGCAAAACTGCGACTGGACACATGGTATCATCTGTGTATAATATAGCCTTTTTTGTTTATGATTTAATCAAGCAGAGCAGACCAGGAGTGTCAGGGCTCAAACTAGTTTTAATGGCATAACCCATGGACCTTCGGTTGTTCTGTAGTAGTTACACACACTCTACAGTACATCAAGGTCACCAAGAGCCTCAGAGGCTTTGAATTTTCTGTGTTTAGAAGTTACATAAAGCATCATAATAAGGTATCAGTGCAGACTATTTCGAGGTGGTTAAAACAGGTTCTGGCTTGTGCAGGACTGGATACTGGATAGTGGATACTGACATTTTTAAATCTCGTTCCACCAGGGCTGCATCTATGTCAGCAGCGAGGGCAATGGACGTCCTTCTCGACCGCATCCTAGCGGCTGCAGGATGGTCAAATTAACTAACGTTCCAAAGGTTTTATAATAAACCTATTGCCAGACCGGGGGTTTTTGCCAACTCCATTTTAGATTCTGTTTTATAGTTTCCCCCTGGATGAGATGGGGTCACTATTATTTTTATTTGTTCATTAAAGCATCAGCATATTTTAATCTACGTCATGTCTGAATGCATTAATTATTTTCACTCATCCTTGGTCAACTGATGCAGTGTGTGACGCATGGACTCATATCCACGTCATGAAATCACAGAGCTTTAAAATCTTCACGTAGTCACTCACGTGACTCCGAAGTAAAATAGTAAGATTAAACGAGAACTTACCAGTTTGAAGTTTGATCTTTATTTTATGAGGAGTTACGATGAGCGATTACGTGCCCTCCGCTCCCAACCCTCATATCATAAAGGTCATCTGGTAGTTCTAGTCCTCTCTAATCTTACTATGTTCAGTTCAACAACTGTTATCTGTGATTTCACACCGCTGCTTTGAAGATTGACGTGCATGCGGGCTGACGGTCTTATTCACGTAATCGCTCATCATCATCACTCCTCATAGAATAACGATCAAACTTCAAACTGGTAAGTTCTTGTTTAATCCTGCTATTAGTACGGGTGTCAGGGGTTATAGGGAGAAGGCAGGAGAATGGGGTTAAGAAGGAGAGATAGATCAGCCATGATTGAATGGTGGAAAATATTTGATGGGCTGAATGGCCTAATTCTGCTCCTATCACTTGTGTACCTATGTGTGAGAAAAAGTGTGGAGAGCAATGGTAGTTTTACAAAGTGTGTTGTGGTTGGGTGATGGTTGTGGTTGGGTGACGGTTGTGGTTGGGTGAAGGTTGTGGTTGGGTGACGGTTGTGGTTGGGTGAAGGTTGTGGTTGGGTGATGGTTGGGTGAAGGTTGTGGTTGGGTGATGTAGCCTGTGCTCTTAGACCCCAGTCTAGTTCCACCTCCCTCTAATTGTGAAGTCATGCTCCCTTGCGGTTGACCCTCCCCATCCACCTCTTTGATCATCGGAAATGCCCTCCATTAGTTCAACCCTTCATCTTTTAGTGAATACAAATCTCACCCCTCCTTTTATTATAACCTTTTCGGTACGTGTGGTGTTGGCAGCAACCCGTCCATGTGAGGACCTTGCTCTCCTTTGCAATTATCCTATATCGGAGCTGCCTGATTTGAGTATGGTCTGTATACTTGGAGAATGTAAAAGGCTTTGCACAACAGGGCAGCTCGGTGGCATAGTGGTAGAGCGTCTGCCTCACAGCACCAGAGACCTGGGTTCAATCCTGACCACGGGTGCTTGTCTGTACGGAGTTTGCACGTTCTCCCTGTGGGTTTTTTCCGAGATCTTCGGTTTCCTCCAACACTCCACAGACGTGCGGGTTTGTAGGTTCATTGGCTTGGTATCAATGTAAAATTGTCCCTAGTGTGTGTGGGATAGTGTTAGCGTGCGTGGATCGCTGATCAGAATGGACCCGGTGGGCCAAAGGGCCTGTTTCCGCGCTAAACTAAACTGAACGGCACAGTGGGTAGAGCTGCTGCCTCACAGCTCCAGATTCCTGATCTCTGACCCCAACCTCCGCTGCTGTTTGTGTGGAGTTTGCACGTTCTCCCTGTGACCACATGAATTTCCTCCATGTGTCCCGGTTTCCTCCCACATCTCAAAGACATGCAGGGGGGGGGGGGGGGGGGGGCGCGCGGTTACTGGGCGGCTGTACATTGCCCCCAGTGTGTGGGTGGAGGGTGGAATATGGGGGCAGTTGATGCTA
The DNA here is from genome assembly GCA_035221665.1 of Okamejei kenojei. Taxonomy (NCBI): domain Eukaryota; kingdom Metazoa; phylum Chordata; class Chondrichthyes; order Rajiformes; family Rajidae; genus Okamejei; species Okamejei kenojei. The sequence goes on along the minus strand of CM069140.1, from coordinate 82,973,749 downwards.
ATGTGGGGAGAGGGAGAGGGTCAGTGTAGGATTAGAGCAAACAGCACAACTTATTTCATTCTTTCTCAATTCAGACCAGGTGCATTTACTTTAGACATTACATTTTTAGACTTTAGAGATCCAGCGCGGAAACAGGCTCCTGAACCAACCGGGACCGCACCGACCAGCGATGTCCCCGTACACCAGCACTATCCCACACACTACGCACAATTTACAATCTTGCCAAAGCCAGTTAACCTGCAAACCTGTACATCTTTACAGTGGGGGAGAAAAATAGACAACAGGTGCCGGAGGAGGCCATTTGGCCCTTCGTGCCAGCACCGCCATTCAATGTGATCATGGCTGATCATTCACAATCAGTACCCCGTTCCTGCCTTCTCCTCATATTCCCTGACTCCGCTATCTTTAAGATCCCTATCTAGCTCTCTCTTGAAAGTGTCCAGAGAACCGGCCTCTGAGGCAGAGAATTCCACAGACTCAAACTCTCTATGTGAAAAAGTGTTTCCTAGCCTCTGTTCTAAATGGCACCAGAGCACCTGGAGAAAACCCACGCGGTCACGAAGAGAAAACTCTGTACAGACGGCACCCATAGTCAGGATGGAACCCGGGACTCTGGCGCTGTGAGGCAGCACCTCTTTACACAGTTACTTCAGCTGTTTAAAGTCAAAGTCCTTTAAAGGCTGTAACACATTGCTGCAGTTATGTCAAGATCCATGGTAATTAAATGTCCGCAAGTACAGTTTATGATGCCTCATCAAGTGGCCACATGACAGCCTTGGCAGAACAGCCTCCAATTGAATGGGGGGGGCTATTGGAATCATCGGGTTATAATTGCCGGTTTCCTAGCCTTTAAAAGGCATGGTGTTACAAAATTCAACTTCAAAGATAGCAACAACCCAACCAGTAGGACTGTATTTAACCATCGGGCCAACATCTCACCTCTATTTTTATGTGGCTTCAAATATAAGCAAAAAGACAGCTGATGGTTTCAAAAAAAGAATGATGTTAAAATTAGCATGCATGTTCACAGTTTCAGAAAAATCTCAGTCAAGCAAGCTCGTAAACAATTTCTTCACCTTCATCAGGAAACAGTCACTTGTCCCATTCCACATTCCGTCTAAAAACAAAAACTATTAGAAATAAAATGTCACGGACGTAACATTGAATAAGTTCGTAAGTTCATTCCATAGGAGCAGAGTTAGGCCATTTATCCGATCATTCAACCATGGCTGATCTATCTTCCCCTCAACCCCATTCTCCTGCTTTCTCCCCATAAGCCCTGACACCTGTACTAATCAAAAATCTATCATAGATACATAGATAATAGGTGCATTAGTACTGACAACAGCCAGCTCCGCCATTCAATGTGATCATGACTGATCATCCACAATCAGTACCCCATTCCTGCCTTCTCCCCATATCCCTTGATTCCGCTAGCCCAAAGAGCTCTATCTAACTCTTTTTAATGCATCCAGTGAATCAGCCTCCACTACCTTCTGAGGCAGAGAATTCCACAAAGTCACAACGCTCTGAGTAAAAAGGTTTTTCCTCATCTCAGTTCTAAATGGCCTACCCCCTTATTCGTAAACTGTGGCCCCTGGTTCTGGACTCCGCCAACATCAGGAACATGTTTCGTGCATCGAGCATGTCCAATCGCTTAATAATTTTTTATGTTTCTATAAGATTCCCTCTCATTCTTCTAAATTCAAGTGAATACAAGCCCAGTCGCCCCATTCTTTCATCATATGTCAGTCCCGCCATCCCGGGCATTAACCTGGTGAACCTACGCTGTACTCCCTCAATAGGAAGAATGTCCTTCCTCAAATTAGGTGACCAAAACTGCACACAATACTCTTGAATATTTCGAAACCCATCTGAAGAAGGGTTTCGACCCGAAACATTGCCTATTTCCTTCACTCCATAGATGCTGCCGCACCCGCTGAGTTTCTCCAGCATTTTTATTTACCTTCGATTTTCCAGCATCTGCAGTTCCTTCTTAAACACAATACTCCAGGTGTGGTCTCACTAGGGCCCTATACAACTGCAGAAGGTCCTCTTTGCTCCAATACTGAACACCTCTTGTTATGAAGGGCAACATGCCATTAGCTTTCTTAACTGCCTGTTGTACCTTTATGCATACTTTCAGTAACTGATGTACTAGGGCACCCAGGTCTCACTGCACTTCCCCTTTTCCAAACCTGACCATTCAGATAATGCTGGAGTAACTCAGAGGGTCAGGCAGCATCTCTGGAGAGAAGCAATGGGTGACGTTTCGGGTCGAGACGCTTCTCCATACACCACCCATTCCTTCTCTCCAGAGATGCTGATTGACCCGCTGAGTTACTCCAGCATTTTGTGTTTACCTTCGATTTAAACCAGCATCTGCAGTTCTCACATTTATCCATATTAACCTCACATTTATCTACATTACACTGTATCTGCCATGCATCTGCCCACTCACCCAAGTCCAAGTCACCCTGCATCCTCATAGCATCCTCCTCACAGTTCACACTGCCACCCAGCTTTGCGTCATCTGCAAATTTGTTAATGTTACTTTTAATTCCTTCATCTAAATCATTGACGTATATTGTAAATAGCTGTGGTCCCAGCACCGAGCCTTGCGGCACCTCACTAGTCACTGCCTGCCATTCTAAAAGGGACCCGTTAATCCCTACTCTTTGTTTCCTGTCTGCCAACCACTTCTCTATCCATGTCAATACCTTACCCCCAATACTATGTGCTCTAATTTTGCCCACTAATCTCCTATGTGGGGCCTTATCGAATGCTTTCTGAAAGTCCAGGTACACTACATCCACTGGCTCTCCCTTGTCCATTTTACTTGTTACATCCTCAAAGAATTCCAGAAGATTTGTCAAGCATGATTTCCCCTTCGTAAATCCATGCTGACTCGGACCGATCCTGTTACTGCTATCCAAATGTGCCGCTATTACATCTTTTATAATTGACTCCAGCATCTTCCCCACCACCGATGTCAGGATAACTGGTCCATAATTCCCCGTTTTCAGTCTCTCTCCTTTCTTAAAAAGTGGGATGACATTAGCTTCCTTCCAATCCACAGGAACTGATCCTGAGTCTATAGAACATTGGAAAATTATCACCAATGCATCCACGATTTCTAGAGCCACTTCCTTAAGTACCCTGGGATGCAGACCATCAGGCCCTGGGGATTTATCAGCCTTCAGTCCCATCAGTCTATCCAACACCATTTCCTGCCTAATGTGGATTTCCTTCAGTTCCTCCGTCACCTTAGATCCTCATAGTCCCCAAGTACATCTGTGAGATTGTTTGTGACCTCCTTAGTGAAGACAGATCCAAAGTACCTGTTCAACTCGTCTGCCATTTCCTTGTTCCCCATAATAAATTCACCTTTATCGGTCTTCAAGGGTCCAACTTTGGCCTTAACTAATTTTTTCCTCTTCACATACCTAAAGAAGCTTTTACTTTCCTCCTTTATATTCTTGGCTAGCTTACCTTCATACTTCATCTTTTCTTCCTATTGCTTTTCAGTTACCTAGATCTTTAAAAGCTTCCCAATCCTCTGGCTTCCCGCTCATCTTTGCTATGTTATACATCTTCTCTTTTATTTTATACTGTCCTTGACTTCCCTTGTCAGCCACGGTCGCCTCTTACTCCCCTTAGAATCTTTCCTCTTTGGAATGAACTGATCCTGCACCTTCAGTATTATTCCTGGAAACACCTGCCATTGTTGTTCCACTGTCATCCTTGCTAGTGTATCTTTCCAGTCAACTTTGGCCAGCTCCTCCCTCATGGCCCCATTGTCATATTCAACTGTAACACTGACTCCTCCGATTTTAGCGACTCCCTCTCAAATTGTAGATTAAAATGTATCATATTGGTCGGCACGGACTGGACGGGCCGAGAGGGCCTGTTTCCGTGCTGTAATTGTTATATGGTTATATTACAGTCACCACCTCCTCTTGCTTCCTTTACCTTGAGTTCCCTTATCAAATCCGGTTCATTACACAACACTAAATCCAGAATTGCCTTCTCCCTGGTCGGCTCCAGTACAAGCTGCTCTAAGAATCCATCTCAGAGGCACTCTACAAACTCTCTTTCATGGGGTCCAGCACCAACCTGATTTTCCTCGTCTACCTGCATGTTATAATCTCCCACAATCACCACAGCATTACCATAGCATTACCTGTGTTACATGCTAATTTTAACTCCTGATGCAATTTGCACCCTATATCCAGACTGCTGTTTGGGGGCCTGTAGATAAGTCAATAGACAATAGACAATAGGTGCAGGAGAAGGCCATTCAGCCCTTCGAGCCAGCACCGCCATTCAATGTGATCATGGCTGATCATCCCCAATCAGTATCCCGTTCCTGCCTTCTCCCCATATCCCCTGACTTCGCTATCTTTAAGAGCCCTATCCAGCTCTCTCTTGAAAGCATCCAGAGAACCGGCCTCCACCGCCCTCTGTGGCACAGACTTCCACAGACTCACCACTCTCTGTGAGAAAAAAGTGTTTCCTCATCTCCGTTCTAAATGGCTTACTCTTATTCTTAAACTGTGGCCCCTGGTTCTGGACTCCCCCAACATCGGGAACATGTTTCCTGCCTCGCTAGACCCTTAACAAAACCCGTCCAAACACTTAACAATCTTATATGTTTCAATGAGATATGCTCTCATCCTTCTAAACCCCAGAGTGTACAAGCCCAGCTGCTCCATTCTCTCAGCAGATGACAGCCCCATTAGGGTCCCATTAGGGTCTCTTTCCCCTTACAATTCCTCAGTTCTATCCATACTGACTCTACATCTCCTGATTCCATGTCCCCCTTCGCAAGGGTCTGAATTTCATTCCTAACCAACAGAGCCACCCCACCCCCTCTGCCCACCTGTCTGGCTTTTCGATAGGAGGTATACCCCTGAATATTCAGTTCCCAGCCCTGGCCCGCTTGCAGCCATGTCTCTGTAATTCCCACAACATCATACTTGCCAATTTCTAACTGAGCCTCAAGCTCATCCACTTTATTTCTTATTCTTCGCGCATTCATATACAACACTTTTAATTCTGTATTCACCTCCCCTCTCACACTGGTTCTTATTTCACCTGACCTTACTCTCTTATCCCTTCTTGAACTTTCCGTCCCATTAATTCTCGTGTCCTTTGTAACTTTTCCTGTACTCTCTTCCCCTTTAACTCCATCTTTATACTCCCAATTTGTCAACCCCTCCTCCTGCTACTTAGTTTAGACCCACCTGTGTAGCACCAGCAAACCTGCCTGCCTGTCTCTGCCTTGATACAGATGACATAGATGTTTAGGACTTTATTCCTTGGACATTCGTCTGGCAGCTAGTTCCATACACCCACCACCCTCTGTGTGGAGAATGTTGACCCTCTGGTCCCTATTAAATCCGTCCCCTCTCACCTTAAACTTCTGTCCTCTGGTTCTTGATTCACCTTCTCCGGGTTAAAGATTGTGCATCTGCCCTATAGAAACATAGAAACATCGAAAATAGGTGCAGGAGGAGGCCATTTGGCCCTTCAAGCCAGCACCGCCATTCATTGTGATCATGGCTAATCATCCCAATCAATAACCCGTGCCTGCCTTCTCCCCATATCCCTTGATTCCACCAGCCATCTATCTATTCTTCCCATTACTTTATACACCTCGATAAGTTCACCCCTCAGCCTCCTGCACTCCAGGAATAAAGTCTTGGCCTGCTCAACCTCCTATAGCTCAGGCCCTCGAGTCCTGGCAACATCCTCGTAAATCTCCTCCATACTCTGTACTCCGTCTGAAGAAGGGTTTCGACCCGGAAAGTCGCCTATTTCCTTCGCTCCATAGATGCTGCCTCACCCGCTGAGTTTCTCCAGCATTTTTGTCTTCCTTTGATTTTCCAGCATCTGCAGTTCCTTCTTAAACATTCGCTGTACTCTTTCCAGATTAATGACATCCTTGTCATAATGACATGCGACAGGGTGACCAAAACTGAACACGACACTCCAAGCCTGGCCTCACCAACGTTTGTCCTTCCTTATTCTTCCTAGTAAAAGTCCCTCAATTATGTTGTTTTGAACAAAGCTTATTTCCATGACTGTACGTCTGTGGTTCTTGTGGGAAGTCTGTTTATCTTAATTTATGCTTCATCTGTTTCCAAACGATTTTAGTTTCCATTCACGATACAACATCCACACACTGATTGTTTGCTTTTATCATTGCAATGTACCATTAAGCGTAGAACATGCTGTTTCCCCAGCATTTTTATACATTCCACTTGAGATCCTGTGGGCAACAGAGTCGTGGACTGTTGCTGCTTCTCAAATAACCTAACGGTCTCATAGACATTCAGCCTGCCAGCAAGTCTTACAGTCACGCGTCGATGGTTAGTGTGTTCTTGTAAGTAATTGCCAACCCCTTCGCGACACGTCTTATTGAAGCGTATCAGATTATTAAGGGTTTGGACACGCTAGAGGAAGGAAACATGTTCCCGATGTTGGGGGAGTCCAGAACCAGGGGCCACAGTTTAAGAATAAGGAGTAAGCCATTTAGAACGGAGATGAGGAAACACTTTTTCTCACAGAGAGTGGTGAGTCTGTGGAATTCTCTGCCTCAGAGGGCGGTGGAGGCCGGTTCTCTGGATACTTTCAAGAGAGAGCTAGATAGGGCTCTTAAAGATAGCGGAGTCAGAGGATATGGGGAGAAGGCAGGAACGGGGTACTGATTGGGGATGATCAGCCATGATCACATTGAATGACGGTGCTGGCTCGAGGGGCCGAATGGCCTATTCCTGCACCTGTTGTCTATGTTGAGCCTCTCACTACAGTCAGTAATGATGCTTAGGTAGGAATGGCTACATTTTTTATTTCACTTGTTCCAAATAAATAATTTGTCTGCTATCCGATCGACTCATACTAGAGCCGTACACAAGCCGTACACAAATGTAACATGGGTCGTGCCAGATAGAAAATGTAACAGAGTACTGAATGTAGTTTTACAGGGACAGAAGAAGTACAGATTTTAAAAAGTGCAGGAGCAGCAAAGAGGTTGATTGGAAATACATCCCTGACACGTGAGTGGACCGTTCAGTAGTCTGATAACAGCGGGGAAGAAGCTGTTCCTGTATCTGAGCCAGATGCAAATTGGAGGAACAGCACCTCATACTTCGCTTAGGCAGCTTCCAGCCGAGCGGTATGATGTAGATATCTCTAACTTCAAAGAATCCTTGTATCCTCCCCCCTCACTCTCTCCGCCCCTCCCCCACCCTAGTCATCGTACCAGTTCCACTGTCACCCTGTTGAGTTTCACTGTCTGTAACTCGTTAACACCTAGCTCACTGCCAACAATGAACCATTGTGGGCTTCACATTTCCTTTATCATCGTTACTTTTTGCATATCTTTCATTCATTTGTTCTATATCTCTCTACTTCACCGTCCATATCTCTTGTTTCCCTTTCCCCTGGTTCCCAGTCTGAAGAAGGGTTTTGACCCTCAATGTCACCTATCCATGTTCTCCACAGATGCTGCCTGACCCGCTGAGTTACTCCAGCACTCTGTGAAACGTCACCTATCCATGTTCCCCACAGATGCTGCCTGACCCGCTGAGTTACTCCAGCACTCTGTGAAACGTCACCTATCCATGTTCTCCACAGATGCTGCCTGACCCGCTGAGTTACTCCAGCACTCTGTGAAACGTCACCTATCCATGTTCCCCACAGATGCTGCCTGACCCGCTGAGTTACTCCAGCACTCTGTGAAACGTCACCTATCCATGTTCTCCACAGATGCTGCCTGACCCGCTGAGTTACTCCAGCACTCTGTGAAACGTCACCTATCCATGTTCTCCACAGATGCTGCCTGACCCGCTGAGTTACTCCAGCACTCTGTGTCTGTCTCCTGTACCTGGTGGTACTTGCTTTGAAGCTTTTTTGCCTCCTGCCGGTTGGGAGAAGCGAGTGGAGAAAATGCCGGTGGTGTGAGTTGTAGACGCAGTAACTGGCGATGGTGGTTTACCAGAGGGCTTGTCCTTTCAGGAGTCACCAGACAGAACGAGCGATGCAGCGTGGAAACAGGCCCTTTGGCACAACTTACCCACGCCGACCAACATCGTCCATCATCACAGCTGCCTGTGCTTGGCCCATATCTGTCTAAATGTTTCTTACACATTGCATTAGTATCTGCCTCCTACGTCAAAGGTTCAAGGTTATTTTATTGGTCATATACACCAATTGGTAGTGAAATGCTTCTTGCCAATGCAGCACATAAAATAGAATACAGACATAACACTAATAAAGAGATTTTAACATAAGAAACGTCCCCCCACATTGGTTCCCATTATGAGGGAAGGCACAAAGTCCGGTCCCCATCCCATGTCCACCCATAGTCGGGCCCATTGAGGCCTCCGCAGTCGCCTTCACGGAGGCCCGATGTTCCAGGCCGTTCTCGCCGGGTGATGGTGCTCCGGCGTCGGGAGAATCGTCTCAGCAGCTTGGGACACGAGGAACGGCCGTTTGTCCGTGGCTTCCGAAGCCAACAAGGCCGCGCTGGATGGAGCTCCACCACTGGCTCCCGATGTTAAAGTCAGCACCGCCACCCGCCACCCGCCGCTCCACAGACCTGCAGCTCCGAGATGTTTATTTTCGGCGGTCTCAGCTCACCGGCGTTCCAGCGCTTCGACCCGGGCAAGGCATCGCCCGCTCCGCTGCGCGATAGTGCTCCAGCGCTGCGCCGCTGCCGAAGCCGAGGTTCTGGGCGGTCCCCTCAGGAAACGCCGCTCCAGGCTCGCTGGTAGGCCACGAGGACGGGTCGAAAGTGCAGCCCGGAGAAAAGCTGCCTCTCCGACCAGGTAGGGACCCTAAAAAGTAGTTTCCCCCTTCCTCCCCCCCCAACCCCCACATAAAAAAGACTAGAACTCCAAAAACAAAACACTAAAACTCACTAAAAATAAAAAAAAGAGTGAAAAACAAACAGCTGCAGGCTGGGCAGCCATACCATACAGGACGGCGCCCCCTATTGTTTCCAACTAACCCCTCTGGCAGCTAATTTCATACACCCTTTATGTGAAAAAGTTACCCCTCAGGTTCCTATTAAATAGGTATGTTACAAAACTTACCTTGAGCGGCACTGCAGTTCTGCCACTCCCCGTGTGCGCGACTTTGCCGCCTTTCAGAGGGGGGCGTGTTTAAAGTGCCGTTTTTCCACAGACAGGGCAAATCGATCCATGTTAGGGGATTTCATTGCTGAAGAAAAATGCTCCGACATTTGATTTGTGAAAGTATTTTTAAATTTTGCTAGATTATTTATTAGCTAGAGTAATTTAAAAATCATCTTCTAAAGCCATGAACGCCGACAACGGGAAGGATTTTACGTAGGGGAGAAAATAAAGTACATAAAAACGTGGTTCTTAGGAAGCATTTAATCACATTTTCATGTTGCGAAATGGGGACAAAAAAATATACGAACTGGCAGTATTTATCCTGCCGACTTCACCACAAACCGCAACGTTCTAATCCACCGCATTCCACTAAAACCCATTCGCAAGTTGATTTAAATGGCCATTAATTTACAGAAATTAAACACTAAATCTAGTAATTGAATTTTGTAATTAGCTACAATTAGATAACTAACTAATTATATGCTTTAATTTCAGGTCATCCAAGTAAGATTGTTTCATGTTTGTTTCAGAATGCTTCAATATAATAACTGAAATTTTCATTGTTCTCTTAATTTTTAAGAAAGTTATGGGCTTTTGACTGTCCTAGATCACAGCTTTTGAGTTAAGTCAATGGAAAGGCAATGGGGAACAAGATGCTAATTTCTGAGTATGAAAATGGCCATAACTTTTTTAATACTGAAGATATGAAAGTAAATTAAGTGTCAAATTAAACTTCTTGTTATGCTATGGGATAAATTGCAGACTTGATTTTTAAAATCTCAAAATGTTGTAACATTGCTATATTAAATGATTGAAGTTCCTATGAAGTGACTGAAGAGTGTGATCTCTCAACCCTCCTCCAACATTTACCCTGACCCTCGCACCCGGCTGCTCACACATTTTCTCCACCATTGCCGAGCACTCCAGTCACCCAGCTCTGTTCACTATTACCTCTGAATTCTCATCTCCCATTTTCGAGTCCCCTATTTCCATGTCAACCCCTCTCCCCAAACCACTCCTGTCCCCTTCCACCCATCTTAATTCTTAAGGGGTTGGACAGGCTAGATGCAGGAAGATTGTTCCCGATGTTGGGGAACTCCAGAACAAGGGGTTACAGTTTAAAGATAAGAGGGAAGTCTTTTAGGACCGAGATGAGACTTTTTTTCACACAGAGAGTGGTGAGTCTCTGGAATTCTCTGCCACAGAAAGTAGTTGAGGCCAGTTCATTGGCTATATTTAAGAGGGAGTTAGATGTGGCCCTTGTGAATACTGGATACAGGATACTGAGTTGGATGATCAGCCATGATCATATTGAATGGCGGTGCAGGCTCGAAGGGCCCAATGGCCTACTCCTGCACCTATTTTCTACGTTTCTATGTTTCTATCTCCCTCCCTGCAGCTTTACATTTCACTCTTTCTCTCTGCATCTGAAACCATTTGTCTCCTTTTGCTCCACCCATCTGCCAATCACCCTCACCCGTATTCACCTATAACTTGCCAGACTTCACCCCTATTTTGCCAGCGTTCAACCTCCCTACTCCATCAGTCTGAAGGGGCCGAACCTGAAACCTCACATCCATTCCCTCCACAGATGCTGCCTGCCCCGCTGAGTTCCTCCAGTACTTTGTCATTTGTTCCCCATCCCAGCTCACGCTGTGGATTTCCAGCCCATCCTCTGCACTAATGAATGAACCAGGTCCCCAATCATCAGCTTTTCCCATCAACAGGATTCCAACTTTCACTGTGCCAACAGTTTAAATGCTTTCCCTCTCACATGTCTTGCAAAGGATTTTAAATTTAGCTTTAACGGAGCCACCACAAAACTGCAAACAATTGTCAAATTGCTGGTTTCCATAGCGCTGGTAACTGCCTTTCACAGGGAAAGCAGCAATTTACAAATCTCCCCTTTGATACACTTCTCCAAAGTTAGAACTATAATGTTGACAGACGCTGGTGGGAGCCAAATACAACACACCCTGAAAGATGCAAAACGTCACGAACCAGAGAGATACAGCCAAACACAGATCACCCTCATCTCAAATGTGTAGGAACTGCAGACACTGCTTTACTCCAAAGATGATCACAGTGCTGGAGTAACTCAGCGGGTCAGGCAGCATCTGTGGAGAACATGGATAGGTGACGTTTCACAGAGTGCTGGAGTAACTCAGCGGGTCAGGCAGCATCTGTGGAGAACATGGATAGGTGACGTTTCACAGAGTGCTGGAGTAACTCAGCGGGTCAGGCAGCATCTGTGGAGAACATGGATAGGTGACGTTTCACAGAGTAACGCTGGAGTAACTCAGCGGGTCAGGCAGCATCTGTGGAGAACGTGGATAGGTGACGTTTCACAGAGTGCTGGAGTAACTCAGTAACTCCCTCTCATCCTTCTAGATTCCAGCGAATACAAGCCCAATCGACCCATTCTTTCATCATACATCAGTCCCACCATTCTGGGAATTAACCTGGTGAACCTACGCTGCACACCCTCAATAGCAATAATGTCCTTCTTCAACTTAGGCGACCAAAACTGCACATGAGGTGTGGTTCACCGAGGCCCTGTACAACTGCAGTAGGACCTCCTTGCTCCTAAACTCAAATCCTCACGCAATGAAGGCCAACATGCGATTTGCTTTCTTCACTGCCTGCTGTACCTGCATGCTGACCTTCTGTGACTGATGTACAAGCGCACCCAGGTCTCGTTGCAGAAGAAATGGGTGACGTTTCAGCTCAAGACCTTCTTCAGACTGGTATCAGGGGATATCAGCCTCTCAAGCTAAATCTCTGAATCCGTAGACCTATCTAAAAGTCTCATCACGTTCCCGGCACCCATCATACTCTGTTTGAAATTAAAATAGTCTTCTAATTTTATATACTTCCACAAGGTCTCTCCTCAGCTTCTGCCACTGCAGAGAAACCAATCCAAGTTTGTCCAACCTCTCCCTATAGCTGGTACCCTCCATTCCAGGCACTTCTGGTGAACATCTTGTGCACCCTCTCCAAAGCCTCCAGTTCCTTTCAGCAATGAGCAACCAGAACCGCCCACAATACTCTAAATGCCGCGTAACCAAAGTCCTATAAAGTCTGAAGAAGGAGTCTGCCCGAAACATTGCCTATTTCCTTCGCTCCATAGATGCTGCCTCACCCGTTGAGTTTTGTGTGCCGTAGAGAATCGCCTCCTTGCTTTGTAACGCTCTGGTTACATTATTGATTCTGGCAAGTGAAAATTGTAGGTTTGTTTGCCCGACAACACGATGGAATGTATCCCAGGGTCACGTTGCCTCTCCAGGACCCGCCAGAGTCCCACAGTAATCAACCTTGGAAAGGAACTTATTTTGGCCACAAGCGGTCAACTAACTAACAATTTCCACATTGAGATTTTGAGTCTTGGTCCCTCAACACAGCTAATTTGAGATGATTGAGGTCTGAGTGTGACTTTGCTCCAGACGTTGTTATTGAGTTGAGGTTTAAACGTGTGATCATGTGAAGCGTGTGAAGGGTGAGCACCGTGGGAACTCGCTGCTGAACTCTGATGAGGTGTGTGAGACATGAGAAAATGTGCGTCTGGGCCCCGTCAATACGGACAGGGAGGAAGACTTGTCAGCAGTACCCGAGCACAAAGCTTCATCCTGACAACAGAAGCGGTGGAGATCTTCTTCTTGTGTTTGAGGCAGCAGAGGTTATGTAGCACCCTCCAGGTGCTGTAGCCAGTTCAATGTGGCGTTGTCGAGGGCCGTGAGGTCTACCCCTCCACCAGGGGGGCGGAGAACAGCGCAGTCAAAAATGAGGTGTTGCTGCGCTGTTTGCTGGTCGAGGCGCTGTTGAGAAAGAGGAATGGCGTCCGTACAGGAGACACGGTGGGAAGAGGTGCGGTCGAGGCAGCTCTGGGATATCAGAGATGTCAGTGGCAAGTCTGGCCCTAAGATGGAGACTGGGACATCCAAAGAGGTGGTCCAGGGATGTTGAGGGCGGTGGCAGCGGGTGGCAAAGCTGGTGGAAGTGATGAGTTCTGCACCAGTGCAGGAAGCGGCTCCAATGCAACTGGTGAAGCATGGAGACAGAGTTTGGGAGCACGGGAAAAGAGGAGGAACAAGGACCGCTTCACGTCCACCATAGGTGTAGCTGAGGCCCCATGCGAATGGCCATGGCGACACCACCGAGCTGTGGAAAGTGGGGCGGATCGAATGATAAGGACACGTTCTACCAAGCAGCATCAAGAACAAGGGACTGGTACTGCATTAGGGGGTGGACATTTACAAATGGGATGTGTAGGAACGTCTCCCAGAGGGAGGTGAATCTGTGGGATATTCCAGCCCGGAGGGTGTGGAGGCCGGATCACTGGGGGTTTAAAGAGGAGGGAGAGAAATGTGTGAAAGATGGGTGGATGGAGGGCGATGGGGAAGTGGCACAGAAGAGGAGACGTGGATGCGGAAGGGCCTGTATCCATGCTGTATGTCTAAAGTAAAGAGGAGATGAGGCCTGGGGCAGATCATCCGTGATCACGGTGAGGGTGGGACAGGCTGGAGGGGCAGAGTGGTCTGGCTCAATGATCCAGACTTTCATCCGCTGCTCTCTAAAGCACATTTACAGCGAGAAGATGGGAAAACGATTATTGTTCCTCTCTGGGACGGGAAAACTCCAGTGCTGAGAAATGGTAGCTGAGAAGTCCAGGAGCAAGCTGCAGTGAGTACCACAGCCTGCTGGAATGTTTAACGCTGAGACAAGCTGCCTCACTCTAGCATCAGGTTATTTACTTCTAATCCTCAGCCACTGTCTTCTTTAGGGACTATTTATTATTGCATTGTGAAAGGTACAAGAATAGACGTCCTGTTTGTGGATTCACTGGCTGCCAGTTCAGGTTTAATGGGTTTGCAAGATTGAGGAGTGTTGGAATGTGTGCAGTAGAGAGCACAGTGACTGGTTGAATCACGGCCTGGCTCGGTAACTCCAGCGCCCAGGCTCGAAGGAGGCTGTCATGAGAGGTGGCACTGCCCGGTCCATCACAGTACTGACCCCCCCACCATCGAAATCTATAGGCTTTCCGCAGAACCTCCCCTTTCGGCTTTCCGCAGAGACCGCTCCCTCCCGAACTTCCTGGTCAATTCATCCCTTCCCACCCAAACCACCCCCTCCCCTGGTACTTTCCCTTGCAACCATAGGAAACGCTACACTTGTCGCTTTACCTCCCCCCTTGACTCCATCCAAGGACCCAAACAGTCTTTCCAGGTGCGGCAGAGGTTCACCTGCACCTCCTCCAACCTCATCTATTGCATCCGCTGCTCTAGGTGTCAGCTGCTCTACATCAGTGAGACCAAGCGCAGGCTTGGCGATCGCTTCGCCCAACACCTCCGCTCAGTCCGCAATAACCAACCTGATCTCCCGGTGGCTCAGCACTTCAACTCCCCCTCCCATTCCGAATCCGACCTTTCTGTCCTTGGCCTCCTCCATAGCCAGAGTGAGGCCCAGCGCAAATTGGAGGAGCAGCACCTCATATTTCACTTGGGTAGTTTACACCCCAGCGGTACGAACATTGACCTCCAATTTCAGGTAGTCCTCGCTTTCTCCCTCCATCCCCTCCCCTTCCCAGCTCTCCCACAGCTTAATGTCTCCGCCTCTTCCTTTCTTCTTCCTATCCCCCCCCCCCCCCACCTCCACATCAGTCTGAAGAAGGGTCTCGACCCGAAACGTCACCTATTCCTTCGCTCGATAGACGCTGCCTCACCCGCTGAGTTTCTCCAGCATTTTCGTCTACCCCCACCATCTAAGGTTCATCCCAGGTACTCACCTCCCCACCATCGAAGAGATCTATATCCAAGTATTATTAATGATTGTAAATGATTCAAAGGTTCTTCATTATCACATATGCACTGCACAGTGAAATGCTTTTTACATGCACAAGTCACCACAGGTTTGGACCATTTACAATTTAATGTTGTGGTCTTACATTAACTGCCACAAGTTCAAATCTCATTGTTCCGTTCTCGGTACGTATGACAATTAAACACGTTAACTTTTGACTCTTGACTCTTGAACCTGAGGTCATCTTCTTTCATCTGCCAACAGTTGATCACTCGCTTGCAAGGGCAAAAAAGGAAAATAATAGTGAAGACAAATGTTGGTACCTCACAGTCAGAGACAGGTGAATTTATAATGGGGAAACAAGGAAATGGCACACCAGTTAAACGAGTACTTTGGTTCCGTCTTCACTAAGGAAGACACAAACAATCTCCCAGAAATACTGGGGGACCGAGGATCTAGTGGGAGGGAGGAACTGAAGGGAATTCACATTAGTCAGGAGATGGTGTTAGGTAAACTGTTGGGACTGAAGGCAGATAAATCCAAAGGGGCCTGATGGTCTGCATGCCAGAGTACTCAAGGAGGTGGCCCTAGAAATCATTGATGCTTTGGTGATCATTTTCCAATGTTCTCTCGACTATGGATCAGTTCCTGTGGACTGGAGGGGAGCCAATGTAACTTTACTTTTTAAGAAAGGAGGGAGAGAGAAAACGGGGAATTATAGACCTGTTAGCCTGACATCGGTGGTGGGGAAGATGCTGGAGTCGATTATTAAACATGTTATAGCAGCGCATTTGGAAAGCAGTGATGGGATCGGTCAACGTCAGCATGGATTCATGAAGGGGAAATCATGCTTGACTAATCTTCTGGAATTTTGTGAGGATGTAACAAATAGAATGGATAAGGGAAGTATCTGGACTTTCAAAAAGCGAGGATGGTCTGTTGCCTCCCTGGTGCCAGGGTTCAGGATGTCAGGAGCCGAATTCAGAACATCCTCGAGAGTGAAGGTGAACAGCCGGCAGTAGTTGTGCACGCAGGGACAAACGACATCGGGAAGAAGAGGAAGGAGGTTCTCCAACATGAGTTCAGAGAGTTGGGAAGAAGACTGAAAGGCAGGTTCAGAGGGTGGTTATCTCTGGACTGCTTCTAGTACCTCGTGCTAGTGAGGACGAGGTACTAGAACAGGGAGATAGGGGATCTGAATGTGTGGCTGAGCGGCTGGAGCAGGGAGCAAGGATTTAGATTTATAGACCACTGGGATCTCTTCTGGGGTAGGGGTGACCTGTACAAAAGGGACAGATTACACCTTAACTGGAGGGGGACCGACATTCTGGCAGGCAGGTTTGCTAGGGCTACACGTGTGGGTTTAAACTAAATAGTGGGAGGGAGGGATTGACAAATTGGGAGTATAAAGATGGAGTTGAAGGAGAAGTGGCTACAGGAAAAATTACAAAAGATTCTCAAATTAATGGGAAAGAAGGCTCGAGAATGGACAACAGAGTAAGGTCAGGGCCAATTGTGAGCGGTGCGAGGGGGGAAGTGAATACGGAGGTCAAAGTGTTGTATATGAATGCGCAAAGAATTAGAAATAAAGTGGACGAGCTTGAGGCTCAGTTAGAAATTGGCAAGTATGATGTTGTGGGAATTACAGAGACATGGCTGCAAGAGGGCCAGGGCTGGGAACTGAATGTTCAAGGGGATACCTCATATCGAAAAGCCAGACAGGTGGGCAGAGGGGGTGGGGTAGCTCTGTTGGTGAGGAATTAAATTCAGTCCCTTGCAAAGGGCAACATTGAAACAGGAGATATGGAGTGAGTATGGATAGAACTAAGGAATTGTAAGGGTAAAAAGACCCTGATGGGACTTATCTACAGGCCCCCAAACAGTAGCCTGGACATAGGGTGGCAGTTGAATCAGGAGTTAAAAATTGGCATGAAGCAAAGGTAATGCTGTGGTTGTTATGGTAGATTTCAACATGCAGGTAGACTGGGAAAATCAGGTTGGTACTGGACACCAAGAAAGGGACTTTGTATAGTCTTCATGAAGGATTCTTAGAGCAGCTTGTATTGGAGCCTACCAGGGAGAAGGCAATTCTGGATTTAGTGTTATGTAATGAACCGGACTTGATAAAGGAACTTGAGGTTAATAGGCCATTAGTAGGTAGTGACCATAATATGGTCAGGTTTCATCTGCAATTGGGGAGGGACAAGGGTAGATCGGAGGTGTCAGTGTTACAGTTGAATACGACAATGGGGCCATGAGGAAGGAGCTGGCCAAAGTTGACTGGAAAGATACACCAGCACGGATGACACCGGAACAACAATGGCAGGTATTTCTAGGAATAATACAGAAGGTGCAGTCAGTTCATTCCTAGGAGGAAGAAAGATTCCAAAGGGAGTAAGGGGTGACCGTGGCTGACAAGGGACGTCAGGGACAGTATAAAAATAAAAGAGAAGAAGTAGAGCATAGCAAAGTATGAAGCAAGAGGATTGAAGAACAACAGAAGATAACTAAAAAGACAATACGGGGAGAAAAGATGAGGTATGAAGGTAAGCTAGCCAAGAATATAAAGCAGGATAGTAAAACCTATGGGGAACAAGGAAATGGCAGATGAGTTGAACAGGTACTATGGATCTGTCTTAACTAAGGAGGACACAAACAATCTTCCTGATATAATAGAGGAACCACTTTTTCACACAGAGAGTGGTGAGTCTGTGGAATTCTTTGCCTCGGCGGTGGAAGCCGGTTCTCTGGATTATTTCAAGTGAGACCTAGATAGGGGAGTCAGGGGATATGGGGGAAAAGCAGGAACGGGGTACTGATTGGGGATGATCAGCCATGATCAAATTGAATGGTGGTGCTGGCTCGAAGGGCCGAATGGCCTACTCCTGCACCTATTGTCGATTGTTTATAGTGTGTTATAGTGTGTTATAGTGTGTTACCGCCTATTTTACTTCAAAGTCACGTGAGTGACTACGTGAAGACCCCGCCAGCACGCATTCGCGACATATTGTCGACCAAATGTCGAAGCGACAGACAGGGAGGAGGGTCGCTCCTCCACCAGAATGGACCTGCAGGTAAGATGAACTAACCTGAGGTGTTTTTTTCTTTCAGGGACTCTGTGGGACAGAGTACCCCACCAAGGGGCTGCCTCGAAAGACTGACTGCAGTCCGAGGGCAGTCAGCAGCGGCAAAAGACTTCACGGCACAACTGAATACTTTTGTGCAGTACACCCACTTAAAAATGGAAATTTTTTGTTACTGCTAAAACAACTAGTTTCCAAGGGGTGCATCACTACTCAGAACAATAGACAAAGATCACCGCAGATATTTGAAATGTATCTGGATGGGTTTCTGGCAGTATAAAGCACTGCCTAATGGATTAACATCAGCCCCAGACTGTTTCCAAAAATATTGAAACCAGCTTTGGCGTTTCTTCGGAAACAAAAAACATATTGCCACGGCATATCTAGATGGCATCTTATTGTGGGGATAACTTGGAATTGGCTAAATTTGCTGTCTCAGCCACCAAGCTCCTATTTCAAAAATCGGGGTTATCATCCATCCAGACAAATCCAAGTAAATGCCTTCCGGTGACTATGGATTTGGGATTCACGGTTGACTCTGTTCATATGTCTGTCACCTTGCCAAAGGACAAAGCAACAGACTTGATAGAGGCATATAACAGCCTTGTTTGCGTCAGTTAACCACCTATTCGGCAAATAGCCAGGGTAATTGGGAAGCTCGTGGCTGCCTTTTTCCCAGTCACAATTTGGACCCTACATTACCAAAATCTACAAAGGGCCAAAACTACAGCACTCACAAACCCCATGCTGACCATTTTGACAGACTAGCCAAAGCAAATTGGGAATTACAATGGTGGATTAGCAATGTTCGACATTGCTCTAAATCCCATCACAGTCACTAACCCTTCGGTTGTGTTACAAACTGACGCCAGCACTTACGGCTGGGGAGCAACCAATACCACCTCCAGATGCGGTAGTAGTTGGAATACACATGAGTTAACCTTACTTCAGGGTATCATCGTCTAAAGACGTTGGGAGCATTCACGGACTTCGGGCTTACTTTACAGACAAGCATCATCTGCATGTTCACCTACAAATAGTAAGATTAAATGAGAACTTACCAGTTCGAAGTTTGATCTGTATTTTATGAGGAGTTACGATGAGGGATTACGTGAAGACCCCGTCCAGCACGCATGCGCGACATTTCTTCAAAGCAGCGGTGTGGATTCACAGAAAAACACAACAATTGAAATAAATATAGTAAAGAAAAAATAAGAACTTAATTACCAGTTGATCTGTATAATAGAGGGTGGGAGCGGAGGGCACGTAATCCCTCATCGTAACTCCTCATAAAATACAGATCAAACTTCGAACTGGTAAGTTCTCATTTAATCTTACTATTTTACTTCGGAGTCACGTGAGTGACTACGTGAAGACTTCAAAGCTCTGTGAATCCGAACCGTGTACCAGCTCATGCTTCACTCACTGCCTGAAGACCTTAGAGGGAGGAAGCATGTTATACAATCAACAATAACCTGTTTGTGAACAAAAAAGGTTTATTAATAAACAACAAAAAACAGAGAGCTCCCCCGGGCTTAAATTAAATATTATCTGCAGACTCTAAAAATTCTGTCTGCAAATGTAGCAGGCTCCGCCAGCGGCTTATTATAAAACCTTTGGAAAGTTCTTTCGAGGACCATCCTGCTCTGGCCAGAATATGGTCCATAGGCACATCCATTTGCCTAGCCGCCGATGTAGATGCAGCCCTGGTGGAATGAGATTTGTACACATTAGTATCGATTCCCGCGGACTTAAGCACCTGCTTGAGCCACCTTGAAATGGTTTGGCTCGTCACCTGACCATGAGGCTTCTTGTGGCTTATCCATAAGGCTTTTTCTCTCCCTCTTAAGTTATATGTTGTGTCTATGTAGTTGGCGAGATGGGTCTTGGCACACAACCGTGGGTCAGGTGAATATGCCCGGAACTCCATAACTGGAGGCGTGGTACCTGGTCTAGATTGTTTGACCAGCCCCTGAATGTGAAATGTGATACAGTCCAATGACTCTGTCATGCTGTCCAGCCTCAGAAGGTGGAGGGACTGTACCCTTTGAGCTGACACTAGAGCCATGAGCATGACTGATTTCAGTGTAAGTTGTTCCAGAGTAAGTGACCTGGGTGGTGGCCATCCCCTAAGGTACGTCAGTACTATGCTGACATCCCAGATCTGAGTGTACCTAGGCCTAGGGGGATTGGTGTTAAAAATGCCCTCATGATTTTGACCACTAGTGGATGGGACCCCAAAGTCAGTTGTCCTGCTGCTGGAACCAAATAAGTTGACAACGCACTCCTGGCTGTATTAATGGCGCTGTAGCTGAGTCCTTCCCGATGTAATCCAAGCAGAAACTCCACAACACTGGTGGCTGTAGCTGTGGTGTAGGTAGTTCCTGTTTTGGAGCAATACCGTTCCCATTTTCTTATATTGGTCAGGTATTGTCTCCTGGTGGACTCCCGGTGAGATGCGGTCATCATGTTGATGGCGTCCTCAGACAGTCCCAGGCCCAGTAGAGGTCTTTTTAGAATCTGCAAGCCAGGAGATTGACTCTGTCATGGCACGGGTGACTAATGCCTGACACTGGGTGGATTAATAACTGTTGACTGCTGGGGAATTCCAACGGTGTTTCAACAGCCATGTCGAAAGCCACTGGGAACCATGGCTGTGTAGGCCAGTCAGGTATTATCAAGATTCCTGAAGCGGAATCCAATTGAATCTTGCGTAATACCCGACTGATGAGGCAGAAGGGAGGAAAAGCATAAAAGAACATTTTCCCCCCCAATGCAGCGAGAATGCATCAACTGCTGCTGCCTCAGGGTCTGGTTCCCAAGCGACATACGTTGGTACCTGGTGATTCAGCCTGGATGCAATAGATCGATATCTGGTGTGCCATATTGCTTTGTAATTTCAGCAAACACTTTGGGATTTAACATCCATTCGATGTTATCATTAAATCTACGTGACCTGGTGTCTGCCACTGTATTTTGCTTACCTGGAAGGTAAGTTGCTGATAACCAAATATGCCTTTTCAACACACCATTGCCAGATTAGGTTGGCCAAATTGTCACACGATATCGACTTTACACCACCCATGTGATTGATATAAGCCACCACCGTGGTATTATCTAGTTGCAACCGGACATGTGCATGATGCGTATTACATGAATATGCTTTTAACCCATAAAACGCACCCAACATTTCTAAATAGTTGATACCCCGTGTCTGTAGGCAAGATGATTCAAATTTACTCCATCTGCCCCCTGTGCTGGATTGCATGTTAGTTGCTCCCCAGCCCAAAGCACTGGCATCCGTTTGAATGGTTAATACTGGGTTGGTGATCATAATGGGACTGGAGCTGAGTCTTACATTCCTCGCCCACCATTGTAACTCTGGAATGGATTCAGCAGTTAAACTCATAGCTCGGTCAAAGTGACCTGAGTTTTGCTTTAGTGCATGCACTTTAGCTCTTTGCAAATTTTGATAGTGCAAAGGCCCAAATTGTACAGCTGGGAAAGCTGCTACCATTTTGCCAATAACTCTAGCTACTTCCCGTATGGTTGGCTGATGTTTATTCATGAGTTTGTTGCATGATAGCGCCAATTCTGATGCTTTCCCCTTCGGCAGAGTTACAATCATGCGAACAGTATCTATCGTAAATCCAAGATAGTCCATGGCAGTGGACGGTGTAAGATTGGATTTTTCTGGATGTATGACAAACCCCAAAGTTTCAAACAAACGTTTGGTGGCTGCGACTGCCAAAATAGCTGTCTCCAAGGTTTTCCCTACTATTAAAATGTCGTCTAAATACGCCATGACTATATGCTTTTGTTTCCTCAATAATGCCAAGGCAGGTTTTAAGATTTTAGTGAACAACCTTGGAGCAGAGGTTAGCCCATTTGGTAAGGCTTTATATTGCCATAGCTGTTTCATCCAGATAAATTTTAAATATTTTCGATGGTCCTTGTGTATGGGTACTGAGTAGTAGGCATCTTTTAAATCAATGCTTGCTAGAAGTAACCCCCTAGAAACCAATAGTCTGGCTGTTTCAAAAGTATCCATCTTGAAATGTATATACCTGACAGACTTGTTCAAAGTAGTTAAGTCAATGATGATGCGTCGTCCACCATCTTTTTTGATTTTAGTGAAAATATTAGACACAAATTCCAAAGGTTCATGTTTTGTTCTTTCAATGACACCTTTAGCTTGTAATCTCATCAGTTCAGCTTGACCCTCTTGTTTTTCCTTGACTGAGAGGGTGAATACCCTTTTGGGTATATGCTGAACTGGTGGAAAATCTTTATGGACAAAGTCAATTTTGTAGCCATGAACGCTGCTGAGTATATACTTGTCATTAGTGATGGATTCCCATGCATCCAAAAACAAGTGCAATCTCCCCCCTGTTAGCACAGAGCCCCTACTGCACATCTGCTGAGAGGAACCAGACCCACCTACCTCCATGGTTATTGGTGCTTCTTCTGCCTCTTCGCTGGGTGATGAGGCGTCTGCTGGGCTGTAGAGGGTTGATGTTGATCTCGATGTTGTTGGGGATGGCGCATTTTCCATGGGGTCCGCTCTGGGCCCTGGCCTAAAAAGGCTTACGGGGAATGGTTGCGGACCCCGAGCTTTCACCAGTCCCATAGTTGTGGTCGACGACTGGTGGACGCCGTGGGGTACTGCCGCCTGGGTTTGTTGGGTCTGCTCGGTCCCAAACCTGCCCTCACGAGACCAAAGGTCTTGGACTCTTCTTCCAGGGTCTTTCACCTTTTTTGGAAGGTCTTTCCCAAAGAGCAGAATAGGAGGTTCTGACCCCGGTGTTTTGCAGAGTCCCGCAAATTTAGGGTTGAGGGCAGGCTTGATAATCTCCTTTCGCAAATTATTTATCTCATATTGAGTGGTGCACAGCAGAGCTAATGTGTCTTGCTGATTTGTGGAGATGTCCGCACCATTCAATGGACCGAGCATAAGATGTTATTCCTGCAGTCAGGAATTTAAGGATCTTCTGGAGCTTCAACTCCAGGTTTCTGATGTTCTGCCCCAAATGTCCCCAAATTTGGCTATTGACAGCAGGTACATTCAAAGATGTACAATTTCCTGGGGCTGTATATAGTTGAAGAGCCTCATTGACCACCTGTTCTTGTAGGGGTTTTGAGGACAGGTGGTTAATGCTGGCTGC
Organism: Okamejei kenojei; assembly: GCA_035221665.1. NCBI lineage: Eukaryota > Metazoa > Chordata > Chondrichthyes > Rajiformes > Rajidae > Okamejei > Okamejei kenojei. The sequence goes on along the minus strand of CM069140.1, from coordinate 82,950,562 downwards.
AAGTTTCGGCTCTAATGGCCGACCCGCTTGTGGAATGGCCACGTAGCGGTTGACCACACCCAGCAGCTCTTCCTGTTCCTGTACACCCTGCGTACTCCCGAAATCTTCAGCCAGTGACCCCTCTTCTTGACCAGCCCAGACCTGGTCGCCAATGCTGCCTTCAAAAGAAGGTGAAGCAATGGCCAGTGCCGTAAAAGGCACTGCGGGAGTGCCTGAACTCCCTTGGCGAGGCTGCTGCTGCTCTCTCAGCAGATCTCGCTGGAGCAATTGCTCCATAAGCCGTTCCATGCAGCTTTAGGCGGCTGCCTGTGCTCTCGAGCGGTAAGGCATCTTCATCCGAAACGTCGGACACTACCGCCCGGTTCCGGCTGTAGGTACCTCCAGCCCGCTGCTCAGGCAGCACTAGCGGTGCTGGGCTCGGCTCGGTAGTTATAACCGCCGCCTCTTGCCCCCCCCTCCAAAGAGGCATTCCTCAACGGAGGACGAACGGGGGCGAGCTGCAGACTTCTTTCCTCGGGCCTTGCTCATTCTCCTGGAACACAAGACCACAGAGAGAAAGACACACGGCCACGGTAAACTTACCTGTCGGCCCGACTTTCAATTTGTAGCGGGAGCGCCTTGAACTCCCGTTCGTCGCGGGTGCACTGCATGAACGCTAATGTCGCGCATGCGTGCTGGACGGGGTCTTCACGTAGTCACTCACGTGACTCCGAAGTAAAATTGATAATACCACCGTGGACATACGTTAATCATGTGGTGGAATTAAGTCGATATCTTGTGATGAATTTACCAATACAATCTGGCACTGGTGGATAGAAAGCAACATTTGGACACTGGCGGACACTGGCGGTCACGCAAATTCAATGACAACGCCGAATGGATGTTGGACCGCCAGTTATTTACTGACATAGAAACATAGAAACATAGAAATTAGGTGCAGGAGCAGGCCATTCAGCCCTTCGAGCCTGCACCGCCATTCAATATGATCATGGCTGATCATCCAACTCAGTATCCCGTACCTGCCTTCTCTCCATACCCTCTGATCCCCTTAGCCACAAGGGCCACATCCAACTCACTCTTAAATATAGCCAATGAACTGGCCTCAACTACCCTCTGTGGCAGAGAGTTCCAGAGACTCACCACTCTCTGTGTGAAAAAAGTCTTTCTCATCTCGGTCTTAAAGGATTTCCCCTTATCCTTAAGCTGTGTCCCCTTGTCCTGGACTTCCCCAACATCGGGAACAATCTTCCTGCATCTAGCCTGTCCAACCCCTTAAGAATTTTGTAAGTTTCTATAAGATCCCCTCTTAATCTACTAAATTCCAGAGAGTATAAACCGAGTCTATCCAGTCTTTCTTCATAAGACAGTCCTGACATCCACAGGAATCATCTCAGGACATCATAGCTCGGTATGGAACGCCAGATCAAGACTTATCACCAGACACCAACGTATGTGGCATGGGAACCGACCCTTCTGCCTCATCAGTCGTGTCTTGCGAAAAATTCAACAAGACTCCGCATCAGGTATTTTGGGAGTACCCGATTGGCCTACTCAGCCATGGTTCCCTGGGGTACTCGACATGGTCTCAGAGCCATGTATCCGATCTCCAAACGCCCGAGTTGCTGGGACATCCTGTGACGGGAGAGCCATCCGTGCCATGACCAAATGAACCTATTGGGGTGCAAGATTGGTAAGACCTCTCCTGGAATTTGGGCTGTTGGACCGAACCATGAATATCATCGCAGCTTCATGCAGAGTCCACCAGCAAACAGTACCTCACCTATATCAAATAATGGGAGGTATTTTGGACCAGGACAGACACTACTTACAACACAGCCACCATCACGGATGTGCTGGAGTTCCTGGCAAGTCTACATTTCGATGAAGGCTTGAGTTATAGTGCCATCAACTGTGCTAGAGTGCCCTATCCTCATACCTGGGACAGGGGTTAGAACACCATGGAGGAGGATCTCACCCTCTGGTGTCAAAACGATGAGGGGAATTTAACTCAAATTCCCCCAGGGCTCAATATTCCCAGACCTGGGATATTGGCATTGTCCTGACCCTATTCAGAGATTGGGCACCACGTCACTCTCACTAACCAAACTCACGTATTAAACAGTGATGCTGATGGCACTTGTACGGTGCAGCGGGTCCAGTCTCTGCACAAACTAGACTGGACGCCATGGTAACATCCCAAAATAAGGTAACCTTTCACATTTATGAGTTACTTAAACAAAACAGGCCTGGGTCATCTGGCCTCAAAGTGGAGTTCCTGGCTTATCCCGTAGATAGACGCCTCTGCATAGTGACCCACCTTCTACATTACCTGGAGGTCACCAAAGGTCTCGGGGGAACGGAAATGGCTCTATTGATAAGTTTTAAACGTCCTCATCACAGAATGACCGTGCAGACCATCTCACGATGGCTCAGGGTGGTGTGAGCTGCAGCAGGGGTGCATACATCTCATTCTACCAGGGCTGCAGCTACATCGTGCAGCGAGGATGGTGGAAGTTCCTCTGGGCCACACCCTTGCAATGGCGGGTTGGTCCAATGAAACAACTTCCAGCGGTTTATAACAAACCTGGGGCCACGCCTGAGATATTGCAGACACTATTTTAAGTTCTGTATTATAATTTTCCCGAAGTTAGGGGTTATTATTATTATTTGTTAAATAATACATTATTGTTTTTCAGCACTGTCAAGTCTGAAATACGTTAACATACTTCCTCCATTGGTTATTATGGCAGTGTGTGAGCATGGACTCGTTCCAGGGCATGAAATCACAGAGCTTTGAAGTCTTCACTTAGTCACTCACGTGACTCCGAAGTAAAATAGTAAGATTAAACGAGAACTTACCAGTTTGAAGTTTGATCCTTATTTTATGAGGAGTTAGGTTGAGGGATTACGTGGCCTCCGCTCCCAACCCTCTATTATAAGGTCAACTGGTATGTTAGTTCTCTTATCTTACTATCTTCAGTCAACTCTACTATCTGTGATTTCACACCGCTGCTTTGAAGAATGTCGCGCATGCGTGCTGGCGGGGTCTTCACGAAATCCCTCATCGTAACTCCTCATAAAATAAGGATCAAACTTCAAACTGGTAAGTTCTCGTTTAATCTTACTATTATTTTGCATTATGGTGCGTTATAGTGTATTAGATTATATAATAGCGTGTCCTACAGTGTTATGGGGTATATTATTTTATAGTGTGTTATAGTGTACTGTGTTATAGTGGGTTATCAGGTATTAAAGTGTATTATGTTGTATTACAGTGAGTTATAGTGAGTTATACTGTGTTATAGTGTATTATATTGTATTACAGCGCATTATAGGCGGGGGAATAGGGTTAAGAGGGAAAGATAGACTAGCCATGATTGAATGGTGCAGTACATTTGATGGGCCGAATGGCCTAATTATGTTCCTAAGTTCAGTTTAGAGATACAACATGGAAACAGGCTCTTCGACCAACTGTCCGCACCGACCAGTGATCCCCGCACACTTACACTATCCAATTTACAATTATAGCAAGCCAATTAGCCTACAAACGTGCACGCCTTTGGAGTGTGGGAGGAAACCGGAGCACCCACGCGTTCACGGGAGAACGTACAGACACCACCCGTAGTCAGGAACGAACCTGGGTCTCTGGCGCTGTGAGGCAGCAGCTCTACCGCAGCGACACTAATCTCCTTTTTCTCTAATTCCTCATTTAATATCCATTTGTTCATTTCCTCAACTGAGGTGTGTCGGGACATCTCCCAGAGGGAGGTGAATCTGTGGGATTCTCGAGCCCGGAGGGTGTGGAGGCTGGATCACTGGGGGTTTAAAGAGGAAGGAGAGAAATGTGTGAGTTGGGGAGGGATGGAGGGCGATGGGGAACAGGCACAGAAGAGGAGATGAGGCCTGGGAAAATAACTGTGATCACGGTCAATGGTGGGATGTGCAGGAAGGAACTGCAGATGTTGGCCTCTACCGAAGATAGACACAAAATGCTGGCGTAACTCAGCGAGACAGGCAGCATCTCTGGAGAAAAGGAATGGGTGACGTTTCGGGTCGCAATCCTTCTTCAGACTGAAATATAGTTGGGGGGGGGGGGGGGGACTGGAGGCTAGAAAAGGCCAGAACAAACCAGGGGCAGCAACTGATCACCTCAGGAAGGATGCAGTCCATAATGGCCCTATGTTGGCTGGGGAAGGTTTGCTAATGCCAGGGATACAAAGATACGAGCAGTGGAACTAGTGGGGTGACTAGGGTGGGAAGGGATGGGGGAATGCAGGGATACTTGAAGTTGGAGAAATCAATGTCCATACGCTGGGCTGTAAGCTGCCCAAGCAACAGGTGAGGTGCTGTTCCTCTAGTTTGCGTGTGGCCTCACTCTGACAATGGAGGAGGCCCAGGACAGATTGTGGGGCAGACTGGAGGGGCCGAGTGGCCTGCTCCTGCTCCAGATTTCCGCCAGGAACTTGTGTTCTTGGGTGACAGGAGTAGACGTGTAGAATTGTAGGCGCCACGTGTTCTAAAAGTACAGACAGAGAGAACAGCAGAAAACAGACGTGAGCCGACATTCTTCTCTTTCTGAACCGGTTGGGTCACAACAAGAACAATCCTGTGGTTTGATCATTAGTATTTACTTCCAGACTTAGTTAATTAGCAGGGCCCACTGTTCCTGGCTGCCATGATGGAACATGCATCATTAACATAGAAACATAGAAACATGGAAAATAGGTGCAGGAGTAGGCCATTCGGCCCTTCGAGCCTGCACCGCCATTCAATATGATCATGGCTGATCATCCAACTCAGTATCCTGTACCTGCCTTCTCTCCATACCCCCTGATCCCTTTAGCCACAAGGGCCACATCTAACTCCCTCTTAAATATAGTCAACGAACTGGCCTCAACCACCTTCTGTGGCAGAGAATTCCACAGACTCACCACTCTCTGTGTGAAAAATGTTTTTCTCATCTCGGTCTAAAAGATTTCCCCCTTATCCTTAAACTGTGACCCCTTGTTCTGGACCTCCCCAACATCGGGAACAATCTTCCTGCATCTAGCCTGTCCGACCCCTTAAGAATTTTGTAAGTTTCTATAAGATCCCCCCCTCAATCTTCTAAATTCTAGCGAGTACAAGCCGAGTCTACCCAGTCTTTCTTCATATGAAAGTCCTGACATCCCCGGTCTATGTTTGTGTCCAGTCAAATAACCACCGTGACTCCAGAATACAGTAACACACCTCAGGATGAAACTTCTCTGCAAATTATAGAATCAAACAGCATGGCAACAGGCCCTTCAGCCCATCATACCCATGCCAACCCTCATGTACCACCCTTGCTGGTCCCACCTACCCACATTTGGCTCATTTCCCTCTAGACCTTTCTTATCCAGGTACCTGTCCAAATGTCTTTGAAACATTTAGTTTAGTTTAGAGATACGGAGAGGAAACAGGCCCTTTGGCCCACCGGGTCCACGCCGACCAGCGATCATCTAAAAACCAGCACTATCCTAGGGACAATTTACAGAAGACAGTTAACCTACAAACCGGCACGCCTTTGGAGTGTGGGAGGAAACCGGATCGCCCGGAGAAAACCAACGCAGGTCACGGGCAGAACGTGCAAACTCCGTACAGACAGCGCCCGTAGTCAGGATCGAGCTCATGTCCCTGGCTCTGTGAGGCAGCTGCGCCACCGTGTGGGAAACGAGCCTGGTCACGTGACTGGGATTTCAGTGGAAGAGGATTTTGGGGAAAATGTTGACATCTCCTTAAGTTTGAAGATACTTCTAAATGTGGCCACTTGCGGGCGGAGCATCAAGGCAAATTGCTTGTATGTGAAACCCATTCATTCATTCATTCATAAGGATAAGTCTGGCCCTTGGGGGCAATGACTAACGCTGGACGGGGCAAAGGACAGCATTGTTACGCAGCAGGTAGAGAGAGTTAATTGACATCAGCTGTTATTGATTTGGTCCACATCTGACATGTGGGAGTCATTTCACCATCAGCTGATTGGAGTTGCAATAAGGAGAAGGGCAGAGCAGGGCAAGGTAAAGGGAATCTTGCAGCATGACAAATATCAATTTGGGGAAGTAGAGAAAGGAAGCACATGTGGTTTTAGAAGGTGAAATCAAGCGGATCCCATGGGGAACATAAAGAAAGCCGCAAAGAACTCGTGGGGAATTAGAAGTGGAGAAGGGGCCATGAAATGTCCCTGGCAAATAGGATTAAAGACAATCCCAAGGCAGTTTGTACAATGTTAAAAGCAGGAGATCTGAAGAAGATTCCCAACCTAAAACGTCACCTATCCATGTTCTCCACAGATGCTGCCTGCTGAGTTACTCCAGCACTCTGTGAAACGTCACCTATCCATGTTCTCCACAGATGCTGCCTGACCCGCTGAGTTACTCCAGCACTCTGTGAAACGTCACCTATCCATGTTCTCCACAGATGCTGCCTGACCCGCTGAGTTACTCCAGCACTCGGTGACTTTTATTTTATGAGGGAGAGGGTGTGACTGTTGAAGGATGAAGAAGGAAGTCTATGCTTGGAGACAGAGGGTTTGCAAGGTTTAGGTTCATTGTCACCTATACGGAGGTACAGTGTAAGGGTTTGTTTTGCATTCTATTCAATCAAATCAAGTAATACCATACATAAATACAACCCAGACCAACTGATGTACAGCAGGAAGAGCCAGGGATTCTGATTGAGTACTTTGTGTTAATATTCACCAACCTGATCAATGTTTATAAGATTGTGAGATCTCGATGGAATAGACAATAGACAATAGGTGCAGGAGGAGGCCATTCGGCCCTTCGAGCAAGCACCGCCATTCAATGTGATCATGGCTGATCATCCCCAATCAGTTCCCCGTTCCTGCCTTCTCCCCATTTCCCCTGACTCTGCTATCTTTACGAGCCCTATCTAGCTCTCCCTTGAAAGTATCTAGAGAACCAGCCTCCACCACCCTCTTGAGGCAGAGAATTCCACAGATTCACAACTGTGATTGTGGAGATGTCAAATAGTAAAGAGCCTGGGTTTAAGGTACGAAGGGGAAAGTTTAAAGGAGATGAGCGGGGCGAATCTTTGCACCCAGATGGTGGTGGGTGCCACAGGAGATGGTGGAAGCAGATACGATAGAGAGGACATGGATGAGTATGGATCTGGTGCAGGCAGATGAGTGACGGTCATGGCATGATGTTCAGCACAGCCATGGTGGGCCGAAGGGCCTGTTCCTGTTGCGGTACTGTTGTACTTTCCGTGTTCGCTGTTAGCTCAGCCGCGAAGGGTCCCTGACCTGAACCATGAGTGGTTTCTCTCTCCACGGGTGCTGCCTGGCCTGCTGAGTATCTCCGGCTCCAGCTGCTCTTATTCATAATTCCATCCCATCTCCGGTGACTCTGCCGTGCTGAAGAACGACCACCACTGACGGAAAGCTTTCAGCACGTCTTTCACGTTAGGAATTAATCAGTTAACTTTAAAAAGAAGGGCAGAAGAATTATTGGTAGACAAAAATGCTGGGGAAACTTAGCGATGAGGCAGCATCTATGGAGCGAAGGAATAGGTGAAGTTTTGGGTCGAGACCCTTCTTCAGACTGATGTGGGATGGGGGGGGGCACCCCCACATCTGTCTGAAGACGGGCCTTGACCCGAAACATTGCCTACTCCTTCGCTCCAGAGAAGCTGCCTCACCCGTTGAGTTTCTCCAGCTTTTTTTGTCTACCTTCGATTTTCCACAATCTGCAGTTCCTTCTTAAACAGAAGAATTATTGGTTCAGTAACGACCTCAGCCCTGGGGGACAAATGCAGGCGAAGGATCAGGGAACAATCCGGAAAAGCTGCCGTGGAACATCGTACAACTGTTTCAAAACCTAGTCAGGTTTGCCAAGAAAGCTTCTCTGCTCAGGATCTCCTCCACCTCCCAGGTCCCAAGGCAGTCACGGCAGCATCTGCAATCTTCTAGCTACAATTCCAAGGATATTCAGGGAACAGGGTGTAGTCGTCTGTTTTTATGTCGGAACATGTTCTACATTAGCAGTGATTCTTTTAAAGTTCTGGCTCTTGTTCAGTTTCCACAGGGCGGGAGTCACTATTATGGGCTTTGTAGAGGGCCTGTCCCACTCTCACCACCTAATTCACAACCTTTTTTACTCCTGGACATTTTCCATCATGCTAGAAAAAACGCCACGACCTACTTGATGCCACGAGCACCTACGACTAGCATCACGACCTACCTACGACCTTCCTACGACCTCGTGACGACCATGCTGCAAGTATGAGTCAAGGGCAAACTCGGCAGAGATCGTGAATTAGGTGGTGAAAGTGGGACAGGTCCTTTACAGAGAGGGAGACGGGTCTTGTACAATATGTGTGGCTAGTTGCAACTTTCACTTCTTTTGCTTTGATGCCCTTTTGCTTTCAAAATAATTTAGCTTAGGTTTCATTTTGTTTTAGTTTAGAGGTACAGGGTGGAAACAGGCCCTTCGGCCCACCGAGTCCACACCGACCAGCGATCCCCGCACACTAACACCATCCTACACACACCAGGGACAATTTACATTTATACCAAGCCAATTGACCTACAAACCTGCACGTCTTTGGAATGTGGGAGGAAACCAAAGATCTCGGAGAAGACCCACACTGGTCAAGGGGAGAACGTCAGAGCATACTGTACATGAGTACAATAGATCCTGGTCTGGAACAGCACGCAGAGAGTGGCCACGTTCCAGCGCCATCTTGCAACGTCCACGTCTCTGAGATGTCCTCTCTTGGCCCAGGGAGATGTGTCGTTGCTTATTTCCTCACGTTAAGGCCCATTGTCGTGGCAACACTGGACGGGTGAAGTAGGGGTCGGCCCAGCGCGACGGCATCGGGTCCTTCCACTGCTGTTCCCTGCAGCCGGCGCAGACTGCTCCATCCGCTCGCCCTGCTCACTCGCTCGGCCCGCTGCTGTAGGGCCTCCCGCGGCACCCCCGCCACACCACCACCGCCACCACCCGCCACCCACCGCCAACACCACACCGCCAACACCACCACCGCCCAACACACCCCCAACAAAACTCCCAACCCCACCACGCCAACACCCCGCCAAAACACCACCCGCCAAAACACCCCCGCCGTCACCACCCGCCAACACCACCGCCAAACACCACCACCGCCAAAACCGCCCCACACCACCACCGCCAACACCACGCCCTCCCAACACCACCGCCACACGCCACCAGCCAACACCACCAACGGCCCAACACCACCGCCGCCTAACACCACCGCCCAACCAACCACCACACCGCCAACACCCCCGCCACCCCCCCAACACCACCGCACACACCAACGCCAACACATCCACCGCCAACACCACCACGCCACCGCCAACACAACCCAACCACCGCCAACACCACCACCGCAACTACACCAACCGCCAACACACACACCACCACCGCCAACACCACCGCCAACACCGCCAAACCACCCCCAACCCACAACACCCGCCACACCACCCCAACACCCACGCCACACCACCGCCACCCACCACACCGCCGCCAACACCACCACGCCAACACCACCACGCAACACCACCGCCAACACCACCATGCCAACACCCACCCGCAAACGCTACCCACTACACCACCCAACACCACCGCCCCGAGCCACACCACCAACAACAGCGCCAAAATCACACCGGCATATCTCAACACCCCCCACAACTCGCCTCCACGCCTAACCCCAACGCCAACAAACTGCCAAAACACCACCACAACGCCAACACCACCGCCAACAACACCACCGCCAAACACCACCGCCAACACCACCACCGCCACACACCAAAACCCCCAACGCCCACCACCGCCAACACCACGCAACAAAAATCACCACCCACCGCCAAACACCACCGCCAAAACCCACACCACCCCACACCACTCCACCGCCAACACCTCCCCCAACACCAAAAACACCACCCCCAACACCATCCGCCAACACCACCGCCAACACACCCCAACACACCACCCCAACTCCACCCCCCCAACACCACCCACTCACACGCCAACACCCCCCCCCCACCACCCCCAACACCACCCCCCAACCCCCACCGCAACACCACGCCAACTCCACACCGCAAAACACCACCCCCCCCCTACACCAACACCACCACCCCAACAACACCACCGCACGCCAACCCCAACACCGCCCAAACACCGGCCATCACCACTTCCACACAACCGCCAACACGCCAACACCAAAACATCTACGCCTACCACCCCCACCACACACCCGCCAACACCACCACCGCAACACCAAACCACCCACACTAACACACACCACCACCACCGCAACACACCGCCAAACACCGCCAACCGCCAACACCACCGCCGCCAACACCACCACACCACCCCCAACACACCCAACACCCCCGCCAACACCACCACCAACATCCCACAACACCACGCCGCCACCCACGCCACCCACCCGCCAACACAACACCACCCCCAACACCCCCAAACACCACCGCCAACCCCCGCCAACACCACCACGCACTCACCGCCAACACACCGGCCAACACCACCGCCAAACACCACCCCCAACACCACTCCAACACACGCCAACCCCACAACCACCACCGGCCAACACCACCACTGCCAACACCCCACCGCAACACCGCCCGAAACACCCACCAACACTCCACCACCCACCACTGCCCACCCAACACCAGAACACCACCACCACACCACCCCAACCCACCCCCAACACCACCACCCCGGAAGCACACCACACCTCCCCCAACACCCAAGATCCACAGCCAACGTTACCTACCACCCTACCCCAACACCATACCCCCAAACTGCGACCAACACCCACCCGTCCCCAACGGACCAGCCGCAACACCACCACCGCCAACACTCCGAACTAACCATACACGCCAACACCTGACCGCAATCAACCACCACCCAAACACCGCCGCTCTGAACACCCCCTTACCCCCTATACACCACCCCAACACCTCCGCCAACACCACCCAAACTACCACCCCAACACACCCAACACTACCACCGCACACACCGCCAACACCACCGGCCACAAACCCCACAACACCACGCCAACACCACCGCCAACACCACCACCGCAACACCACCGCCAAAAACACCCCAACACACCCCAACACCACCCCAACACCCCACGCCCCGCCAACACCACCACACAACGCCACCACACCGCCACACCACCCCCAACACCACCTCCAAACACCACCACCAACACCACCCCGCCACCCCACTGCCACCACCCACCCACCGCCAACACACCACGCCAACACCACGCCAACACCACCGCCAACACACACCCCAACACCAACCCAACACCACCCCAACACTACCACCCACACTCCGCCACCAAACCACAACCCACCACCCCAACACCACTCGCCAAACACCACCACCACCCAACACCACGGCAACAACACCACCCCAACATCTCCGCCACACACCACCAACACAAACCACGACACCACCGCCAACACACCACCCCAACCACACCACCGCCAACACCACCAACGCAACACCACCGCCAACACCACCCCCAACACCACCACCAACAACCAAAGAAAAAAAAAAACCCCACCACCACACCTCCAACACCAACGCCCAACACCACCACCGCCAACACACACCACGCCACACCCCCAAACACCAAACACCACCCCCCAAACACCCCCCCAACACCCCAACACCACCCCCAACAACCCCAACACCACCACAACACCAACACCACCCCACTCCACCACACCACTCCCAACACACGCCAACACACCCCACACCACCTCCACAACCCACCCCCCCAAACACCACACCCAAACACACTCCCAACACCACCCCCAAACACCCAACCGCCAAACCACCAACCACACACAACCCAACACACCACCAACCCAAACACCACCCCCAAAACCCACCACCGCCAACACCACTAACGCCAACACCACCCACCCCAACACCACCACCCCAACCCTCCACCCCGCAACACCACCCCCACCGCCACACCACCCCCAACACCACCGCCAACACCAACCCCCAACACCACCCCCAACCCACGCCAACCACCCACCCCCCCAACACCACCGCCAACACCACCCCGCACCACCACTCCCAACACCACACCCCCCCACCCGACCAACACCACCCCACCAACACACCCCCCACACCACCGCCAACACCACCCCCAACACCCCCCCAAACACACCCCCACACACCACCCCAACACCACCGCCAACACCACCCCCAAACCCACCTCCAACACCACCCCACCCACACGCCAAAACACCACCCCCACCCACCCCCCAACCACCACCCCCAACACCACCCCCACACCACCGCCCACCCCCCCCCCACACCACCCCCACACCACCCCAACACCCCGCCAACCACCACCCCCAACACCACCGCCAAACACCACCACCACCAAACACCACGCCCACACCACCACGCCAACCCCGCAACCCCCCACCACCCCAACACCACCCCCCCCCACAACCCCCCCCCCACCACCCCCGCCAACACCCCCCAACCCACCCCACCACCAACACACACCCCCAACACACCCACACCCTCCCCAAACACCCCCCCCACCCCCAACACCACCACGCAACACACCGCAACACCCACCGGCACCACCACATCCCCCCAAACCACCACACCACCCCGCAACACCACCCCCACACCACCACCGCCAACACCATCACCCCACACACCCCAACACCCACCCCCAAACCCCACCCCCAACACCACCACCCAACCCCACCGCCACCCCCCCCAAACACCCCCCCCAACAACCGCCACCCACCCCCAAACACCACCACCCCAACACCCCAACACCACCCCCACTCACACCCAACACACCCCCCAACCAACCACCACCCAACACCACTCCCATCACCACCCCCCACCCACCGCCACCCCCAACACCACCACCCCCCCAACAACCCCCCAACACACCACCCGCCAACACACCGCAACACCACCCCCAACACCGCCAAAAACCACCGCCAACACCGCCCAAACACCACCCCAACCGCCAACACCACACCAACCAACACCACCCTAACACCACCCCAAACCCCACTGGCCAACACCACACGCCCAACCACCAACCACTTCCCAAATCCAAACCACACCTCTCCCACCACCGAACACCACCCCCACACCCAACCACAACCCCAACAACACCAACACCCCAAACACCACCCCAACACCACGCAAACCCCCCCACCGCCAACCACACCCCGCCCACACCACCGCAAACAAACACACCCCCAACACCCACCCACACACACCCCCAAAAACAACACCACCCCCAAACACCACCCCCCCACCACCACCCACCAACACCCCACCAACACCACCGCCATCACCCCCACCGCCCCAACACACACACTCCCACACCCGCCAACCACCACCCAACACCACCGCAAAACCCACCCCCAACAACACACCACTAAACCCCACCACCCAACACCCCAACACCAACACCACCACCGCCAACACCACCGCCACACACCACCGCCAAACACCACCGCCACCACCACCCCCAACACCCCCAACACCACCGCCAACACCACAACACACCCCCAAACACCCCCAACCCACCCCAACAACCCCCCAACACAACACCACCACCAACACCACCCCCAAACACCACCCCCCAACACCCCCTCCCAACACCACCGCCCAACACCCCCAACACCACCACCACAACACCTGCACCCCCACACCACCCCCAACACCTCCCACCACACACCACCCAACACACCCCAACACACCCCCACCAACACCCAACCCACCCCCAACACCACCCCAAACCCCACCCCCAACACCACCGCCACACACCCACCCCCAACACACCACCCCCACACCACCACCCCCACCACCACCCCACCCCACACCACCCCCAAACACCACCCCACCCCACCCCCAACACACCCCCAACCCACCAACACCACCACCCCCAACACCACCACCCCCCCCACACCCCCAACACCACCCCAACAACACACACCCCAACCACACCCCCCACACCAACCCCAACACCACAACACCACACCACAACCCCCCCCCCAACACCACCACCCCCAAACACCACCCCCCACCACCCCCACCACCCCCACACCCCACCAACACCCCCCCAACACCACACCACACCCACCCCAACCCACCACCCAACAACCAACCCACAAACCACCCCCCACCCCCCACCCCAAACACACCACCCCCAACAACCACCGCCTTTTATACCGGGGTAAACGTGCCCTTTGGCCCAATGTCCCAGCTGATCCCACGTGCCCGCTTATGTCCATAATCCAACTCAACCTTCCCAGTCCATGGACTGTTTGGACGTCTTTTACATTTTTGACAGTACCTGCCACAACTACTTTTGGCATCTCACGTTTTGGAATGTGGGGGGAACCTCATTAAAACTTACCCAATATTGAAAGGCCTGGATAGAGCGGATGTGGAGAGGATGTTTCCACTAGTGGGAGAGTCTTGGACTAGAGGTCACAGCCTCAGCATTAGGGTGTTCTATTAGGAAGGAGATGAGGAGGAATTTCTTTAGTCAGAGGGTGGTGAATCTGTGGGATTCTTTGTCACAGACGACGGTGGAGGCTGTCATTGAGTATTTTTAAGGCAGAGATTCACAGGTTCTTGATTAGAATGGTTGTGTAGGGTTATGGGGGGAAGGGATGAGATTGGGGTTGAGAGGGAAAGATAGATCAGCCATGATTAAATGGCAGAGTAGACTTGATGGGCTGAATGGCCTAATTCTGCTCCTAGAACTAAACATGAGCTTATATACCCACCACTCTGTGTGCAAATATTTCTGCTCAGGTTCCTATTAAATATTTCCCATCCCACCCTCAACTTATACCTCCTAGTTCTTATGTGCAGGAAGGAACTGCAGATGCGGGTTTAACTTGAAGACAGACAAAAAATGCCGGAGTAACTCAGTGGGACAGGCAGCATCTCTGGAGAGAAGGAATGGGTGATGTTTCGGGTCGAGACTTCAGTCCGGGGAAAGGGGGATACAAAGATAAGAAAGTGTAAGGTGTGAAAACAGGTCAAAGGGAATGGAGGTCAAGAAACATGTAGAATAGATCATTGTTAGCTGGGCGAAGGTAACAACAAAGGCAAACAGAGATAAAATGTAGTCGGAGACAGTCAGACTGGTCGGAGAACCGGTGAAGGGGAAAGGACGGAGAGAGAGGGAAAGCAAGGGTTGCTTGAAGTTAGAGAATCTGAGAGAATGTTCGTATCGCTGGGATGTAAGGTTCATAATTCCCCAACTCTATGTTTGAAAAAAATTCTGGACAGTCATCTTTCATGGAATAATGTCTTAGTCTGCTCAATATCTCCCTGTAGCTCAATCCCTTGAGTTCTGGAAAACGTAAATCTTCTGTGGACTCTCTCCAGCTAAACAACATCCTTCCTAAGACTGAACACTGTCTCGCCAACGTCTTGCAGAGGTGTTTAATAGTCAGTGTGGCTATGATGGGCTCAAGGACCTGCAAGACTTTAACGCAATGTTTCAAGGTTTCAACAGACAATAGACAACAGGTGCAGGAGGAGGCCATTCAGCCCTTCGAGCCAGCACCGCCATTCACTGTGATCATGGCTGATCATCCCCAATCAGTACCCCGTTCCTGCCTTCTCCCCATATCCCCTGACTCCGCTATCTTTAAGAGCCCTATCTAGCTCTCTCTTGAAAGTATCCAGAGAACCGGCCTCCACCGCCCTCTGATGCGGAGAATTCCACAGACTCACAACTCTCTGTGAGAAAAAATATTTCCTCGTCTCTGTTCTAAATGGCTTACTCCTTATTCTTAAACTGTGGCCCCTGGTTCTGGACTCCCCCAACATCGGGAACATGTTTCCTGCCTCTCGCGTGTCCAAACCCTTAATAATCTTTTATGTTTCAATAAGATCCCCTCTCATCCTTCTAAACTGCAGAGTGTTACAAGCCCAGCCGCTCCATTCTCTCAGCATATGAGAGTCCCGCCATCCCGGGAATTAACCTGGTGAACCTACGCTGCACTCCCTCAATAGCAAGAATGTCCTTCCTCAAATTAGGGGAGGAGTTGCACCACTGCGCCCCCGTGCCGCCCTTCTTGACAGTCTAATCAACGGGAAAGTTAGACATTGGAGCACATCTTGAATCTTACTCTGTAGGGGGGTCTGCCTGTTAATCTTTACCTATGTCTGAACTTGGAATAGTGAGTTTGCACTGAGAGGCTGGCGTTGGGCAGAGCAGTGCTGCCTGTTTAATGCATCTGCATGTGTGTAACCTCAGCTGCTCCCACCCCATTAGTTCCAGACTGCTCCCTCCCAGCTCGGGGATGCGTAGGCCTGTCAAGCTCGGTAAATTTTCCGTGTATTTCAATGAGATTGCCCCTCTTTCTTCAGAACTCCAGCGAGCACAGGCCTGGTCTGCTTCATCTCTGCTCCGGGTAAAACTCCCCAATCCTACAAATCAGTCTGGTGAACCTTTGCGTCACACTCTCACCAGTACGGGGGGGGGGGGGGGGGGGGTGATGGGTCAGTTTCCGCGCCGAATCACTAAACTAAACTATACAGACAACTGGTGTTTATGGTCACTGCATAAACTTCAATGGGAGTTAAGATAAACTTTAAAAGGTGCGGCAGAGTGCCACAGCGGTAGAGTTGCTGCCTTCAGCTGCAGCCAATCGTCCGATCAGCAGAGAAGGTTATTGGAAGAAGGTTATTGGCCGCTGCCTCCCCTCCATTGATGAACTGTCCACTGCAAGGGCCAGGAAGCGGACGGGCAAGATCATCTCTGACCCCTCTCACCCTGGCCACAAACTCTTTGAATCACTTCCCTCTGGAAGGCGACTCCGGACTGTCAAAGCTGCCACAGCCAGACATAAAAACAGCTTTTATCCACGAGTAGTCGCTCAACAATCTGTAGCCACCTTTTGCTCTGGTATTATATTTAATTCACATGTTTAATGAATAATGTTTTATTATTAATGTTTAATGTTTTTATGTGTCATTCCTAACTGTCACTGTATGTCATGTTGTCACTTGCGGGCGGAGCAAAAAGGCAAATTCCTTGTATGTGAATACTTGGCCAATAAACTTATTCATTCATTCATTCAGTCACTACTAACCCCGTGAACCATTACTGCAGTGGTGAGTACAGCAGCAGGGTCTGGCCTGGAGATTTATTAACAGTTCACACCGTGTTAAATTCAGGCTCCCTCTTGGTCTGAGCTGATCCTGATGTTAAAATGAAGTTGATTGACGGGTCTTTAGTATTTCGTATTGCCCTGATGTCAGTCGTGCCCGTATACACCGAAGCAGTCAGCATTTCTTAGCCTCTAAGCCTGACATACAGCGCTGGAAAGCCAGCATTTATCTTTCAAAGTTCACAGTACAAACTCCAGCATAGACATTGATCAATTTTAGGGAATTACACAGCCCCCCCCCCCCCTTCTTTCCCCTCTCCCTTGCCCCACCTGGACTCGAAACCTATTTCCTTTCTCCCCTACCACCCACATTCATTCCCCCAGCTTCACAATTTGCTACGCTTCAATCTGTTTTTCTCACACCTTTTAGCTTCTGGCCTGTGATCTTCCTATCAACCCCCCCTCACCTTGCCTGTATCTACCTATCACTTGTGTAGGAAGGAACTGCAGGCGCTGGTTTAAACTGAAGATAGACACAAAATGCTGGATTAACTTAGGATGGAATTTTGAATTTAGAAGGATGAGAGGGGATCTTATTGAAACATATAATATTATTAAGGGTTTGGACGTGCTAGAGGCAGGAAACATGTTCCCGATGTTGGGGGAGTCCAGAACCAACGGCCACAGTTTAAGAATAAGGGGTAAGCCAATTAGAACGGAGATGAGGAAACATTTTTTCACAGAGCCAGCACCGCCATTCATTGTGATCATGGCTGATCATCCCCAATCAGTACCCCGTTCCTGCCTTCTCCCCATATCCCCTGACTTCCGCTATCTTTAAGAGCCCTATCTAGCTCTCTCTTGAAAGTATCCAGAGAACCTGCCTCCACCGCCCTCTGAGGCAGAGAATTCCACAGACTCGCAACTGTCTGTGAAAAAGTGTTTCCTCGTCTCCGTTCTAAATGGCTTACCCCTTATTCTTAAACTGTGGCCCCTGGTTCTGGACTCCCCCAACATCGGGAACACGTTTCCTGCCTCTAGCGTGTCCAAGCACTGGGGGCTGGGGTGGAACCCGGTGTCTGGTGCTGTGCGGCAGCAGCTCCATCCTGCTGCGCTCCTGCACTGAACGCTCATTCCTGCAGCTGGGTAAACTTTCTGCATGCCTTATCTGTAATCTTCCTTTAACTCGCTGCCGTTTGGGCTTGCGTTGGCCTGTCGGGGCGGATCCCCGGCTGATACACACCTGCCGGCCAAGTGTTGACGGAGTCGGAGACACAGCGAAGATTCCGGTGATGCCAGGACTTCCGCAGGTACGAGGGTTTTACCGCCGTGCGTACCGGCCACGGAACAATGACATTCTTCCTTGCCACAGCTTCACAGTCGGATAGAGCTCTAGGGGCTGGTGGAGTCAAGGCATATGGGGAGAAGGCAGGCACGGGCTATTGATAAGGGACGATCAGCCATGATCATATTGAATGGCGGCGCTGGCTCAAAGGGCCGAATGGCCTCTTCTTGCACCTATTTTCTATGTTTCTATGGTAACACAGATAATACAATCAATTAATAACTTTAATACTCAGTAATCATAATATTGGGTTGAAAAGTTTCACTTTAGTCTATTGCCCCGTGTACCGGGGTACAGTGAAAAGCTTTAGTTGCGTGCTAACCAGTCAGCGGGAAGACAATACATGATTACAATCGAGCCGCCCACAGTGTACAGATACAGGATAAAGGGAGTAACGTTTAGTGCAAGGTGAAGCCAGTAAAGTTGATCAAAGATGGTCCGAGGGTCACCAATGACATAAATAGTCGTTCAGGACCTCTGGAATGTCAGGATCTCTGAAACACTGGGCAGACCTCAGGCAGAAGCAGTCCAATGCTGGAAACATCTGTGGAACGAGAACGACATGGCGATCCAGCTCAACGACCCTTCAGCAGAACTGACGGATGGTCCTCAACTGGAAACATTAGCTCTGGTTCCCTTCCCACACATGCTGCCCTACTGCCAGAGTGTTTTCTCCGTAAACTGTGTTTATTTCAGATTTCCAGCATCTGCAGTGATTTTTAATTTTCAGCCAGATGTGCTGAGGACAATAGTCTTTCTTGGGTACATGAATAGGAAAGGTTTCGAGTGATATGGGGCGAACACGGGGAAATGGGACCACCTTAGGTGGGGCATCTGGGTCAGCATGAAGGATGTGGGCCGAAGGGCCTGTGTCTGTGTGTTGTGACTATGACACACACCCTTTACTTCCTCCTTGCTGCTACTTATTGGAGCCCCGACATCCTTCAACAAGATGAAGCCCTGAATATTCCTTGGGGTGAGGGAGGCAGTAACCCAGGAAACTTGCCATCTTGTAACTAGTAGCGTGGATAAGGGAGAACCAGTGGATGTGGTATATCTGGACTTCCAGAAGGCTTTCGACAAGGTCCCACATAAGAGATTAGTATACAAACTTAAAGCATACGGTATTAGGGGTTCAGTATTGATGTGGATAGAGAACTGGCTGGCAAACAGGAAGCAAAGAGTAGGAGTAAACGGGTCCTTTTTTTTTCACAATGGCAGGCAGTAAACTAGTGGGGGTACCGCAGGGCTCTGTGCTGGGACCCCAGCTATTTACAATATATATTAATGATCTGGATGAGGGAATTGAAGGCAATATCTCCAAGTTTGCGGATGAACACTAAGCTGGGGGGCAGTGTTCGCTGTGAGGAGGATGCTAGGAGACTGCAAGGTGACTTGGATAGGCTGGGGTGAGTGTGCATATGTTTGGCAGATGCAGTATAATGTGGATAAATGTGAGGTTATCCACTTTGGTGGCAAAAAACAGGAAAGCAGACTATTATTTAAATGGTGGCCGATTAGGAAAAAGGGGAGATGCAGCGAGACCTGGGTGTCATGGTACACCAGTCATTGAAAGTAGGCATGCAGGTGCAGCAGGCAGTGAAAAAAGCGAATGGTATGTTAGCTTTCATAGGCAAAAGGATTGAGTACAGGAGCAGGGAGGTTTCTACTTCAGTTGTACAGGGTCTTGGTGAGACCACACCTGGAGTATTGCGTGCAGTTTTGGTCTCCAAATCTGAGGAAGGACATTATTGCCATAGAGGGAGTGCAGAGAAGGTTCACCAGACTGATTCCTGGGATGTCAGGACTGTCTTATGAAGAAAGACTGGATAGACTCGGTTTATATACTCTCTGGAATTTAGGAGATTAAGAGGGGATCTTATAGAAACTTACAAAATTCTTAAGGGGTTGGACAGGCTAGATGCAGGAAGATTGTTCCCGATGTTGGGGAAGTCCAGGACAAGGGGGTCACAGCTTAAGGATAAGGGGGAAAATCCTTTAAGACCGAGATGAGAAAGTACTTTCTTCACACAGAGAGTGGTGTCTGAGTCTCTGGAACTCTCTGCCACAGAGGGTAGTTGAGGCCAGTTCATTGGCTATATTTAAGAGTGAGTTGGATGTGGCCCTTGTGGCTAAGGGGATCAGAGGGTATGGAGAGAAGGCAGGTACGGGATACTGAGTTGGATGATCAGCCATGATCATATTGAATGGCGGTGCAGGCTCGAAGGGCTGAATGGCCTACTCCTGCACCTAATTTCTATGTTTCTATGTTTCTATGTTTTACAACCCAGCGGTTTGAATATTTATTTCTCTAACTTCAAGTATCCCTTGCAAACTCTCTCTCTCTCCGTGCCTCCCCCACACAAGTTGTTGCACTGTCTTCAAAGTCATTTTGTCGAGTCTCATTGTCTGTAACTCTTTTTCACCTCTGCCACAGCTAACACGGCTGTTTCCTTTATTATAGTTACTTTTCAGCACATCTTTCACTCATTTGACTATATCTCCCTATATCACTGTCTGTATCTCTATTTCCCTTTCAGTTTGAAGAAGGGTCTCGACCTGAAATATCACCAATTCCTTTTCTCCGGAGTTACTCCATCACTCTGTGAAACGTCACCTATCCATGTTCTCCACAGACGGGCAGCATCTCTGGAGAAAAGGAATAGGTGACGTTTCAGGTCGAGACCCTTACGGGTCTCAACCTGAAACGTCACCTATCCCTTTTCTCCAGAGATGTTATGTGACCCGCTGAGTTACTCCAGCACTCTGTGAAACGTCACCTATCCATGTTCTCCACAGATGCTGCCTGACCCGCTGAGTTACTCCAGCACTCTGTGAAACGTCACCTATCCATGTTCTCCACAGATGCTGCCTGACCCGCTGAGTTACTCCAGCGTTACTCTGTGTGTATCCTTTGCTGTACATGCAAGGATGTTGCAAGATGCAAGCTGCCAGGTTCCCCACACCGGGTTATTGAACGTACTGAGGGTGTTTTGACAACAGTAGCACATTTACGGTGCACAGGGGTTAAAAACAAGAAAGAGTAGAAGATGCCCTGGTTTAATTTATACATTATTGAAGCCATGATCACATTGAATGGCGGTGCTGGCTCGAAGGGCCGAATGGCCAACGCCTGCACCTATTGTCTATTGAAGCAGGTAGCTGTTTTTGTCTTTGTGCGAGCTCTGGGAAAGGAAACGGTTATTTCTGTCAGAGACTCCTTGTGGATTAGGCCTGATAGATCTCATTGCTAGCTGGGGTACATTGTGGGGATTAATTTTCAGACTGTCTCGCTCAAACATCAGGTTCTGTCTGAAGCATTTGGAGGGAATTGGTCAGAGAATACAGCGTCGTATTCACGACAGCCGCAACACAGTATCGTGTGCTATCATTTTCAGTGGAAGGGCAATGACTGTGAATGGTCTTTGGTCGTGGAGTCCCACAGGCCCTTCAGCCACCGACTCCATGCTGACCATTAACCACCCATTTACACAGATGGTATTTTATTCCCCCCACTTCATTTCCTTTTCACCCACCCGCTATTTAACTGTGCAAGATTTCATTTGGTATGGACAAGGTCTTTTTTACCCAGGGTAGAGGATTCTAAAACTAGAGAGCACAGGCTTAAGGTGAGAGGGCGGAGATTTAAGAGAGTAGTCCGTATCTAGAATGAGCTGCCAGACGAAGATATAGAAGAGAACTTACAACTTTTAAAAGAGATTTGGACAAATATATGTAGGTAAGAAGGCTTTAGAGAACGATGGGCCAAATACAGGAAAAGGGGGCTGGTCCAGTAAGGTGGGCTGAAGGGCCAGTGTCAGAGGGGTACAGCCATGTGACTCTATAACAGACAATGAATGACTTATGAAAGCACAACCATTGTGGTACTGTGTTGAACATGGTCATTCATAAGTGATAGGAGCAGAATTAGGCCATTCGGCCCATCAAGTCTACTCCACCATTCAATCATGCCCGATCTATCTCTCCCTCCTAACCCCATTCTCCTGCCTTCTCCCCATAACCCCTGACACCCGCACTAATCAATAATCTATCTATCTCTGCCTTAAAAATATCCACTGACTTGTGGCCTCCACAGCCGTCTGTGGCAAAGAATTCCACAGATTCACCTCCCTAATGAAATTCCTCCTCATCTCCTTCCTAAAGGAACGTCCTTTAATGCTGAGGCTGTGCCCTCTGGTCCTAGACTCTCCCACTAGTGGAGACATCCTCTCCACAGCCACTCCACCAGGGCCTCTCACTATTCGACACTAGTCCCAGTGAATGTCCCACACATTAAAGGGCCTGTTCCACGTGGCGGTTTTATTCGGCAACTGCTGGCGTCATTGACTGAATATGTTGCGACACCCGAGGAGACCGTGCGTCCGTGCGTCCATGCGTCGTCACACCGCGTCACACCGCGTCACGCCGCGTCACGCCGCCACTTTCTCGGTGACCTGATATGTCAATCAATGATGCCGGCAGTTGCCGGAAAAATCGCCAAATGGGACAGGCCCTTCAGAGCCCACCCACAGCTACGCGATAATGACTGGAACCCTTCTAAGGTGCCGATTTTCGCTTTGGCCGGGATGCCAGTCACAGTTTGTCGCTAGTCCTGTTGATTTTACAATCAGATGGAGGCTTTGAGTGGGCGGATGGTGGGGGCGGAGGAGTCGGTGGGCTTTCTCCCTCTCGTGACCTCTCAACTCTCCCATCCCTGGAGGGCGAGTACAGATTCCCACCTGAACCACTCCTTAGCTTATTATTGTCACGTGAACAGCTTTATTGCTGCGTCCTGCCCAGTCAGCAGTTTACAATCAACCCGTCCGCAGTGTACAGATTCAGGATAAAGGGAATAACATTCAGTACAAAGTAAAGTCCGGTCAAGGATAGTCCGAGGGTCACCAATGAGGTGGACGGGAGGTCAGGACCGCTCTCTAGTTGGTGAGAGGACGGTTCAGTTGCCTGATAACAGCCGGGAAGAAACTGCTCCTGAATCTGGAGGTGTGCGTTCGTTTTCACACTTCTGTACCTCTTGCCCGATGGGAGAGGGGAGAAGAGGGAGTGACCGGGGTGAGACTGGTCCGTGATGATGCTGCTGGCCTTGCCGAGGCAGCGTGAGGTGGAGATGGAGGCGATGGGAGGGAGGTTGGTTTGTGGGATTGAGGCCAAGCGATTGAGTCTGGCTAAAGGGATATTAATGACAGTCCTGAAGTGGACAGAGAGACAATGATTTCCCCTCCGTCTCATTTCTGCGTGCAAGAGTTAATAACATTCTGTCACTTGATGAGTTTTCCAGCTTCTGATCTTCTGGGATAAGAACAAACCGCAGCCTGCTTTTGCAGTGAGCCGGGTCACGTCACGTTTCTTTGTAATCCTCTCAGCAAAGTAAAACCAAGCCTGATCATCAAAAACCTGCAGACGCTTCGTACTCTGAGATCGTTCAAAACTTTCACTGGTAACTTCATCCAGTTGTGTCACACAGCAACAGGCCCTTTGGCCCATCAAGCCCGTGCCGGCCATCGACCTCTCAACTACACTGGCGACGTTTCGGGTCGAGACCCTCTTCAGACTGATGTGAGGGTGGGGGGAGGGGGGGCGGGAAGAAGAAAGGAATAGGCGGAGACAGTGGGCTGAGGGAGAGCTGGGAAGGGGAGGAGAAAGCAGGGACTACCTGAAATAGGAGGTCAATCTTCAAGAGTCCCTACCTCTCAAGAATGAAGTGTTTTATTGTCATGTGCCCTGAAGTGGAACAATGACATTCTTACCTGCAGCAGCACAACAGATATAATAATAATAATACTAAATATACACTTATTGTCAGTGTGAATACATACAACGGAACCTCAGGTGGGCTGCCCGAGCAGAGCTCCAGCGTCTCACATAAATAATAACGGCAAGAAAAACGTCGACATAATGTGGAATATTTCACAGTATCGTGCTGTGGCCGTACACCACATTAGCTATGGGGGCTGTGTGTTCAGTGCAGGGTTCAGAGCGGTGATGGCCTTGGGGTAGAAACTGTTGATTAATCTTCTGGTGTGTGATGTGATGGACCTGTAACACTTTCCTGAAGGCAGAAGGGCAAGCAAGCGATGTGCTGGATGTGACGAGTTCTTTAGGGTGCGTGCTGCCTTCCGCAGGCAACGGCAGCTATAGATCTCCTCCAGGGCCGGCAGGGTGTGTTGGCCATCTTCTGGGCTGTATAGATGACTATCTGTAGAGCCAGAGAACTCTCCTCTCTCCACAGATAAGTAAACATAGTACTCGGTAAACACCATCATTAACAATAACAAATGTTCAGGAAATAAAAACACAAACAATAATAACAATGTCCCCAAGTCGATGTAGTTTGGAGCTTATTTGAAGGTTCTAGTGTTTAACGGACTGGTGGTTGTTGGGAAGAAGCTGTTCCTGAACCTGGAGGTCACGGTTTTCAGGCTCCTGTACCTTCTTCCCCATGGTGGCAGCGAGATGAGAGCGTGGCCAGGGTGGTGTGGGTCTCTGATGATGCTGGCTGCCTTCATGAGGCAGCGCCTCCTGTAGATCCCTTCGATGGGGGGGGGGGGTCAGTACTGTGATGGACCGGCCAGTGTTCACCGCTTTGTACAATCATTTAGGTTCTGGGCATTCGAGTTGCGGAAGCAGGCTATGATGCAACCAGTCAATATACTCTCTATTGTTCATCTGTCGACGTTCAGGAGAGTATTTGCTGCCATACTGAATGTCTTCAATCTTCTAAGGAAGTCGAGGCGTTGAGTATTTTATTGTCATGCATCCTGAAACGGAGGAATTACATTCTTACACGAGTAGTTACAAGGTGATGAGACAGCCCTGATCTGAGCTGCAGGTGGAATGTTACCCTCTAATCTGTCCTGTTGCTGATTGTTGATGCACCTGTATTTTCTTTTCTGACGTGGACTCTGGCTCGGGCCCTGACATTATGTGTGAGCCTGAGTTTGATGTATACTTGTGAACAGGTAGCATGGGCCTCATACATGGTGGCATATTGGTTCTGTTGTGTGGTTAGTGCGTAGAGAGTGGGTGACTGATTAGCCGGGCTTGCGTTGAAGTCCATCCTGCAACTGGGAAGTTTCAATGTAAACAGTGAAACTCTAATAACAGTGGAAAAGTAAAACACGAACGTGAACAGATTCCTGTCTCTTCCGTTTCTTTCCCAAGTAACTCAGTGTTAACACATGGGGCTCCCCCTCTCCACTTATCATCGTCCGAGTCTTGCTCTCCTTGCTCTCTCCCACTGATCTCCTTTTACAAGCAAAGTACAAAGTACTGCGGGCACCCTCGGCTGGTCTCGGTTACAAGGTTAATTCCCGGGATGGCGGGAATTAACCTTGTCATATGCTGAGAGAATGGAGCGGCTGGGCTTGTACACTCTGGAGTTTAGAAGGATGAGAGGATATCTTATTGAAACATATAAGATTGTTAAGGGTTTGGACACGCTAGAGGCAGGAAACATGTTCCCGATGTTTGGGGAGTCCAGAACCAGGGGCCACAGTTTAAGAATAAAGGGTAAGTCATTTAGAACGGAGACGAGGAAACACTTTTTTTCACAGAGAGTGGTGAGTCTGTGGAATTCTCTGCCTCAGAGGGTGGTGGAGGCCGGTTCTCTGGATGCTTTCAAGAGAGAGCTAGATAGGGTTCTTAAAAATAGCGGAGTCAGGGGATATGGGGAGAAGGCAGGAACGAGGTACTGATTGGGGATGATCAGCCATGATCACATTGAATGGCGGTGCTGGCTCGAAGGGCCAAATGGCCTCCTCCTGCACCTATTGTCTATTGTCTATTGTCTATTGGTCAGTCAGCATCTGTGTAGGGATATGACGTTTCAGCTGGGGGAGCCTCTACAGACCGGAGAGGTGGTGTTTCAGGTCAGGACCCTCCTTCAATTGTGTCCATTCCCTCCTGGCCTGCTGAACTCCACCTGGCTTTGTATTGTGCTTGAGATTCCAGTATCTGCTGTCTCTTGGGATATCCTTGCTAAACCGTTGATGGATCATGCCACCAATGATCTCAATGACAGGAGCAATGACACAGGAAGAGCCTGCCTCGCCCATGGTTGGCAAATCCTCTGAAGGTGTTAACCCTCTGATACATTTAATCACAAAAAATATATTGGGGTTGAAAGAACCAAATACTTCCAACGTGCCAGTCTTATGAGAACATTCCACCTTCCCAATCATCCTTGTTTTTCTGATTTCACTCTCGAATAACTTGGCTGTAGATTTGTAACGATACTTCCTTCATCTGGAAGTCATTGAATCACACAGCCCAGAAACAGGCCCTTCAGCTCAAGACCCTCAATCACCCATCTACACTGATCTCATCTACACTCACCCCCCCCGCGCTCCACCAACTCCCCCCCACCCACAACTGGGGGACAATTAACACCCCCCCCCCCACCCCCCCCCACCACGCACGTCTTCAGGATGTGGGCAGGAAACCGGAGCATGCGGTCACAGGGAGAACGTGCAAACTCCACACAGACAGTCCCAGATGTCGGGTGTGAACCTGGGTCTTTGAAGGTGTGAGACTCCAGGGAGAGTTGGTGAGAATAGCATTGGATCCGTGTAAATGGGTGGTTGATGGTTAGCACGGTACCCGGTGGGTCGCAGGGCCCGTTTCCCACGTATCCCCCTGTGACTCTGTTTGGGACAGGTTTCGTTCACCGGGATACAGTGAGACGTTTCTTGTGTCGTGTGCTATCCATGCAGCGGAAAGACTAGCGGGTTGCAGTCGAGCTGTCCGCTGTGTACAGATACAGGATAAAGGGAATAACATTTAGTGCTGGATTAGAGGTTTAAAATGATTCTAATAGAAATACAGAAACATAGAAACATAGACAATAGGTGCAGGAGGAGGCCATTCGGCCCTTCGAGCCAGCACCGCCATTCATTGTGATCATGGCTGATCGTCCCCAATCAATAACCCGTGCCTGCCTTCTCCCCATATCCCTTGATTCCACCAGCCCCTAGAGCTCTAATGAATGATAGCAGATCCACATAAGTTCATAAGTTCTAGGAGTAGAATTAGGCCATTCAGCCCATCAAGTCTACTCCGCCATTTAATCATGGCGGATCTATCCCTCCCTCCTAACCCCATTCGCCTGCCTTCTCACCATAACCCCTGACACCCGCACTAATCAAATCTGTCTCCCTCTGCCTTAAATATATCCACTAACTTGTGACCTCCACAGCCATCTGTGGCAAAGACTAAAGCTCTGACTAAAGAAATTCCTCTACATCTCCTGCCTAAAGGAACGTCCTTTAATTCTGAGGCCTAGACTCTCCCACTGGTGGTAACATCCTCTCCACATCCACACTATCCTGGCCTTCTGGGACCAGCCACAGAGAGTCACCTGTCTTGGGCACCATCTTGTCACATTGGGACTTACCTCCACTGTACCCAGAGGTGACTTCACTAGTCTACACGTCTACAGGATGCGAGGGGAAGGGGAGTGCAACTCATTCCATCTGCGTTTTGCCAGACATTCTGGGGAATTTAGTGGGTGAATTTATCGATCATCGCATCAGACAAAAACAACCACCAGATGGAAATGTAGACATGCTCATTAAAAATAATTAAAGTGGAGTTCCGCTCAGTGTAACATAGTTTTGCATGTCTCAGCTTCACGTTTTGGGAATAGTTTCCTGGATCTCTGCGCTGGAATGGCACAGTTTACAAGATCCGCACAGCTCTCTGTAATCACTCGTGCTCAATGTAAACATCAGTGGTCAGTGACTCAAAGGGAAAACCATTACACACAGCGTTTCTGCCACATTTACAACGTCACTTGAACTTTAGCCGATGTGAGCAAACTTCAGAGAGAATGGGAAATGGTTTTTGCTCTTGTGGACGTTCAGAACAATCATTTAATTTTCAGCCCGACTCGCACAACTGGGGAAATAGTGAATATCAGAATTACTTCTGGTTTTCCTGTCACATTGTAGACATAGTCGAACAGCAGAGAAACTGGCCCTTCAGCCCATCACGTCCATACCAACCAAGATGCCCCATCTACACTAGACCCACGTGCTGTGCGTTTTGGCCCATATCCCTCTAAACCTTGCACACCCATGTACATCTCCACATAACTTGGAAATGTTATTATGTAGCTGCCTCAATGACCTCTTCTGGCAGCTCGTTCCATATTCCCACCACCACTCTGAATGAGAAAACCTTTGGAGATTCGAGGAAGAAATGTGCAGGGATGAGACGGAAAACCCCTCACCTGTATCCACCTATCACTTAGTGTCTCCACCTATCACTTAGTGTCTCCGCCTATCACTTAGTGTATCCTCTTATCCCTTGGACAGAAAATGCTGGAGTAACTCAGCGGGACAGGCAGCATCTCTGGAGAGAAGGAACGGGTGACGTTTCGGGTCGAGACCCTTCTTCAGACTGATGTCAGGGGAGGGGGCGAGACAAAGATAGAATGTAGGTGGAGACAGTAAGATTGGTGGGAGAACTGGGAAGGGGGAGGGGATGGAGAGAGAAACCAAGGACTACCTGAAGTTAGAGAAGTCAATGTTCATACCGCTGGGGTGTAAGCTGCCCAAGCGAAATATGAGGTGCTGCTCCTCCAATTTATGCTGGGCCTCACTCTGGCAATGGAGGAGGCCCAGGACAGAAAGGTCAGATTGGGAATGGGAGGGGGAGTTGAAGTGCTGAGCAACCGGGAGTTCAGGTTGGTTTAGGCGGACTGAGCGGAGGTGCTTGGTCTCGCCTCCATCACTTGTCAGGCTTTATCCCGCCCCCACCATTCTTCCAGCTTCCTCCACTCCTGCTACAATCAGCCTGAAGAATCCTGACCTGAAACGTCACCTATCCATGTTCTCCACAGATGCTGCCTGACCCGCTGAGTTACTCCAGCACTCTGTGAAACGTCACCTATCCATGTTCCCCACAGATGCTGCTGACCGCTGCGTATCACAGCACTCTGTGAAACTTCACCTATCCATGTTCTCCACAGATGCTGCCTGACCGCTGAGTTACTCCAGCACTGTGAAACGTCACCTATCCATGTTCTCCACAGATGCTGCCTGACCCGCTGAGTTACTCCAGCACTCTGTGAAACGTCACCTATCCATGTTCCCCACAGATGCTGCCTGACCCGCTGAGTTACTCCAGCACTCTGTGTCTGCCTTTGGTGTAAACCAGTATCTGTAGTTCATTGTGTCTATAGCTGACTGCTCTACAGCCAAATCTCCTCAAGGGTTGCCAACTTTGAAAAGGTTCCCCTCATCGCTCAGATGGGAGTTTTGTGAGGCCCTCTCCCCCTCTGTGATACCTGCTGCCCCTGCAACGATGTCCTGACCCACACTCACTTTCCCCCCTGGCCTTTGCCCACCATCTGTTAATCACCCTTCTTGCCTGTATCCACCTATCACTTGCCAGGCTTTATCCTGCCGCCAGCTTTCTTCCCCAACTACATCAGTCTGGAGAAGTGCCCGACCCTAGTGTGCGCAGGTTAGTGCCCGACCCTAGTGTGCGCAGGTTAGTGCCCGACCCTAGTGTGCGCAGGTTAGTGCCCGACCCTAGTGTGCCCGGTACCCTAGTGCCCGACCCTGGTGTGGCAGGTTAGTGCCCGACCCTAGTGTGCGCAGGTTAGTGCCCGACCCTAGTGCCCGACCCTAGTGTGCGCAGGTTAGTGCCCGACCCTAGTGTGCGCAGGTTAGTGCCCGACCCTAGTGTGCGACCCTAGTTAGGCAGGTTATTGCCCGACCCTAGTGTGCGCACAGGTTAGTGGCCAGTTAGTGCCCGACCCTAGTGTGCGCAGGTTAGTGCCCGACCCTAGTGTGCGCAGGTTAGTGCCCGACCCTAGTGTGCGCAGGTTAGTGCCCGACCCTAGTGTGCGCAGGTTAGTGCCCGACCCTAGTGTGCGCAGGTTAGTGCCCGACCCTAGTGTGCGCAGGTTAGTGCCCGACCTAGTGTGCCCGACGCCTAGTGTGGCACAGGTTGCCAGTAGTGCCCGACCCTAGTTGCACAGACCCGTAGTGCCCGACCCTGCACAGGTTAGTGCCCGACCCTACCCTAGTGTGCGCAGGTTAGTTGCCCGACCCTAGTGTTAGTGCCCGGCCCTAGGTTAGTGCCCACCCTAGTGGTGCAAAGTGTGCACAGGTTAGTGCCTAGTGTGCGCCTCAGGTTAGTGCCCTAGTGTGCGGTTAGTGCCCGACCCTAGTGTGCAGGTTGCAACAGGTTTATGTGCCCGACCCTAGTGTGCACAGGTTAGTGCCCGACCCTATGTGTCCACAGGTTAGTGCTAGTGTGCACAGGTAGTGCCCGACCCTTGTGTTAGTGCCCGACCCTAGTGTGCACAGTTAGTGCCCGACATAGTGTGCGCCCCGACCCCACAGGTTAGTGCCCGACCCTAAAGTGGGCACACCCGACCCCTAGTGTGCACAGCCGACCCTAGTTAGTGCCCTAGTGTGTTAGTGCGACCCTAGTGTGCGCTAGGTGCCCGACAGGTTACCCGACCCTAGTGTGCACAGCCCCTAGTGTGCGCATGTTAGTGCCCCGACCCTAGTGTGCGCAGGTTTTAGTGCCCGACCCTAGTGTGCACAGGTTAGTGCCCGACCCCTAGTGCCGACCCTGTGGGTTGCAGGTGTGCCCGGGACAGGCCCGACCCCTAGTGTGCACAGGTTAGTGCCCGACCCTAGTGTGCCGCAGGTTTATGCCCGACCCTAGACCCTAGTGCACAGGTTAGTGCCCGACCCTAGTGTGCAAGTTAGTGCCCGACCCTAGTGTGCACAGGTTTTTTACCCTAGTGCCCGACCTAGTGTGCACAGGTTTAGTGCCGACCCTAGTCGTGGTTTTGTGCAGAACCCCTAGTGTGCAGGTTAGTGCCCGACCCTAGTGCACGCACAGGTTAGTGCCCCGTCCCTTGACCCATTAAAAAAAAAAAAGTGTGCACAGGTTAGTGCCCGACCCTAGTGTGCGCAAGGTGCACAGGTTAGTGCCACCCTAGTGTGCGCAGGTTAGTGCCCGAAACCCTAGTGTGCACAGGTTTTAGTGCCCGACCCGAACCCTAAGTGTGCACAGGTTAGTGCCCGACCCTAGTGTGCACAGGTTAGTGCCCGACCCTAGTGGCGCAGGTGTGCCCGGACAGGTTAGTGCCCGACCCTAGTGTTGTACAGGTTAGTGCCCGACCCTAGTGTGCACAGGTTAGTGCCCGACCTAGTGGCCCGGACCTAGTGTGAAAGGTTAGTGCGACAAAGGTTAGTGCCCGGACCCTAGTGCCCGACCCTAGTGTGCAGGTTAGTGCAGGCCCGACCCTTGTGTGCAGTGCCCGTCCCTAGTGTGCCACCCCGACCTAGTGTTGTGCAGGTTATTGCCGACCCTAGTGTGCACAGAGTTAGTGAAGGGTAGTGCCCGACGCAGGTTAGTGCAGGTTTAGTGTGCGCAGGGTCATGTGCACCCTAGGTTTGTGCCCGGAGTGCCCGACCCTAGTGTGCACAGGTTACGTGCAACGCGACTGCCTGGGTTTGTGCCCGACCCTAGTGTGCGCAGGTTAGTGCCAGGTTTAGTGCGACCCCAGTGGTTGGGCGCAGAGTGGCCCGGACCCTGCAGGATAGTGCAGGTGCGGCAGGTTAGTGCCCGACCACCTAGTGTGCGCAGGTTAGTGCCCGTGTGCGCTGGTTACCCTAGTGCCCGACCTTAGCGCCTAGGTTAGTGCCCGACCCCTAGTGAGCAACAGGTGCACAGGTTAGCCCTTGCAGTTAGGTGCCCGACCAGTGTGCACAGGTAGGCCCGACCTGTGCGCCCCGTCCCTAGGCACAGGTTAGTGCCCGACCCTAGTGCCAGGTTAGTGACGACAGGTATGGGTAGTGCCAGACCCTAGTGCCCGACCCTAGTGTGCGCATGGTTAGTGCACGACCCTAGTGTGCAAGGATAGGGCCCGACAGGTGCACAGGTAGTGCCCGACCCTAGTGCCCGACCCTAGTGCCCGACCCTAGTGTGCGCAGGTTTGTGCCCGACCCTAGTGCCCGACCCTAGTGCCCGACCCTAGTGTGCACAGGTTAGTGCCCGACCCTAGTGTGCGCAGGTTAGTGCCCGACCCTAGTGTGCACAGGTTAGTGCCCGACCCTAGTGTGCACAGGTTAGTGCCCGTGTGCACGGTTGTGCCTAGTGTGCACAGGTTAGTGCCCGACCCTAGTGTGCGCAGGTTAGTGCCCGACCCTAGTGTGCGCAGGTTAGTGCCCGACCCTAGTGTGCACAGGTTAGTGCCCGACCCTAGTGTGCACAGGTTAGTGCCCGACCCTAGTGCCCGACCCTAGTGTGCAGGGTGTATGTGCAGGTTTTAGTGCCGACCCTAGTGCCCGACACATGTGCGAGGTTTTGCCAGACCCTAGTGGGGGCACAGTTAGTGCCCGACCCTAGTGTTGTTGGGGCGCAGGTTAGTGCCCGACCCTAGTGGTGCCACAGGTTTAGTGCCCCCTATCCTTCCCGACCCTAGTGTGGGCACAGGTTTAGTGGCCCCGACCCTAGTGTGGCACCAAGGTTAGTGCCCGACCCTAGTGTGCGGCAGGTTAGTGCCCGACCCCAGGGATGCGCAGTGTGCACAGGTGCACAGGTAGTGCCCCGACCCTAGTGTGCACAGGTTAGTGCCCGACCCTAGTGTGCCCGCAGGTTAGTGCCCGACCCTAGTGCACAGACCTAGTTAGTGACCCTAGTGTGCCAGGTTAGTGCCGACCCTAGTGTGCACAGGTTAGTGCCCGACCCTGTGCGCAGGTAGTGCCCGACCCTAGTGCCCCGAGTGGGTGCGCAGGTTAGTGCCCGACCCTAGTGTGCACCAGTTAGTGCCCGACCCTAGTGTGTAGTGCAGTGGGTTAGTAGTGCCCGACCTAGTGTGCGCAGGTGTGCCCGACCCTAGTGTGCTTAGTGCCCGTGCCGACCCTAGTGTGGCAGGTTAGTGCCCGACCTATGTGCGCAGGTTAGTGCCCGACCCTAGTTGCACGAGGTTAGTGCCCCGACCCTAGTGCCGACCTAGTGTGCGCAGGTTAGTGGCGACCCTAGTGCCCCCCCACAGGTTTAGTGTAGCGCAGGTTAGTGGACCTAGTGTGAACAGTAGTGCCAGGTTAGTGCGACCCTAGTGTGCGCAGGTTAGTGCCAGGTTAGTGCGACACTAGCGTAGTTGGCGACCCTAGTGGTGCGCCCCACCCTAGGTGCACAGGTTAGTGCCCGACCTAGTGTGCACCCTAGTTGTTTAGTGCCCGACCTTAGTGTTCCCCGACCTAGTGTGCACACCCGAGTGCCCGGACCCTTGCACAGGTAGGACCCTGTGCCCGACCCTAGTGTGCGCCCCGACCCTAGTGTGCACAGGTGCACAGGTAGTGCCCGACCCTAGTGTGCCCCGACCCTAGTGCACAGTGTTAGTGCCGACCCTAGTGTGCGCAGGTTAGTGCCTCGACCTAGTGTTGCACAGTTATGCCCGACCCTATGTGCGCAGTTAGTGCCCGACCCTAGTGTGGCACAGGTTAGTGCCCGATCCTAGGGAGCACAGGTAGTGCTAGTGTTTGCACAGGTTAGTGGCCCGACCCTAAGGACACAGGTTAGTGACGTGGCCCTAGGTGCCGACCCTAAGTGCACAGGTGTGCCCGACACCTTAGTGACAGACCTAGTGCCCGACCCTAGTTGGCGCTAGGTTAGTGCCCGACCGACCCATGCCCCGACCCCTAGTGTGCCAGGTTAGTGCGACCGACCCTAGTGTTGGCACAGGTTAGTGCCCGACCCTAGGCCTGCCCGACCCTAGTGCGCCACCCTAGGTGTGCACAGGTTAGTGCCGACCCTAGTGCCCGTGCACGACCCTACGCAGGTTAGTGCCCGACCCTAGTGCCCGAGCCCTAAGTGCCCGACCCTAGTGTGCGCAGGTTAGGTGTGGCCCGACCCTAGTGTGCACAGGTTAGTGCCCGACCCTGACCCTAGTGTGCGCAGGTTAGTGCCCGACGAGTGCCCCTAGTGGACCTAGTTGCCCGACCCTAGTGCCCGACCCTAGTGTGCGCAGGTTAGTGCCCGACCCTAGTGTGCGCAGGTTAGTGCCCGACCCTAGTGCCCGACCCTAGTGTGCGCAGGTTAGTGCCCGACCCTAGTGTGCGCAGGTTAGTGCCCGACCCTAGGCCCGACCCTATGCGCAGTTAGTGCCCGACCCTTAGGCCCGACTAGTGCACGACCCTAGTGTGCACAGATGCCGACAGTAGTTGCACAGGTTAGTGCCCGACCCTAGTGCCCGACCTGCACAGGTTAGCCGGTGACCCTAGTGCCCGACCCTAGTGTGCACAGCGACCCTAGTTGCCCGACCCTAGTGGTTGCACAGGTTAGTGCCCCGACCCTTGTAGCACAGTTATGCCCGACCCAAGTAAGTGCCCAAAAACAAGACCCTAGTGTGCCGGTTATTGCCCGACCCTAGACCCTAGTGTGGCGCAGGTTAGTGCCCGACCCCATGTTAGTGCGCAGGTTAGCGCCCGACCCTGCCCGACCCACCGTGCCCGACCCTAAGCCTCGTGCCGACCCTTAGGACCCGATTTCCTAGAGTGCGCAGTCGTGCCCGAACCCTTAGTGGCCCGTGTGTGCGGTGTTAGTGCCCGACCCTAGTTCCCGACGCCCTAGTGCCCGACCCCTCGTGCCCCGACCATAGTGCCTGCCCCTAGGGTTTGCCAGTTAGTGCCCGAACCCTAGAGGTGCGCAGGTTAAGCCCGACACAAGAGCCCCGACCCTAGTGTGGCCACAGTTAGTGCCCGACCCATAGTGTTGGCGACCCAAGTGCCCGACCCCTAGTGGCCCGACCCTAGTGTGCCGAGTGGCCCAACCCTAGTGTTGCTTTGCCCGACCCTAGTGCGGCAGGTTAGTGCCCCGACCCTAGTGCCCGACCTAGTGCAGGTTAGTGCCGACCCTAGTGTGCGCAGGTTAGTGCAACCCCTAGTGCCCGACCCTAGTGTGCGCAGGTTAGTGCCCGTCCCTAGTGTGCACAGGTTAGTGTATGGGGTGACTGCTGGTCGACACGGACTCAGTGGGCTGAAGGGCCTGTTTCTGCGCTGCCTCTAAAGTCTAAAGTAGAGTAAAAGTCTACTGAAAGGTTATTGGCACCAGGAATTAAAATAGAATTTGCTAATTACATGTTTTGTGATATCATTTGCAACTTTGTTCTAAACTTAAAGATATATTTTAACGTGACAGCTGGAATTGTGTGTTCTTTACCAGATGTAAGTTTGCTATTAATATCACAATCGCGTTTACTTGAAGTACATTAAATGCTCACTGGTGCCTGAACCCTGTGTTCAAACACACTTCCTTCCATGCTCACCCCATCATCTTAATATTTAGTTTAAGACTAAGGGGTAAGCCAGTTAGAACGGAGACGAGGAAACACTTTTTCTCACAGAGAGTTGTGAGTCTGTGGAATTCTCTGCCTCAGAGGGCGGTGGAGGCCGGTTCTCTGGATACTTTCAAGAGAGAGCTAGATAGGGCTCTTAAAGATAGCGGAGTCAGGGGATATGGGGAGAAGGCAGGAACGGGGTACTGATTGTGGATGATCAGCCGTGATCACATTGAATGGCGGTGCTGGCTCGAAGGGCTGAATGGCCTCCTCCTGCACCTATTGTCTATTGTCTATTGGCAACATGGCCAATCCATGTTCTCCAGAGATGCTGCCTGACCCTCTGATTGTAGAATATATTATAGCTTATAGTTATAGACAAAAAAATCAATGTCAGCAATGAGGTAGGCTGGAAGATCGGGACGACCGGTTGAGTAGTCTGAGAACAGCGGGGAAGAAGAACGTTTCTTTAGATGAGGAGGAATTTCTTTAGTCAGAGGGTGGTGAATCTGCGGAATTATTTGCTGCAGACGGCTGTGGAGGCCAAGTCAGTGGCAAAGATAGACAGAGATAGATTGTTGATTAGTGCGGGTGTTGGGGGTTATGGGGAGAAGGCAGGAGAATGGGGTTAGGAGGGAGAGATAGATCAGCCGTGATTGAATGGCGGAGTAGACTTGATGGGCCGAATGGCCTGATTCTGCTGCTAGAACATATTGAAGCCACATCACAGTTGGATGCGGAGCGAGGCCCTCATGGTCACCAGCTTTGATGTGAATCTGTTGTCCAGAAGCACACAAGATGTTCACATCGATGTTTGAATGTTTACCCCAGGCTGCGTCAAATGTCCCAGCACACTGTCCGTGTCAGCAATGGCAACGCAAACACGTCACCAAGTGACCACAGCCCCAGCTGAGAGATGCTCCATGTACAGATTATAACACAGGAACAGGCCCTTCTGCCCACAATGTCCGTGATGGTTAAACCTGGTGTGTTTCACCCCAGGGCCAATAGACAATAGACAATAGGTGCAGGAGGAGGCCATTCGGCCCTTCGAGCCAGCACTACCATTCAATGTGATCATGGCTGATCATCCCCAATCAGTACCCCGTTCCTGCCTTCTCCCCATATCCCCTGATCCCGTTATCTTTAAGAGCCCTAGCTAACTCTCACTTGAAAGTATCCAGAGAATCGGCCTCCACCGCCCTCTGAGGCAGAGAATTCCACAGACTCACAACTCTCTGTGAGAAAAGGCGTTTCCTCGTCTCCGTTCTAAATGGCTTACCCCTTATTCTTAAACTGTGGCCCCTGGTTCTGGACTCCCCCAACATCAGGAACATGTTTCCTGCCTCTAGCGTGTCTAAACCCATAACAATCTTAGATGTTTCAATAAGATCCCCTCTCGCCCAGTGATGGCAGACATGTGGCATCCTTGTTCTGGTCCACACATGCGGCCCTCATAGACGGCTTGTGCTTCTGCATAGATCACTAGTTTGCAATTCCAGTCTCACCGTCAGACACCTGAGGGCAGCCTCAGCCTTTAAGGCCGCTGGTTGTGGGGTACGAGAGTCAAGTGTGTTTAGTTGCTACATGTACCATCAACATGAATGAATGAATAAGATTATTGGCCAAGTATTCACATACAAGGAATTTGCCTTGGTGCTCCGCCCGCAAGTGACGACACAACATACAGTGACAGTTAGGGATGACACAAAGAACATTAAACATTAATAATCAAACATTATTGATTAAACATTAATAACAAAACAAAATACCAGAGCAAATGATTCTAGGAATTTTAGAATTCCTAGATTCTAGGTTCTAGATTTTCGGAACGTAACTGTGAAATTCATATTGGCCGCGGCTTTGCAGCTCTGTGAACACAATAACATGCAGATAAATATATAATAAAGGCTGATACAATACATTTATAACTTTACACTAGTCAAATGGTGCTCCACTGATGTCCCACAGTGCAAACACAGACACATCAACAGCCTGGTGTTGTTGGGAAGAAGCTGTTCCTGAACCTGGAGGTCACGGTTTTCAGGCTCCTGTACCTTCTTCCCCATGGTGGCAGCGAGATGAGAGCGTGGCCAGGGTGGTGTGGGTCTCTGATGATGCTGGCTGCCTTTTTGAGGCAGCGCCTCCTGTAGATCCCTTTGATGGTGGGGGGGTCAGTACTGTGATGGACCGGCCAGTGTTGACCACTCCCAGGGTTCTAGGTGTTGGAGTCGTTGAACCAGGCTGTGATGCAATCCGTCTGCACACAAATGAAAACATTGCTATCGTTTAGAGTTTGATGCTGAGAGACATACAGCATGGAAACAGACTCTTTGACCCACTGAATCCACCTGACCAACAATCACCAGCACGCACCATGTTTTCCCACTTTTGCATCCACTCCCTACAAACTATCGACAACTTACTGGGGAGCAGTTCACCTCCAAACCCGCACGTCTTTGGGACGTGGGAGGAAACCGGAACACCCGGAGAAAACGACAGGGAGAACGTGCAAACTCCACACAGACAGCACTCGAGGGCAGTTTGGAGCCCGGTTGACAATGCCCTCAGTCTTCCAGGTGTATTTGAGTTGTTTGTGGTTGTGTCGGCGTGCTGGGTCCAGGACACATCACTGCAGTCATGATAGTTTGTGGAATCTCTAACTACCCCCACCCCCTGGACTGACTGACTGACTGACTACCGACCCCCACCCCCATCCCTCCTTCACTCTGCGCTCCCATTGTTGAGCTCACAGCCTGGTTTGTGGCTCTGTAGATGGCTACCTGCTCCATGCGGGTGGGTTTATGCCCAGACATGAACGCTAGCTATGTGTACCTAAACAGAGGCAACAACCAGTCGGCATAACAGAAGCACTGCTTAATTAAAGGGGCGTTTTGTGTTTCCGGCCCTCCACTCCCCTTCCTCCCCGGGAACATCATTAACTTCTTCGTTGAGTGCTGAAATCCCAAGGATGGCGCAGGGGCAGAGTTGCTGCCTTACAGCGCCACAGGCCCGGCTTTGATCCTGTCTGTGTGGAGTTTGTAATTCCCTGTGCAACCATGTGGCTTTTCCCCGGGTGACAATAGACAATAGGACAGTAGTGCAGGCGTAGCATTCGGCCTTCGAGCCAGCACAGCACTTCAATGTGTCATGGTGAATCATCCCAATCAGTACCCCGTTCCTGCCTTGTCTCCCATATCCCCTGACTCCGCTATTTTATAAGAAAGCCCCCCACTATCTAGCTTCTATGAAAGCATCAGAGAACCGGCCTCCACCGCCCTCTGAGGCTAGAGAATTCCACGACTCCACCATCTCTGTGAGAAAAAGTGTTTCCTCGTCTACGTTCTAAATGCCTTACTTCCTTATTCTTAAAACTGTGGCCCCTGGTTCTGGACTCCCCATTATCGGGAACATGTTGTCCTGCCTTAAGTGTGTCCAAGCCCTTAACAATCTTTGTGTTTCACTGAATGAGAATCCCTCTCATCCTTCTAAACTCCAGAGTATACAAGCCCAGCTGCTCCATTCTCTCAGCATATGAGAGACCCGCCATCCCGGGAATGAACCTTGTAAACCTACGCTGCACTCCCTCAATAGCAAGAATGTCCTTCCACAAAATGCTTCTTCAGACGCTGCCTGACATGCTGGGTATTTCCTGTTTGTTTATTTTACATCTCCAGCATCTGTACTGATGTTGATTTTCAGGACAGGGTAGAGCACAGAGACTTTTTACCAGGATTAGGGTATCATGAAAAGAGAGGCAGAGGTTTAGTTTCTGCACTATGTAAGTTTCTGTGTGTTGTGTATGTGAGTGAGTGTATGGCCGCGATGTTCCTGCACGCTATTCTCAGTGCACCTGCACAGCTCCGTTCTAGAGCAGATGACAATAAACTTGACCTGACTACTGATGCAAGCCGCCTCTATCCACGGCAGTCACTCTCACTCACCTTGAAAGTCAGCTCGTTCATCATTTACACCAGCCAGACATCTCATCAAAGCAACCTCCTCTCCCATCGCACCTCTCCACCTCACGCTGCCTCGGCAAGGCCAGCAGAATCCTCTCGACCAGTCTCACACCGGTCACTCCCTCTTCTCCCCTCTCCATCGGGCAAGAGGGGACAGAAAGTGTGAAAACGCACACTCAGATCAGGGAACAGTTTCTTCCCGGCTGTTATAAGGAAACTGAAGTCCCCTTCACCAACTAGAGAGCGGTCCTGACCTCCATCTAACTTCATTGGTGACCCTCGAGACTTATCTTGATCGGGTCTTTGCTGGCTTTACCTTGCCTAAACGTTATTTCCTTATCCTGTATCTGTACACTGTGGGCGGCTCGATGTAATTGTGTATTTGTCTTTCACTGACTGGTTAGCACCGTGCTTGACTGGATGGGGAGGATCTGAGCTGCTGCTCGTGTGATCGTTTAGCTTTGTCCAACGCACATTGTTGAACTGGGCCACAATTAAAACCAGTTAGATGGTCAATCTGCTAAAAGACAATTGTTTACAAACCGCGGTTAGAACTGCAAGTGAAAGAGTATGTTGGAATGTTGCTGGTTTTATATCATCTTTCAAAAAGTGGATTATTGGTCACGTTACTTACG
The DNA here is from genome assembly GCA_035221665.1 of Okamejei kenojei. NCBI lineage: Eukaryota > Metazoa > Chordata > Chondrichthyes > Rajiformes > Rajidae > Okamejei > Okamejei kenojei. The sequence goes on along the minus strand of CM069140.1, from coordinate 82,910,121 downwards.
AAATGTGACAAGACGACATGCTTAAAAATAACCAGCGGGGTTTTCGAGAGACGAGTGAAGGAGAGGTCGTTTGTTGTATACATTAACCACCTGGGTGACATTGAAGCGAACTTTGTTAGTAGATTTGTAGATGACACCAGAACTGGTCGTGCAGTGGGCAGTGAGGAATTTACAGCGAGATCTGGTTCAGCTGGCTTCAGTTTGGTTGGTTCATGGTCAGGTGTACCGAGGTACAGTGAAAAGCTTTCAGTTCCAACCTTCAGTTTGGCAAGGTGGGGCCGGGTGGGCCAGGAAGGGCCATGAAGAGCCAAGGAAGGGCCAAGGTGGGCCAGGAAGGGCCAGTGGATTGTAACTGGGACCAGGGCAGGACTTGCACAGTAGCAGGTGGAGGCGTGGAGAGAGCAGCAGAACCGAGAGATCTGGGTGCAAGGGGGCACCATCCCTTTATCATGGTTGCCACAGTGGCACTAGTCTGTGGCAAGGAGCATGATGGCAAAGGTGCATGGTGGTGCAGTGGTTTAGAACACCAGTAGAGGCCAATGGATGTTTTCAAGAGGGAGTTTGATTAGCTTTGTTGGAAAGGAGTGTGGAGTGAGTGAGGATGAGGAGTGAGTGGAGGGGGAGGGAGGGGAGGAATGGAGGGGGAGGGCAGGCGGGAGGGGGGGTGGGGGGGTGAGGTTGGGAAAGCCAGTGTTCTCCTGCACCCGGGCCGCTGCTGCGGGTTCGCTCTGATCTCAGCGCGTTGGTGAATGTAACACGACCCTTTCAGCTGTAACCCTTTCCCACTGACGGCAGCAGGAGAAGGGGGGGGGAGGAGGCTGGGGAGGGGATGAGGCTGGGAGGGGGATGTGAGGGGAGGCTGGGAGGGGGGAAGAGGCTGCGGGGGGGGAGGCTGCTTGGAGGGGGGAAGAGGCTGAGGGTGGGGAGGCTGGGGGGGAGGGGAGAGGCTTGAGGGGGGTGAGGAGAGGCTGAGAGGGGGGGTGTGAGGATGGGAGGGGGGTGAGGGGGGGGATGGGGTGGGGGAAGAGGCTGGGGGGGGAGGCTGGGTGGGGGGGAGGGGGGAGGCTGGGAGGGGGGGAAGGGGGGAAGATGCTGAGAGGGGGGGAGGTGGGAGGGGGGGGGGCGGCGGGGGGATGCTGGGAGGAGGGGGGGAGGGGGGGAGGGCTGGAGGGGGGAGGGGGGTAGTGTGGAGGGAGGGGGAAGAGGCTGAGGGGGGGAGGTGGGAGGGGGGGAGGGGGGAGGTGGGGAGGGGGGAGGGGGGAGGTGGGGGAGGGGTGAGGGGGGAGGCTGGGAGGGGGGAGGGGGGGAGGGCTGGGAGGGGGGTAGTGGCTGATGGGGGGGGAGGTTTGGAGGGGGGGAGGGGGGTTGCTGGGAGGGGGGAGGGGGGGAAGAGGCAGGGAGGGGGGAGGGGAGAGGCTAGGGGAGGGCGGAAGAAGAGGCTGAGGGGGGGAGGAGGGTGGGGGGGGAGGGGGG